>OY997378.1:10696798-10827364 GCA_963921505.1 Phakellia ventilabrum
CTCGGCTGGAATGGAAGGAGCTCACAGGGAAAGCCGTGGCCTCATACAGTGATACACGGTGGTGGAGTAGATGGGAGGTTTGCAACCAAGTTCTTTGTCAGTTTGGAGATGTTTTCCCCTTTCTTCAGTCTCATCCTGAGATATCTCCAGCAACTACAGGAAAGCTTTCGCAGCTATTGAGTGATCCTCAAAAGAAGGCTTACCTTCAGGTGGAATTATCTGCATTGGTTGACAGTGGAGAGAGTTTTGTTAAAGCAACTTACTTTCTTTCCAAGTTTCAACACGAACTGAGCGGCAGTGTAGCTGCATTCAAGTCTGCTCAGCTCTTCATCCCTTCAAAGATAGTGGAAATGAGCCCAACTGCTGCAGAGGTTGATTCACTGAAATCCTTCCCTTTCCTGAACAATGCTGTGCTCCTCCAAAACCTGAAGGCAGAACTTGGTGTATACCTAGTGAAAGCTGCTGCTGTAAGTCCTGAGACCGACACCCTGCTGTGGTGGCAGAACAACAGTACCGAACTTCCTCACTGGTCGACTGCAGTCAAAGACGTACTGCTGGTTCAGCCTTCATCTGCAGCAGCTGAGCGGGTTTTCTCCCTCCTCAAGGCTTCGTTTGGTCCACTGCAGGATTCAGCTCTACAGGACTATGTTCAGTCAGCTAAAATGCTGCAGTATAACAGATCGTAAATTCGCTACTGACATGTCATTGTATTGTGTTTGTGTCATGCCATTTCACTAATTTCATTCATTTGACTGAGCATTATCTGAGCATTATCTGTTTAAATCTGAGCATACTTGGCTAATTTAATGAGCAGTGCTGCATAGCATTATTTTTAAAAAATTGAGCATTATATGCCAAGGCCTACACACGGGGCCAACGATTTTTGCGAGTCAGTTGCAAGAATAATAGCTGAACAGTGCAGGTACGAAAACCAACTGACATCTAGGTGAACTATCTCTTTACAAGATTTTCAGAGAATCAGCCATGGATGCCGCAGGAGAGCAGACAGAGGGCTTGTAGTGCTTGAAACTCACGTTTGCATCGCTCGATTGTGCCGTCTGTGTCCAGCACTCATATCTCTGTTTATACAACGGATACACGAACTCTACTAACCTGGAAGCTGTAGTACGCCTTCCTTGGTAAAACTATATGGAACTTAATCGTGGACAAAAATCGATCTTTTTTGAATCGACGAACTTTCAATATATCGACCGATTTTAGCGTTGTTTTTTTTCTTTTTCGCGTACTAATAACGTTCGATTCTGGTACCTAACATCGATTTGAATTTCTATACGCGATCATATCGAATCGTTTTTTTTTAGATCGAGTTTCTGAATGTAAAACGACGAATCATGCGAATCGAGTCGAGTTTTCTGAATCGAGACTTTTTTTTGACTGACATCGAGTTTCCGCATGCAACGAAATCGAATCGAGTTTTCTGAATGCTGATTATCGTTACGGCAAATTATTAAAGTATACAGGAACGGATTTCTATACGCGCGATCATATCGAATCGAGTTTTTTGGAGATTGTGTTTCTGAATGCGAAACGACGAATTGAGTTTCGAATGCGATGACATTGAAACGATTTTTTTGACCTGCAATTATGGATATTGTTCTAGCCACACCTATTTTGCTGTTCACTAGTCTCGTGCGCCAGACCCTCGCACGTGCGAGCTCGAGGGTCTGGCACGCGAGACTAGCTGTTCACGTGGTTAAAAGCATGGCTGTTGTGCACGAGCTAATAGACTTTCTGACTGAGGTGGAGAGCGTTATTACCCAAATCAGAGACGGTGAGTACGGGATTAGTGTGGACAATGCCTTGTTGAATGCTGAGTGGCTTCTGAGGGATATACTTGTCATTGAGGACTTGCTTCCTCAGGAAGATGGTGAAGCACTGACTGCTGCTATTACCACAGTTGTGGTTGATCTACAGGTAATTGCTTCAGTTGTGCTCTGCATGCAGTTGACGTGCATGCTAGGATAAGTATAATGTTATAAGTAATAAACTTTGAATTCATTGATCAGATCATGGATCCATAATCTGATGCAATGTGATTCTTTTTGTTTTGATAGGACTATGAATATATTAATATTATGTTCTCATTAGGAGCTAGTTGATTGTGAACAACAAAAGCACCGAAGAGGCCGTCCAGCAATAAACATACCTGAGGATCAACTTGCTATATTACTTGAGCATCATTTTAAACTAACAGATATTGCTCGGATGCTGCAAGTCTCCCCAAGAACTGTCCGTAGAAGAATCATCCAGTATGGTCTGGAGGAGGACGCCAGTTTTTCTGAACTGACAGATAGCCAACTGGATGAGATTACAAGGGGCTTCGTCCACGATCATCCACACAGTGGACAGCGTAGTTATTGGGGATTTTTGCGCTCTGCAGGGTTACGGATTCAGCAAACACGAGTAAGGGAGAGTCTGATGAGAGTTGACAGAAGAGGAATGGAGCGAAGGTTCAGACGAGCACTTCATAGAAGGCGCTATAGTGTCTGCATGCCAAATAGTCTCAGGCATATTGATGGTCACCACAAGCTCATACGATGGCGTATAGTTGTGCATGGTGGCATTGATGGATACTCTCGATTACCGGTATACCTTCGAGCATCAACAAATAACAGAGCTGAAACTGTACTAGGGAGTTTCCTTGAAGCAGTGCAATGCCATGGTCTACCATCTCGTGTAAGATGTGATAAAGGAGGAGAGAATGTTAAGGTAAGTGAATTTATGTTGAACCACCCTAACCGTGGACCAGGAAGGCGGAGCTGCATCACTGGGAGGAGCGTACATAATCAGAGAATTGAACGTTTCTGGAGAGATCTTTACGCACGATGCATTGCCCTATTTTACACTATCTTTTTCTCACTGGAAGATGCTGGTCTGCTGGATGTGTGCAGTACAACGGACTTGTTCTGCTTGGCATATGTGTTCATACCCGCCTTAACCATAGCCTGGCGGTCTTTAGTGAATCATATAAACATCACCCTCTGAGAACTGCTGGCAACAAGAGTCCATGGCAGCTGTGGATCTCTGGAATGACAGGGTTAAATGGAGACATTGCTGCCATTGAGGGAATAGCAGATCGAATCCCTGTAAGTTAAAAGCCATTCACCCACTGTTCTAGCAGTCATGAATAATTGAAGGTGAATGGTAATAAAATTTCATCTGCCGTAAACTAAGCTAAACATTCTTACTATACAGGAGGACTATGGAATTGACTGGGAAGGGCCATTGGTATGTGAGGCAGATGGGACTGTTGTTATCCCAGAGACCGAAAGCCCCTTAACACCAGCTCAACTAGCACAGCTACGTCAAACCATCAATCCTCTTGAAGACTGTGATGACTATGGAGTTGGCTTGTACACAACCACGCGAGCATTTGTCCAGTGTATGTAGGAATGTCCACCTAGCTACATTAATTAATTGATGCATTCACAATACAATACTGACCCACACATGTACAAGTTGATTTACCACTGCAGTTGTTATTGATATCAAAACATGTTGCATTTATAATTATGAAATGTTGATACTGATTGATCACCAACACAATATACATCAGTAATATAGCTGAGTGTTCAAATATTGAAGTGGCAGCATCATGCAGATATGAAAGAAATTCCTTGCTATATATACGCTTAAAATAGTGTTTCCAGAAGTCAAAGTGATGATCCTGATCATGTAGCTACTACCATGTTAACGCAGCCCAAATCCTCCATGGTGCTTGAAGGATAAGGTCAAAATTTTCTTAAATGTGCTATAGTCATTCCAATGCACTGTAGGTAAACACATGTGAATGGCACATGTTGAGGCTGTTGGGTACTCATTTGTTTCAGAAAAATATTTTGATGGAGAGTATGGTAGCCCGAGTGGAGGAAGCCGTTCAGCACCCGTTAGGAAACTCAGCACACCACGAAGCTCTAGTCCCATGTCTTCTCTTTCTGCAATGCAAAAAAACAATCCACCTTAATATAGTTTTGTAACATCACACCTATTTCCACAGTCACATTCATGCAAAAAGTCCAAGAACAACATGTATGTAGCCTGCTCCTTCTCCCTTTCAGTACTTCCCTCAGGAGAAAAGTGAATTTCTTTTAGTAGCTCCTGCATTTGATCTACATGAATGAGTGTGTATAGATGTCCTCAGAATTACAATAGTAATATTATACACTTACCAGCAGTAAGTGGAACATTGCCTTTCAATGTGAAGAATGGCTCCAGCAATTCTGGGAATTCTCTGAGCACTTTTGCCACACCAATCTCACCAAGTCCTTCAATCAGCTGGTCAATCTCCGCTTTACATACCAGCAGTGTATAATGAAGAGCTACCACTTGTATCAGCTCAGGACGGTCTGCAAGGGATATCCTACACAGGGGCTTGGTGAACCCTGAGTCGATGGCGTAGTCAACTGCTTCCAAGGCAATCTCCCGCAGGCTAGCTTCATCTCTTGCAGCTTGTATCTATAATGAATAGATTATATGCTCACATGGACCAAATACAAGTACCCAAACCTTTTGAATCACGTTTTCAAGCACAGCTCTCACTTCAAAGTTGGGTACTTCAGCTATAGTAACAGCAACGTCAGAAATATTAATCCCTGACATGTATTTGAATACACTTGGTGCAATATAAGGAAATCCACTGCCTCCTTGTGCCAACGCAATAGCCATCAGTTGCCCAATATGATAGAATTTCTGGTTCTGGAAGATTAATGTTATCAAAAAATATATACAGTGTGCACAGAGCATTACGGCACTCACCTTTAGCCCCACAGCGTCATGGCGTATGGTGCACATGTCTTCAGAGTGAATGAATACACTGGCTTGCAACTCAAGCCCAAAAAGCCTCCAGAATTCCCTTCTGACACCACCTCCATCTTCACCAGCTTCACCCAAAAACTTGATCTACAAAAATGAAAGCAACGGTTTTACACTCTACTCATAAACTGATAAGATAATACATTGTATACCCTTAGTGTCTTAAGAGGATCAAAAGTACTCCTTTTCACTACTCGTAAAGCATCCTCAAGTACATGCCCTCTTCTCACTGTCAATACCAGTTCCTCCTCTTTCACGTTGGCCATCAGTTGTTTTACCAATCCACCCAGATCCTCTGGGCGCTTCACAACATTCATACTACATACATGTAATCACATAAAACATAATTTTAATTAATAATTACTTTGCTTGAGACCTCACCTACTATGGCAGTTAACTAAGCCAGTATGTAAGTAGAATGTTGGTACACCAGGTGGCTTTGATCCACCTACATACCATGTAGAAACACTGATATAAGGCCACACAAATTCCATTAGTTGTTTAACGGATTAGTAATTTAATTGGAATGCCCTAAGTATGATATTAATACAGTGCAATGGGTTAGCATATACCTGTCTCCTCTGCACATCCGAACATGCTGACGAAGTTCACTGAGGGACATCTCTTTACTACATTTCATACACCTTTCTTTCATCTGGGAAAGAAAGCAATGAATAATTAAAATTAATAGACTATTTGTGCAACTGCTTGTATCTCACCTCTTATGAAGTAGACTGGTCATCTACCGGGGTCAGGTCTAGGTTTTTTTGGATTGGTCGAATATATATCCGACCATTCCCAATAACCCGTTTCAGAATCTTTGGTGATTTAGTCACAATCGTTGAAATGGGCTCTAGGAGCCGTGTGTTGGCTACACATCGCAAGAGTTCGAATCCTCCTACATTCATGAGCTTTGGAAACTTCTGAATTAGGACTTCATGAAACTCCGTTGTGCATTCAACATTACTCACACTCACTTTTTGTTCTCCCAGTCCAGCTGCAGTAAGTACTTCCTTCTCTGAAACTGTACTTGGTACATGGCCAGTATCCTTGTTCGCCAAACACAAACTTTGCAGACCACTGGGTGTACGTTTTGCGTCTTTTAGGAGCAAGAGAGGTGCTCCTCTTCTTTACACCAGAGCTCGAGTACGGAGCAAAATTTCTTCCCTGCTCTTGTACAGCATCACTGTCGGTATTAGTGTTGCCCCTCAGTCGGTCCCTAACACTCCGTGCAACCTGCAAAGCTCTAGTACAAGTCTCCTGCACGCGGAATTGCATACCTGCATGAAGTATATATATAGTGTAATATAATCAGGGTGTCATGAGTCACCATAAAAACCAAAAATGGTAAAGCACTCTCCAAGTGTAACGTGTTTTGGAGTGGATATAGGGTGCTGGATATACATTAGATTAGGTACAGCTCGCTATAATGATTTACAAACATATTTTCTCTATATCCACACTATGATGTAGATAGCTTCCCATACACCTTCAGGGGAAATTAGCTTTTTGAGGCTTAGAACTTCATGGGGATTGCACACACCCACATCTGCAATTACTACCATTGTAGTAATTATCACATCCAATTGCCACACCTACTGTGCAATCCCAATTTGAATTCTGGGAATTTTATGCTCCTAGATCCACGATATCAAGAGATGACTTAGTCCTGAACCCAATTTTCAATATGCTAACCTCTTCTATCAGTGCACACTAGCTAAGCTAGCTAGCTAGCGGGTATTGCCAAGATCACAACTGTAATTAGGAAACCGGCCTCACCTACGCCATCGCTTTGATTAGCAGCAGGGCGGATGATCGACGTGTCAACACGTTCAGAACTGCTAAGAACAGAACTGATCGCCTCTATGCCCTGTTGTAGTTTCTGCGCCTGGTCTTCACTGAGCCTCAGAGCACCATCTGAGTCAGCCATGTTCTTGTGGCGCAACACGTGCAATTATGCGCATGCGCAATCCGTTCCCGTATACTCGTAACGATAGCATTCAGAAAACTCGATTCGATTTGATTGCATGCGGAAACTCGAACTCAGTCAGAAAATTCTCGATTCAGAAAACTCGACTCGAATTGATTGCACATTAAAAAAACTCGATTCGCATGGTTCGTCGTTTCGCATTCAGAAACTCGATCTAAAAAAAATCGATTCGATATGATCGCGTATAGAAATTCACATCGATGTTAGGTACTAGAATCGAATGTTATTAGTACGCGAAAAGGAAAAAAAACAACGCTAATTTAATCAGTCGATTTATTGAAAGTTCGTCGATTCACAAAAGATCGATTTTTGTCCACGATTAAGTTCCATAAAACTATGTGGTAGACTTGTCCAACTCTCTGACTCTTCGTGCGCCACAACTTTGCGTAAATGCGTTCCACCCACATGCTCTTTTGTGGGGATGCCCCTCCACAATTACTAACGCTACTGCATTATAAATAGCTGTGCAGCGACGTCTTATAATCAGCTTAGCGGACGCGCGAAAATTACTATTATTTCGCGTGGTACGTCATTATACGGTGGCCCTGGAGGACACTCCGCGGCGGGAGCGGGGACGCCGATAGGCGGGCGGGACATCCGCCCGTCTGGTGGAATGGGTTCCGCCAAGCGGGCGGACACCCTTCCGTCTGTTGGGCGGAACCGATAAAACACACGTGATACCACGTGTACCTAGTACCTGCCGGTACAGCAAGTTGTTGTTCCAGCAGACCAATACTCCGAAAAGTTCGCGTTCATGATGTCGTTGCTACCAAGAGAGCTGGATCGTAAGTAATACTTTTGGTATATGGTTAAATGTGTAGGGGCAGTATACAATTTACGCAGTGGCTATGCACACACAGGGCTACTAATTGAGTATTTCTACTCTTGGAGAAAGTACAGTCTAATCTTAAAGCGGTTGGAGTTAGTACATGGCATGAAAAGGAGGTAAACCGGGAACATTAAGCCAACTGATGTGTATATTTATTACCTAATTTAGTTACGAAGTGGCTATTGGTCCGGCAGGAAACGGTTAGAGTTTAGGGGAAGGGTTAGGGTTAGGTTAGGGTTTGGCTAGGGGCTAGGGCCTAACCGTTGGGTTTAGAGCTCGCTGCGTTGCGTCAGTTTTGAGCTACAGGCTAGTGCACGTATGCGCTTGCGCGTCCTTTCCCAATATATATATATTGACTTCCTGCCGGACCAATAACCACGTCGATTTAGTTATTGTCCCCTGCAGCATCAGTTGGCTAAAACAGCACTTCAAACGCCTTGAGTTGAGGAGGCGAACTTCAGATCCCCCAGAGTTACATGTACGCATGTTGATAAAGGTAACTAATAAATTTAGGCAGGGGTGTGTTTGCCGTGCTCTGCACTTTATATGACAACATTATTGCTTTTCTATCTATAGAGTGTGTTGAGAACTTCAGATTGCTTAAGGGGCTACAGAGCTGTGTGGAAGATGTTGCGCGATAAATTCAAAGTCATAGTTCGCAGGTATGATGCTGTTGTTATTCATAATGATTCAAAGAACATTAATAACATCCACGTAGTACACCATATGAAATCAGGATAGCCCATTTGTACTTGTGTCACTTAATGTATGAACATGAAACCACGATATTACTGCAGGTGCTTTTACACTGGCCAGCCTTATCACTGCAATAATTATGCTTCCACTTTCCTATGCAAATAATGGTTCTCAATGGGAGATTAGCACCATAATATGTAGAGCATTTTTTTAATTCAGAGAGACAGTAAGAAGGCTGTTGAAGGATGAAGATCCTGAAGGAGTGTCACTTAGGAGACAGCGAAAACTAAAGAGGAGAATCTATAGAAACAAAGTAAATACTTTAATTCATTTAGATTTCAGTAATGATCTTAATTCCACCACTCAAATAGGGACCAAACTACATATGGCACATCGATGGCTACGACAAGTTAACACCATTCGGATTGACAATTCATGGTGCCATTGATGGGTATGTTAATTAATAATGTAGCTGATTACAACTAAATAATTATTCAGTAATTCTTTCTTGCTAACAGATTTTCCAGACGACTCCTATGGCTAAAACTGGCCCCTACAAACAGCAACTCCAAAGTGATTGCCCGCTACTACCTGAAATGTGTTGAGCAGATGGCAGGTATATTAATATGCATGCAAAGCCAAACCAGCTTATTGTTCAGTGTGTTGTATTATCATGTTACAACCGATTTAGGATGCCCAACTATACTGAGGAGTGACTATGGCACCGAAAATGCAACTCTAGCTACAATTCATGTAACTTTCAGGCTGCAACATTCAGACTCTTTAGCAGGAGAGAAAAGTTTCATGTATGGGAGTTCCAAATCAAACATAGTAAGTTACAATAATGCTTACAGCAATGGCTACATGTAGCTTTAATAATTACTATTCATTCAGAAAATAGAGGAGTGGTGGTCTCAGTTGAAGAAATCTAAATCCCATTGGTGGATAGATCTTTGCAAGGTATAGGATATATAATTTTTCCCTCACTTAAAACTATTAATGATTATGCATGTGTACTGCAATGCACAGGACCTTGTTGCCAACAGACTGTTTGATAGCAACTTGGACTTGCACAGGTGAAATATGCATGCAGTCATGTAGCTGCATGAGGTACTGTAGCAGTAAGTGACTGCATGTGCAGGTGTTTCAGACTCCAATGTACAGAAAGGAAAATAAAAATGCTTCTTGAATAGGTAGTTTTATTGTCTATGGACAAGTGTGGTGAAAACAGAGTAATTGTATTATAAATATTGCTTTATACAGGCAGTGTCTTGCGTTTACATTTGCTGGTGTGTTACAGAATGAGCTAGATGAGTTCATGAGAGACTGGAACACACATAAGATCAGACACAATTCCTTGGCTGACTGTCCAAGTGGAATTCCAGAAGACCTGTACGATATGCCTGCTCATGTTGGTGGGTAGCATTATACCATAATAGACATTAATTTGAGCACAGTATAATCCTTGTTAATATGTATACAGGTGCAGAAAACTACCTGAAGACAATAGACCACAACATCTGGGTAAAGGCAATGAGGAAGAAATCGCAATCACCTCCACCATTTTACCCACTCTCCTTTGAAACATTAGCTAAAGCTGCAATTTGGGAACAATTTCACATGCAAAGAGAAGACATCGATGCCACAAATCTTAAAGATGTGTATGTGTACTTAATAAATAAACTCAGTCACTAAATGTTAAATTCAGGATCTCACATTTTACATTCATGGCAGAACATATGACCAGGATGTTGGTACATGAACATTATAATTGTGGAGTAGATGCAGGGACAATAAAAATAATCATGGCAGGACAACAAATGAATGACTAGCTGAATGTAGTTATAGCATAACTGAGGATAATATATACGCAGGAGGGTAATGATGACCATAACTGAGGATAATATATACGCAGGAGGGTAATGATGACCATGCATTGGATATGTTGATCAGAGGTTATCAGGTTGCAGTCTACAGATCGTACTCACTCCAGTACTGCATCACCTGCATGTGGAAGGGTGAATTATTTATTTAATTTATGATTATACAGTGATACAGTATTCATTCTACATACAGTGGCAGATGTTGCCCTGATGGAGTGCCTCTTAATACATGCCAGGATGACAGAATGGAACATCTTCAGTAAATTCATATCCCTCAGGGGTACAATCTTGGGATCCTGCAGGGTCTTGAATTTCTCGAATTGAGATATACTTTCTTCACAGTGCTCAGACTAATACATAGGAGTACAGCAAACCGTTGCATGGATAATCATGGTATGACTATACAGTGAAACAGTGCATCACATACCAATGCTGCATCAGTACGCTGGGGGTCATAAGCTTTCTGCCCTGTGTATACCTCCAGTGCTACCTGTGGAGGTCATTAATTATATTATCCACTCATTCTCACACATGGATAAAGAACAACTTACGATTCCATAACTATACATATCACTCTTTGGACTGAACTTTGATCCTTGAATTTCAGGGGGCATATACCCACTAGTACGGGCAACTAGTGGAGCTGTGACCAATGTTTTCCCAGGCTGAGACTGTGGCATGTCAAGGGCAAAACCGAAGTCTCCCAACTTCGCCTTGTATCCATTCTGATCCAGCAGTATGTTAAGGCTATTATTGATTGAAATTGACCACATAAACATAACAAGATGACATATGATTTATTAGTAACCGACTACTTACGACTTCACATCCTGATGGATGAGGGGTGGATTGCCAGCATGTAAGTAGGCAAGTGCCCGACAAGTATCCTTTAGTATAATACCCCGCTGTTCCCATGACAGCAGCTGCCCAGACTGTCCACATCAAAAAATTACATTAAGAGTTGCTACATTTACCTCGTGGATATTATGGTACAGACTTCCCATTGGGAGATATTCATATACCAAAGCTGTCAGTGTGGTAGCGCAGTAACCCATCAAGTCAACCAAGTTTGGATGACGGTATCTATGCATGAAAAGCAAACCAGCTCATGCAATATATTATATTCCCACTCTTTCACACATAAGAATCACTTCTCTAGTAATCTGTTCTCCTCTATTACTCATTTGCTGCCCATTATTCTACACTTGGGTGTACAGTTCGCTCGATATACGTATATGTATTCACTAATACCTACTTGGTGAGGGCACTAAGCTCAGCCTGCAGTTGAGCACGGGATTCAGCACTTGAACTATGGCCTTGTTCTTCACTTCCAACAATGACTGCTTTCACTCCACTCTGTGTGAAATTATAAAGGTTTCAATTTACGATTAAATTGATACCACGACTGTGTCAAATATACCTCATTCAGAACCTTCACTGCCACAGAGGTTCCACTATTGCGGAGATTCTTGCCCAAATAGACAGTCCCATATGCACCTGCTCCTATCAGGCGTCCAGAACTGAACTGTGCAGTGGCTTCCTCCAGCTCCTCTCTCTTAAACTGCATGGCAAGACCAGGCTCTAGGCAAAGGAGAGTGAAATAGGCATTTAGTCAATTCGATATTTATTTTGGGCAGCTACGTGTACTCAAAAGACTACCTTGCACATTTCTCCGTTGAGTAAAGGATGCCTTTGCCAGGGAGAGGTCTACATCAAAGCATGGACATAGCTATCTACATTGCTTTCAGATACATAATATAAATCAATTTCACATACCAGCAGTCGGCTTGAGCTGAACAGCGAAAACTTCACTCTTGCTCTCCAAGCCACATGTTGCTGTACACTTGTACAGCCCTGCTTTTCGCACATGTAATACGGGAGTAGAGGGAAACTGGTGGTCAGGGCGATCAACAATCATCCACTTGTATGTTGTTTTGTCATGGTGAGACGACAAGCAGTAGAGAGGATAGACTTTCTTCAAAGATGCCAATGTGATGTCTGGAGGACTTTTATACAGGAGCTGAAACTCTGGTTGTAATAAAGAGCAGAGTATGATACATGGGATACCAAGCGTACAATGTTCTTTAGCATAAAATTCATACCAGATGTGGATCCAGTGACTTTCAAAGTCCCCTCTGTTCCAGGCTCTAGTATGGTCTGCTTCCCTGAGCATAGACAACATGATAAGTACATATTATACCTAGTACATAAGGCATGTTGTGAACAGACGAGGCATAGCAAATTAAAGTTTTGAAATTCCACATAAAATATAGGTGTTAGGTATAGGTACAGTAACTGCCACTTGAGACATGACAGAAATAGGAAACCAGAGTACGTACAATTAACAAAAAAAAAGATACTTTTGAATAGAGATATGCAGTAAATAGCCATAACTACGCATGGTCACATGGTCTGGGAGAAACACTAAAAAATGACAAAAAATGAGCATACCTGCTCTTCAAAATCACCTCCTATGTAACAAACTGCCATTCTTTTGGGAATGTAAATAGCCCACACCCACCCTCTTTAATTTCGGCTCAAATTAAATGCAATACATATTGGCAGAGAATGACATCAACAATATGAACATGCAAAAATATGTTAACTGTACCACTGTAATTGATCATGATATTACATACCTTCTGGCGTGTGTCGGATAAGGCGTGAGACCTTAAATCCGTCATTCTCAGGAAGGAATGGCTCAGACGAATCCATTTTGACTTCAAAATCTTTATCTACTTGCACATGCAGCCATGCTGCAGATCTTGAAAACTCATCTGGAACCCCATCAGTGGTACTGTCACTCACACAGGTATACCATACTGTAAGATTAAGGGACACAATAATGGTCGAATAACCATCAGTAAATCAATCTAACTTTTGTACCCTCAATGCCATCTTCAGCTGGTCGAGGTCTTGTACCAAGTGGTATGTCAACCGCCTTGTCCTAAGAGTAAAACCTTCATAGTCAATTACATTTGCTGAATATTAATAATTAATTGCTATGTCATACCAAATCACACTTCATGGTCTCATTCACCACTGCCAATCCCAGCTCTATCTTGCTGGCCTTCTTACGCCTCTGTCGTAAAAAGCCCCCAAGTGTCCACACTGCTTCATCTCTGAGCTGAGGTGGCAACAGCACTCCTGATGCGGCACTGATAAGGACAAACCGTTTTCCTTCGGGTAGGTTGGTGCCTATGACATGGGCAGCCTTCGTTGCTACTTGGAGATAGTCATCCTGCTTATTCAGGCAAACTTCGACAGCAGGTGAATCTTTTACAAACTTCCCAGTCCCAGTGAGCATCATCTGGTACACATTCATCTGTAAAAAAAAAGGCTACTACTGAGTAATTAAATGGTATAGAAAGGTTTGTACTACATATCAAAAGTTGTAATTACCTGAACATGTAGTACCGGTACTCCAGTGCCAGTACGCTTCGTGTGCTGAATTCATTTTGCGCTTCCTAATGTTTCTTGCAATCTCCTGGCCTCTCTCAAACACATCATCTGAGTCTTGCAGAAAAACCACAGTGCAGACAGATCATATTGTACGTATATCAGTCAGTGCTTGCCCAAACAGACAATATCAGGTTATGCCTACCACTTTCAGCAGCTGTCTGGATGTCAGTTTCTATTGCACTACGGTCTATTGTATGATGAATAATAAAAAAATTAATAAACGTGCGCACGCACCAGCCACTTAATTACATGCATGTGGCTGTAATTAGCGTTCTTACCTCTCTTCCGGCTTGCTGTAACACTGGCAGCTGCCGAGTCGTCTTCACTGTCACTCTCGTTGTCACCTACATATTGAATATAAAGACGGTGAAATACAGAGTTTGGCCACTCGACAGCCAGTAGACCTATGCATCTAAGTCTCTGAAACGCGAGGCAACACCACGGCATTAGCTTACCATCTATAAGCTCCCGTGCTTTCGTTAGCATGCTGTCAGAAAGGTTTAGAAAATAGCTAGCAATCTTCTTACTCTTCTTCTCGCTCATTTCGCGTACAGTGCAGTATCGACACGCGCAAGACACGATCGCGCATGCGCAATGATATGAACTTGTAATTTGTTTCCCATACTTTCAATTATGATGATTGGCTGCTCTGGAAGAGTGGTCATCAGCTGCTCGGCCTAAAGTTTGACAATAAAATTTGCATAAGTATCATAACAGTATGACAAGGTAGCCACATACTTCTTCAGCACAAATCTGGTGGACCTCCTGTAGCAACAGTACAACACTCTCAGGGACCAGTACGTCCATAACATATGAGAACAGCTGCATGAAAAAATAAATCCATCATGTAACCAAGAGTTCCCCCCCCCCCACGATACTGAGTTCTTATATAGTAATAAGTCTGCTACTCTAACTTCTTTATACCCTAAAGATAATGAAGCAATCACTGAAACACAAGTTTACTCTGAAATGAATGTCAAGCAATTATATTACCTTCATGTCTGTTGGACAAAAATGTCTCACTAGAAATTGAGGGATCATTTCTCGCTGCTGCGAAGTCAACCTTACGTTCCACAGTTGATACTTGAGAGTGGCTGTGAAACACAGAATGTAATAGTAAAGTGGCCCTCCACAGCGTAATAGCTATGCCTATGCATGTACCTCGATTCTTAGGAGGTCCATTCCTGAAAATATCATGCCTCCAGGAAGGTATCTATACCATGCAGGTAAACAAGAATTAATTTTGATCACACAAACTGTACTGCAGCTTGTATACTGCATGCTTTAGGTCCCAATGTTACCTCTCCAGCAAGCACTTGCTCAAGCTCTGGAAGTTTTGTCGCTAGCCAGGCTGTTAATTCTTCTGGGGACACCTCTTTCACACACCTGCACGTACACACCCCCGTTACTGCAGTAAGCTTATGCCCCCCAGGCCCATCTATAGGTAAAACATAATACAAACCTTTTTGCATCCATGTTTTGACGATCACTTCAGAGTAACTCTTTAATAGGCTGCCTGCCGGCCTGTTTCAATATTTAAAGCTGGGCTTCGAACTGCAACGCACTGTGAGCACGAGACTCGAGGCGAGTAGTTACATCACGTGAGTTTGATATCGGTCGCGCCTATCCCCCCTAGCCCTAGTACCAGTCACTGGTCCGAGCTTGCTATGACACCCAAAGTGATTAGCTGCATGTGCAGTGTAGGCTACCAGATCGTTTTAATGTAACCGAAGCCGTAGGAACAGGTTCCGCCACACTGGCGGAATTGCCTCCGCCCCATCGGCGGAGCTTGTTCCGCCAGGCGGGAGGAGGTCTCGCCCGCCTGGCGGCGCCCCCGCTCCCGCCGCGGAGTGTCCTCCAGGGCCACCGTATCATTACGTTACTAATTTTGTAGACGGCACGCGCAAGCGATAAAGACACGTGTTGCCTTCTCTACCTTTCCCTGGGCAAGTGACGGCTCTGATAGCAACGAGAAGCGGATGCAAAACCTGGAGAGATGCCTAAGACCGTAAATGTGTTAGTAGAGGCGGTATTCTAACGATTTGAGATCGTTTTTCAAATGTTGAGTTTTATCGACGAAATGATTGGACTCCGTCTGACTCTACCAGCGCTAGGACGACTGAAAAGCTGATACGGGATGACCAACAGATGGATCAGAGCAAGGGTACGTTTACTAGAGTAAAATAAACATCAGGAAAGTAAGATAAAACACAAGTGTGTAGGGTCCAGTGAACCAAACATGTTATAATTTATGCATGATAGTGTCTTCGTGTGTGGTATAGCTCAAAACATACGGAGGGACACAACGAAGGTTTGTCAGTGCATGTGGCACAGGAGTACAGAGTTAGGTGTCTGGTTCCTCCCTCCCTGTTGCTGCATACAACACAGTCTTTCCGTTTCCTCCCTTTCTCCAGGAAGTGAGGGACTGGACGGAGGCGTTCCAGAGTCTGTCCGGCTCGAGCAGACCTTGGTCGCTGAATGGCTGTTTCGGAGTGGTGCAGACAGGGACTTTATCAAGACTCTACGGAAAGCAACGTGAGTCATCGGTCGTTCAGATCTAGATATTACCAACTCCCTGTATATAATGTAGGCATTTACCACACTAACTTCCAGTGCCCAAAAGAACACTTTTCTCCACCATTTCACAGATTTGTGGAGGAAACTGTAGTAGGTGGTGAGCTGATCAAGCTTGTCAACGCCCAGCATGTACTTGTTGTAGTCTGCGATAACTGCTAGCTTCTCTCTGATCTGATTAGACCTAAACAGGTGAGAATACTACTGTAATAAATAATGTGTATGTGTGTGTATGTGTGTGTACTTGTGTGTGTGTGTGTGTGTGTACTTGTGTGTGTGTGTGTGTACTTGTAGGTGAGTGCGTGTGGTGTAGGTATATTATCACCGGTTCATGGGCTCCTGGTATTATATACACAACTGCATTTATCACATACCGTGACACTACTTGAACCATGGACACTGTGTGCTTTGTTGAAAGCATGGCAATCTTTCTCTTGTCTGTCCAGGTCAGGAGAAGTAAGTCACCCAAGCCGTCGTTGGAGCGATAGGCATGCACTGTATCCCGTGGGTCCTTCCGATCCACCTTTGCCTCCTGTGGAAGTCCCTTGCGGTTCAGCTGAACAGTTCCTGTGACCGTGATGCCGACTTGGGTGAGCTCATTTGCGAGGATGGGACTGGAGTACAACCGATCAATGTACAGATCGTACCCCTTGTTGTGGAATGGCTCAACGAGTGTGAGGACAACACGGACAGTCTGCCCAAGGTCTGGCCTGTCGATCAGCTCCGTATCCTTCCCATAGTATATGCAAAGTCGATGCATATAGCCAGTTGAGCTGTCTGCTAGTACGAAGGCCTTGATGCCCCAAGGGTTGGGCTTTCCCTTCAGGTACTGCTTGAAGCTGACTCTGCCCTTGAAGGAGATGACTGACTCATCGACGGCAATCTGCTTTGAAGGGAGGAATGCTGCCTCAAACGAAGCACTCAGGCGATCAAGGAGTGGCTGGATCTTCCCTTTCTTGGTGGTGTCATCAGGGTCTCCGGCATGTAGGGATCCAAAGATCTGTAAGAAACGATCTCTGGAGAACACTGATCTGAAGAATGGTAAGTTGGTGGTCTCGTCAGTGCTCCAGTAGTCCTTCAGATTGTTCATCTGTATGATCCCCATGTTTAGGATCACTGCAATGAATCCCAACATCTCCTCCCTGGTCACTGGCCTCCAATTCTTATACAGACTGCGATCTGTCAGCTGCATCCCACTAATCTTCTTCTGTGCATAGCGGTTTGTCTACTCTATTAGGAAGTCAACAGGGCGTCATCAAAGAAGAGGCTGAAACAATCCTCTGGAGACTGAACGGTGGAAGAGACTGTGGGGCCAGGATGCTGAGTAAAAGGTGCTGGTGTTGGTGGTGTATCAGCTATTGCAGAAAGGTAAGCGTTGATAAACAAAAGATAATTGTAGTGGTAATTTCATGCATACAAACGTACATACCTCCTTCGACTAACTTCCACTTGAACAAATCAACTACCGGTTCTCGTTTCTCTCTCCCAGCTCCTCTGACTCTGCCTCACCCAACTCCTCTGCCTCTGCCCCTCCCAACTGCACTACCTCTCCCTCTGCCCCTCCCTGCTCCACGACCTCTGCCCCTCCCTGCTCCACGGCCTCTGCCTCTGCTAGCTCCTCGGCCTCTGCCCCTCCCAGTTCCTCTGCCTCTGCCTCCTTGTGTGGATCTCGCTGCTTCATCACTGCTGTTACTGCTGCTACTGCTCTCACTGCTCTCACTTTCATCACTGCCATCATTGTCACCATCACTTACACTGTTTCTCTCATCATCACTGTTGTCACTATCACTGTCCAGCTGCTCACTCTCTGATTCACTGTACACACTTCCTTCATCAGACATCAGCTGCAAGACCTGCTCTGCATTCAACCTGGTTGCCATGATCTTTGCGTTACTGCATGCAGCACTACACAGAGAGGGGTTGGGCTGTTCAACTTCAACTTGGACAGCTGCAACGCCTTTGCATCGAGCGGCGCGGTCGCAGAGCTCGATGAAAGGGTTCTCCCCTTGACTCGTCACGCATGCGTGATAGTCGTCCACAGTACAGATACGCGTGCGTCATGCATACGTGACAATCGTCCCGCACCACTAATACACAATGTCACGCATTCGTGACAATCGTCCTCTAAGATAGGGATGTCAGTTACCGTAAAATTTAAAAAAAATTTTTCTCCCGATAATTGGAGTTATAAACGGCACGTGGAGACGCGCTCGTAGCGGAAAGAGTGAATGGACTGTTTAGAGCTAGTAGGGGTAAGTTGAGGCGTTGAACTCAAATTTTTGGGTAGTTTCTGTGGAGGATGTACGGTTATGCTTATGTACTGTAGCTAATGACAATGATTTCGGCCGAAACAAAAATGTTTAGGTGATAAACAGGTTCCCTGTGCCTCTAAACACCTATCCTCGTCCCCAGGCCATACCCGTATCAAGTGCGTTTTTTATGTTGTACGTTGTCCTTAGGTGTGCTTGTCGGTTAGTGCGTTTAATTATTGCTCTAATAAGGGAGGCTGTGTGTTTGCTGCAGCAAGTAGCAGTACGTGTGCATAGGTATAAAAGTTGCAGATGCAAAGTTTACTAAACTTGTCTCTAGATCTCTTCCTAGATCTCTGGTTTCGGGATTGGAGTTGTTTGCTCCTGCAGAATATTCAGCAGGTTTGGTGATTACCATACTGTATTGAGCACTTTACCATGCAATATTTGAATGCCAAGTTTGGTTGCCATTTATGGCAAGACTTATAGCATGTTTACATGACCTCACATTACATGCAGGAGGGTGGAGAGATGGTTGTGTGAGCAAATTACGGTCCAGCACTATCATCTTTTTATACTTGCCAGTGACCAATAGTTGTTTCTTTTTGAATGATAGTCTGTTTTGACCTCATTTGGGTGCAGTGGCGTAGCCAGACCAGATTATTTACCCAGGCACGAGTGAGGCAGGGCTGCGAAGCATACTGTGGCTTCTGCGCGAAGTGTAGAATTTTTTATGCTACACATTTCTAGCATTCAGTAAGTGCTCTCATTGCTATATGAACTCTGAATAACAGCTACAGCTTACCATGTCAGCTGTTCCCAGAGTGCTGCAGCGGAGTGGTATTTACGACGTGCAATATAGACCAGAGGAGAGAGAGCGTCTGGCCTCCCTCTCCTCTGGGGTACCTGCAGTATTTATTTCAGGAGCTTTAGCCCCAAATTTGTAATTTCTCCCCCAGCTGGCCACTAAGTAGCTAGCCAGCTGATTTAATTCCTGGGTGCCTGCTATTCTTCACTCTCGTTAGCGCTCCTTATCCCGTTGGTGCCTGGCTTTCCTCTCCTCCAGGATACCTGCTCCCCTTGCCTCTCTCTCTCTTCCGTGGTACCTGCTACCCTTCTCTCTTGTTGGCCCTCTCTGTCCAATTAGCGCCTGACCTTTCTCTTCCGCTGGAGCCTCGTATCTGGGGTCTCCCAGTACTATGTTGTTGTCTAGCAAGTACCCTAGCTGTGATAGTATCTTCTGCTGTCCTATCTTCTTTGAGTCTGCCTTCCTGTCAGTTAGCCATCTAGGTTAGCACGATTGAAGTCAAGTGCTAGTGCAAATAAATTTGAATATGCACGTGAGCACATGTGAACTGTTGTCAGATATTTGGAGCATAAGCGCATTAGTGGGATGGTGGACGTACGGACGAACAATGAAATTGTTCCACTATACACGCTACTGTGGGGCTCGCTCAGGCTCGTCCCAATTATATATCGACCCCCCTAGCTGGTTAAACGATGGTTACCCATGCAGCTATGTCCCCTAGCTGGTTAAACGATGGTTACCCATGCAGCTATGTTGTAGATATCTTAGGCATCCTTCTTATTGGCCTAGGCCTGCAGCGTAAGTCATCGAATGTCGACCACCATCTATTGTCGGCTATCTACTGTCGGCGAAAATTACGGCTGAAAAATACGCGGTAACGATCGATTACGGATACCGCGACGTTCCCAGGAAAATTGCTATAGCTGGCTCAGTGTTGAAGATGCATTGTAGCGATGTTGTAAGTTCTAAATTTTATTCTTGGAGTCTGTGCATGCTGTAAATTCGAAAGTTATATACTTGGTGGGTGTGGTTCAAATGCTGTGACATCAATGAATGGAAATGCGAAATGGCCAACATTGCGTGAACTACCATGATCGAGTGGTCGACAACAGGTACAGCTGGCCGACAATACATGAAGAGAGCCGATCACTGCTGCGCTTCGGTAAGACCCTGCCATTACAGCTACTCATTCGAAAAATGATCGTTTGGTAGCTGGATCAGTGTTCTTGGAACTGGACTTTGTCCGTAGTTTATAGCTAGTACGGTATCGGAGTAGATACGTGTACAAATTAGGTGGTCGACAATTGATGACTTATGGTACTGTTATTGCTTTTGAATATTGAATGTACTTCATGTTTGGATATTTGGTGAAACTGGTGTGTACATTATCTGTATAATGCACTCATCCTAAATAATGCCCACACAACCTATGGCTGTTTTAGGTCAGTGGGAGCACTATGTATACTAGTTGGCAGTACGTTACAGCAGTTAGACTAGGGTTATCATTAATTCTGCAATCACATTGGTCACTGTGAGGTTGCAAAAGCACTTGTATTAAAGGCTTCAAGCACTTACTATTGGTATCCTAGAGCACTTAGAATTCCTGTTGCACACACAAATCAGATCAAACTGCACATATGTGATTTCAGTATCCGTAAAATTTGTTGCATAGTTATCGTTGCTGACACCTCGACCAATGGCATCTACGTATGTAATTTAGAAACCCTCAGGCCCTTAGTAGCACCCTTGCTTCAGTCGGGATGCTACAGCCTCAGGAATTCAGGTTTCTATATTGCGTAGATCCCTTGGTCTCAGCACCTAGTTAGTGCGCAAGGGCATTATAATAACGGACGAAGGCAGATAATGCACAAGCTGAAGGCACTCACTCATGCATTATCTGCCCTCGACTGTTAGCTACTATTTTTCCACAACTGGGGGTCGGTTATCATGCAGTGCATTTGCTCCAATCCGCGACAGTGCAACTGCTACAGAGTTGTCAGCTCCTTTGACATGTCTGATGTCAGTGGTGAACTGGGAAATGTAATCGAGATGTCGAACTTGTCTTGGGGTGTGTCGGTCAGGATTGGCTGAGAGGGCATATGTTAAGGGCTTGTGATCCGTGAGCAGAAATGTAGGCCATGCAGAACCTGGTCAATAAAGCGCTGAAATGTTTGCGCTGCATTCCGCAATCCGAATGGCATTCGCAAGAACTCGAACAAGCCAAAGGGAGTGGTGATGGCGGTCTTTGGGATGTCAGCAGGTTCGACAGGGATTTGGTGATATGCTCGAACCAGGTCGATCTTGGAGAAGATGGTAGCACCAAATAAAGAAACTGTGAAATCCTGGATATGTGGGATGGGGTAGCGGTCCAGGACAGTAACATTGTTCAGTGCTCGGTAGTCGCCACAAGGACGCCAGTCTCCCGGGGTCTTCTTCGGGACCATGTGCAGCGGAGAAGACCAGTTACTGGATGAAGGGCGTACGATGTCCAGCTGCATCATGTGGTCAAACTCCTGGCGGGCAATCTTAAGTCGTTCTGGAGCCAGTTGTCGAGTGCGTGCACACGCTGGAGGGCCTGTAGTCTTGATGTGGTGTGTAACTTCATGCTTCACACGTTCCCGGTTGCACGGTTGTGTAACCGCAGGGAACTCGGAGAGAATAGCCTCCCATTTCGTCTTGGGTCTCCTCGGGAGGAACATGGGGCTGGGCGACGCCACGTGAGATACAATGCCTTGGACCTTCAACTGTGTCAGTGGATCTGAAAGTCGGTTGTGTCGCACATCAACAAGGAGACTGTAGTTCCGTAGGAAATCAGCACCCAAGATAGGGTTCTTGACGTCGGCAATAATGAATACCCATCGAAATGTTCGGCGTAATCCGAGGTCGAGTGCGAGGGAGCGTTATGTTACAGACCGCTCAACCGGCCTCCGTTTCCTTGTCGATACCGGTGCAGAAGTGAGTGTCGTACCTCCTTCACATGCCGAACGCAAACATCGACAAGATGGTCTCAGCCTGCAAGCAGGAGGCTGACTGTGTCTCCTGCAGAGGCAAGGACCATGCGAACATTGGCGGGCAGGCGTTGGAGGAAAAGTTCACGGATGAAAGATCCATCCGTGGCGCCTGCCTTATCCCCCAGCAACTGCTGCATTCGGCGTAGCAGCTGGGATGGCTTGCGGTCCCCCAGTTCTTCTGCGTTGAATAGCTGCTGTAGTCTCCGTTGCTCTGAAGCGGCGGTCCGCTTGATCAGCTGCTCCTTGATAGTATCGTAAGGGCTGTCTGTCGGCGGCTTCAAAATTAGGTCGCGGACCTCTGTGGCAAACTCTGGTGAGAGGGAGGCGACTATATAGTCGAATTTCGTCTTCTGTACCGTGATGCCTCTCGTGGTAAACTGGGCTTCGACCTGGGCAAACCATACTTGAGGGTCGGAAGGCCAGAAGGGAGGAAGTTTGAGGTTGACTGCTGCTACTACTCTGCCTGCATCCGGTTCGACAGTGACTCGTGCGGGGGGGAAAATGAGGGTTGGAGACAGACAGCACGATTGAGCGATACGAACGTGAGTTCTAACCGTTTCTCCACTCTCCCGTAGTAGCCATGGCCGATTCTTGGTGACACCCGTCTCTCTCTTCTGTAGCAGCCATGACTAATCTGCAAAAAGATAACAGCCTTCTACGTAGCTGCTTGCATGGCAGTTCTTATTTTTGCGATGGGCCGTCTCGTGCAATCCTCCCTGTCCCGCCCAAATCTGTCCCCCAATGAATACATATGTACCTCGCTGCCGCGAGGCTCTTTGCATTCTAAATGTATACCTAGTATATACTTGCCTTTGGCTTGTGCATTACCTGCCCTCCTGCCCTCAACCCTTCACTGTATTTCTCTTACACACTAACTAAATTCTGTCAACTAGTATTTAAGTATTACGTATTGAAAGTGATAATCCATACATATTAATTAACCCAGCCTCCACCGAGAACTCACTTTCCCAACGTGAATTGTGGACAAAAACTATTTTTACAGCCATCATGCACGGACCATTTTCCCTAAATCATGTATTAAGCCCTTGTGGATGTATTCAAGATCCATACGGCATAAGTGCTTAAATTTCCACTGACGCATTTTTCTCAAATTACAGGTATATTGGTTTGCCAAACTCGGCAACGTTTAAACAGCCTGAATGTTTCTAGCTTTTACTAGGTATACGCATTGCGCAGATGCCTTGCGCAGAGGTATGACGTAAGTTAGTTAGCATAAAATCACACCCATTCTAATAATTTCTAATTATTTGCACCAAATTAAATAATTTCATTTTGGTTAGCGAATTCATAAGAGGAAATTAATTAACAAATGTTTATTTTTTACGTGGAGTGGCAAATATATAGAGGATTAGTACGAAATTAATAGATACAATATTAAGCAATACTGTATGGGCCTGTGTTGCAACATAATGTACTAAACAAGTTTAAACTTTCTAATTATAAGTTCTTTTGCTTTCTTCAATACTTCACTTGCATTGTAAAACTTGAGTCGACATGGCGCTTCCATTCCTTCACAAACAGCTCTACTATGCTTTCTTCTTCCACTTATATCCTGCTATTTCTCCCTTGTGCTTTATAAGTAATAGCAGGTCTTCACAATCTCTCTCGGAATATGCCCCACGACTATCGAATCATTTACTCTAGTTACAGCCACTGCATACCTGTCGTGACTTTTACCTGCCTCACAGAATGTTTTGATCTGTTCACCTATCACAGGCATCCAAATTTCTTTATACACATGGTGACCGTGTACACAGCAACTAATAACAAAGCAGTGGCTTTCTTCAGTTCTCTCCATTCTGAACTGTCACTTTATCTACATCTAGTCTCGCGGGCCAGACAGTGAAAAGGGGCTGCTTTTTACAGTCTGGCCTATAAGACTACCCTTTAGTTAGTACGATACATCTGAGCCTGGACCAGTGTAACCGTTTATCCATCACTGAAGTGTGGCAACCTACGAAGCTATAAACAACGAAGATCCTTTGGTATTTCATCAGATCCCGCGTGATATTACTCACAAAATTCTTTGCGAAGCTCCCTGGATCAGCTCTACCACCACAATTCCAGCCTTCAGACAATGAACTGCCCACTAAGAAGGCAAAACGGCCTGTTGGCCGACCAAGAAAACAACTTTCTGACTCACTGTTGTTACAGGTGTGTATGGCTATGCAATGGCTATGCAGCTTCGTACCCAGGCTTCCTCGCTTATCTCGTGCCCGTGGAGAAAAATCGGGTAGTAAATCTGGGGGTGGAAAGCCTGGGTATGAGGCTATAGCTAGTACCTTACTGCTACCATAGAGAAAATATATTATCTATCCTGCTACTCTAAATTGTAATAACCTGCACTTGCATGATTATTGCAATTTGTAGAATGGAATGCCATAATATCTAATTTCATTATGCCTAGCCTGTGCTGGAATGCTAGTTGATGAAATTCTCTTTTCCGGCTTAGACTCCATCAATGTCATGGAGTGAGTCTCAGTCAAGGCAGTCAGTTTCACAACCTGGTAGCAGTAGTAGCCCGCAAGAAGACGCTAGCGAAACGCACAAAAAATGAGGATTCTACCAGTCATGGACTCTCTCGCAAAAGGAGATGGCTGAATTCACTGAAATCCACGGCGTTAGAGCAGCTGCTCATCATTATGACGTGGCCAGATCAACCATCAGGGGATGGCTGAAAGTGGATTTTGTGAAGAAACAGTGTGGTCCGTGGGGACGCCAAGCTGGAGCTCGGAGGAAAGTGACATACGGAGACGATTTAGACCCAGAAATCCTGCAGTGGGTTCTAGAAATGCGGGACTTGCAGCTCGCAGTAACTACAGAATCCCTGTCAGCCTACGCACACAAGTTCGTTTCTGAGAAGATGCCAGAGCTCAATTTCAAAGCATTCTGAGGGTGGGTGCATAAGTTTATGCTGAGACATAATCTGGCCCTTTGGATGAAGACATCCCTGGCTCAACGACTGCCAGCTGATCTTGAAAACTGGATTGCAAATTTCCACAGCTTCGTCTATCGCCTGCGCTGTCGTGACGATTTTGAGCCAGCCTTGATAGGCAATATGATTGAAACGCCAGCCTACTTCGACGTTGTACCGGGCGAACCATTGATTACAAACTGGACAGAAGAGCATTCTCTTGCGCACTACAGGTTCAGAGAAGTGTCACCTGACTGTTTTCTTGACCGTTACTGCCAGCGGCGAGGTCCTCCCTCCCTTCGTCATCTTCAAGGGTAAGCAGCAGCTAAAGCTTACTTATCCTGATGGTGTTGTCGTTTGTGTGCGGGAGAAAGGCTGGATGTCAGAACAGCTAATGCAGCAGTACATCTGACAAATCTGGTGTAAACATACAAAGAAAAAACACTCATTATTGGCACTTGACAGCTTCCAAGCACACACAACTGATGCTGCTGTCACAGAAGAACTAAAAAAAATCTAGTCAAAAGTTGCTGTCATACCAGGGGAGTGTACCAGTAAAATCAACCCCTAGATGTGTGTGTGGATTGCCCATTCAAGGACTCACTGCAGAGGTCTTGGGTAAACTACATGTACGCATGCAGATGCTCCCTCTGGAGTGACTCTTGCTACAATCCCCAAGCCAAGCAAACAACAAGTTGTGGACTGGATTGTTGCAGCATGGAGGGAATTGTGGCAGAGGCCTGAGCTGGTACAGAAATCCTTCAAAGTTTGTGGCATCTCCGATGCACTTGATGGGAGTGAAGATGAAATGGTGCAATGTGGAAAGTACATCTCGGAGACTCTTGCTCCTGAACCACAAGATGATGTGGATCCTTTTATGCTGATCCCTTTGAAGAATTGGACTGAGCAGTCATGCATAAACATATTCATAATACACCTCACACTATCACTGTAACATAATATAGGTGTCTTCCTATCACAATTGTACAGCCCTCTGGTACACTGTGGTCACAATTGTTATTACTACAACGCTACCTTAGTATGGCGAATATTAGAAAAATATTTTAATGCCGATTGAATTCCTAAGAGGAAAAATATTACGGTTTTTCCTGGAAAAGTAGGGTGTGGCAAATAATTAGAGGGGCGAATAATTGGATACTATACGGTAATGGAAACCCAAATAGTTTTGAGCAACGCTGCCCTATATTAAGTCAGAGCAAATTTTTATAAATTAATTAGTTAGTTCCAATTTTGATAACTATTAGTGTGCCCAATAATTTTGACAAATTTATTATTCTGCCAAAATTGGTAACTCAGTAAGTTGCCGATTTTGGGAACTTTTAGATAGTATTATGAAAAAAGCTGTATTGTGGAGCATAGTGGACCAGGCTACTGTACTGCATGCTTTGGCAATACTTACCTTCTTCCCTTTGTTAAACCTCCATCTATACCTACCTTATAATCTAGCTCCTTACTCCTCCTTTTCTTTAGAATACTGCAATGGCCTCTGCTTCTGTTGATGAACTAGGACCAGAATGTACAAAGAAATGGTATTAATGTCTCAATGCTTCTTTCTTATGTATTGAAGACATCCACAGAATCCTGTGTACAACATTTACCAGAAGTACAGACCGTCACAAATGAGCTAGTACTGGAACTGATCAGATTCAAGGATCGGCATTCCCAGTGCACATTTAGACATTTCCAAGAATGGATGCAGCATTTATTTGGTAAGAAATGGCCGACAGAAGCACCAACCTCTCAGGCTATCAGCAAAAGCACTGAAAGGCTGATGGCAAGACTCAGCAAGCTCAAGAAGCTACACTCAACTGTAGAGAAGGATGGGACAATCTCAGAATTCCTCCAACAGGAGTATGTTCTTCCAAGACTAGGACTCAGCAAGGGCAGAGTACTGCACTTCAGTCCAGTGAAGAAGCCAACTTGTGCCACTCTTCAAACAGCTAGTCCAACCCAGGACGATTACATTCAAATGTATAAAGAGCTTAAACAAAAAATGTATGCAGTAAAACGAAATGCTAACAAAAGACTGAAATGTCGAGAGAAAGTCATCCATCAGCAAAAAAAACAGATTCACAGCCAACAAGAAGCAATTAGAAAGTATGAAAAGAAACTCAAAGGAACAGAGTCTCAGTTGTCAACATTGAAAACAAGCTAAGCAGAGTTAACCATCGCGCTTCCTACTGGAGGGCAAAGGTAGGTGATATCAACAATATAAGTTCCACCAAGCGGGCTGAACTCCGTCATGAGATTGATTCACTCCGAGAGAAAATCTCTCTTCTTGATTCAGATAATGCCGAGATGAGTGAAACTCTGAATCCATTCTAACCTCAGAAAAAATTGCCACGTTTGACGTGGTAGATATACAGATGATGTGAGAGCATGTGTGTATGAATTGTTATCATTAAATGTAGGTGTAAGAAATGTTGCACCAATAATTCGCTGTGTTCTTAAGAACATCGCCCACAAATCCGTTGATCGTTTGCCAAGCTATGGTTTAACATGCCAGATGATCCTTGAATCACTCACTGTAGTTCAAGCTCAGCTTGGGGAAAAGCTTTAGCAGAACCTCTACCGGCTTCTTACGGTGGATGATCAAAACCCGGGCCCTAGCATATCCTCTGACCTACCTGACCCTACACCATCACTTGAAGACATCATGCTACAACCACAGCTTCTTGTTGGTCAAAGAATTAGACACCGGTTTCAAGAAGATGGGCATTGGTATGGTATGAAGGTACTGTCCTTCAGATGACTTCTGAAACAAATGAGTTCCAGATTGCCTACGATGGTGAAAATGATGTTTGTTGTTTTCCACTTCTTGATGACATTGCTAGTGGAGATTTGTTATTAAGTGCTTAGATTTCTGATGCAGATGTACTCCTGCCACTTAACTGAAAGCCTCCACCCTCCACCTCACAAACACACACACAATTACAAAGCAGATCACTCCACTGCCTTAGCTTACTGTGTATGTGTGTACTGAGAAGTGAATTGCCATGCCATGCTTTTTAACAATATTGTTTCCCAGCCTTTGTATTATTGTAGCTTACTGTGTATGTGTGTACTGAGAAGTGAATTGCCATGCCATGCTTTTTATCAATATTGTTTCCCAGCCTTTTTATTATTGTAGCTTACTGTGTATGTGTGTACAGAGAGGTGAATTGCCATGCCATGCTTTTATCAATATTGTTTCCCAGCCTTTTTATATTGTTTCCCATGCAAACAGTCATTACTAATAATTAGTACTGCATGCAAGTGGTTGGGAAAAACCAGACTTATTGCAGACCATGCATGTAGGCAATATACTGCCGCCTATAATTTAACTTCCTATGCAGGAGCTATTAATACATGGCATGGTAAAATAGTGATCGGGTACTTCATGCTGGGCTTAATCTTTTATGCATGTACATTTTAATGTTGAGTCATAACTAGACACATGAACTCTAAATCTCAGTTATTAGTTTGTAGCCCTGCAGTTGGCTCCAGCGTAACCATTCTTCGGATATGTGGAATATACTTCATTTTGTCCAAATATTCTTGTACAAGTTCTTTGTTGCTGATCAAATCCATGGGAGCTGAACCCAAATGATCGGGTCCTACAAACTTGTTGCTTTCAAATAGGACAGTCAATTCTCCATCCGCCAGCCATACACAATGAACTTTGTCAGCAACATAATGCTGTAGCAAGGAAGGCACAATACAGAGTGGATTGGCAATAGCTGTTTTGCCCTTTGACTATTGGTCTAAGTGCTAATAGTGACAATAGTTTGAGGAATATACAGTACCAGAAAAGAATTCACAGTTTGCCTATAGAAGATTAGTACAGGACACAGTAAGACCTAGCTCTTATTTTACTGCTTCAGGTAGGTTTTATGCATGGTAGCTGCAGGGCGCTTCACTACATGATACCCTGCAAGTTATGCACCACAAGCCACAACATAAAAGGTTTAATTCACCAATTTAATACACATGTTTGGACACAGTAAGCCATTATTACACTCATCACTGCGTTGATACACATGTGCTTTGCGGCTCTCCATTTGAAAAAGTACCCTTTCACATACAATGTATGAGTGATAAAAGGGGGTAGAAAGTGTAGTTCTCAAACACCGATATATAATTATTCATACAGTCTTCTTCCAGAGGTGCCAAGAATGAACTCTAGGCCACCAGCAGTGAAAAGTACTGGAGAGTGCCGTGGAAAGTACTGAATTGGCTACTTTGTAGTGCACTTCCAGTAAGCTACCAGAACTTGCCAAAATAGAAGTATCATCACTACCTACCATCTAGGCAATACAAAACTAAGCTAGCTTCGGATAATGTAGTCTCGTGAGCCAGACAAATTTTCACAAGCGCACGGAGTGAAAAATACGTCTGGTAACTATTGTCAACATTTTGTTGCGTCCTCCAGAATGTTGGCAGAGTCAAATTTATCCAATCAGGTTCGAGCAGCAGTCAGTAGTCACATGACCACGAATTTAACAATATCTGAAAGCTGGTTAGTACAGCGATTTTCCAAAGGTACGAAGCTCTTAGCAGTTGTGTCCAAAGCAAGAGGTACTTAGTCAAGTGATTTGTACGAGTAAGAGATGTGTTTGTAAGCCTTCCAATGGGTGGTGGTAAGTTTCTGTGCTGGTGCCTACTACCAGCAGTATTCCATAAGTTACAGAACGTCTGAAACTCTGTTGTAGTTATCATTAGCCCTCTCATTACTTTGATGAAGGATCAGGCACTTCACTCGCTCTATCTAAAGAAGGGTCTGCGAACTCAGAGCCATGACGCTCGAAATGTCACTGCTGTTTATGCTGGTGATACTCGTGAGGAACAGACGGTAAATCATATCTGCAATGGAAGGTACTAGCTACAGTCGAATGGCCAGTGTCATAATTTCCGGCTTTTTATTTGCAAACAGGAAGTAACGTTTAGCTTTTTCGTTGTTTCTACAGCGTAAAAGAGTCCTGGTAGCATGATGAAGCTAAGTAGGTGTAGTGATACTATACAGAAGTTCAGCCAATACTAGCAGATATCGAAATAAGTCACCAAAAATGCGGATAAACATGGCGCCCTCTTGTGCGACCTGGATGGATCTTCCTGTCTCTACCAAAGTTGGGCTTGGACACACTCAGGTTTGTGCCTGTAGTAAAGGGGAGGGATATACTTTCGATATATTATATAAAAAGTATTACTGCTAGTGTAAGAAAGAAACGGCCCCAGAATTTAATATCATGGCACATAGCTCATATACATTAAGCTTGCATGGACACAGTTTGTCCGTGTATTAAGCCACATGGAGGCTTGCTCTCTGCTTTTTGAGTAGGTTGTGATTTAATAAGTGCTGTGGAAATAGTCTTTACAAAGTCACAGCCGTGTAAGTAAAGTATGGATCCATGTTGGCGACGCTTTCACTGAAGGATCCAAAATATAGGTGTAGCTGGGATAAAAGCCAACGTGTGCTAGGAATGTGCGTGGCACCACCAGCCATGTAGAGACTAGCATTACTCTGCACTTCCACAAGTCCTCGAGAAACAGTGGTAAGCAGTAATGCCTGGTCAACTCATTAGCTCTAGGTGGTCATTCACAAACAGCTGCAGGTCATGTCCAGTCAGAGTGTGCATGCAACTGGCTATAACTTTTGGTAAATACACCATTGAGAGTGCTGCCTTCTGGACATGGTTGAGAGTCAGGGCCCTGTTTCTGCTGCACTTGACTGATAATACTGTGGTAATACTTGTAACAAGTTAGACAAATCTGCCTGTCATGATGTTCACATTGTTTTGTGCATGGGTAGCATGTATATATGCATGCATTTTCGGGAATAGAGGTGTTTTGAATTCTGGATATTAGAGCTGTACTTCAAGTGATGAAGAGCCATAGTGGTTATACTTTGTTCCATGCTTTTTGCAGAGTGTACATGATCCACATGGACCATCATGACCTTTACTGGACATTTTAGCCTCCGCTAGGCCTATCCCTCGCAATACCGGTCTGGGAATTGTGAGATAAATACAAATATCGATGATTTAAACCAACCGAGCTAGCATGCTGTGTTATTCGTAATATGTTTTACACATACAGGTGCACCAGAATATGGCTGTAAACAGAAGGATGCCACCTTTGTGTTACTCAGAATACTTTAGTATTGTCGATTTTTGTTACACATACTTTTCATTGCATATCTAATATATTTCTAGGTGGACACAAAAGTTTGAATGCTGTATTTAGTTATTATATATATTAGTACTAAAAATTACCTTGAACATCCTGCTGGCAGCTGCAAGAAAAAAATGGCCCCAGTGTGTAGGACCCCAGGCATGAAATTTCACTCCAGCGCGGGAAAATCGCCATACCTCGAAAGGGGAAGTTGCTATGGACCCCGGATTTGCACTGGAAGTAAGGTTTACCACTTCCACACGTGCATACCAAGCGAGGGGAAGTTCCTTGGTTTGGTGCGCGAGATATGAGTAGTTTTATCAGGTTACCTCATTTTTGCTCTCCGTATACTTTGGTATATTTATTGTAATCTATCCGTGTTATATTACATTCCGTCTGCAAATAAAATTCTACGCGCGTTAATGTACTTCCGGTACGCTGGCCATTCGACTGGCTAGCTGGTGTTCATGAGCCCTGGATCCTTGCTGATGGATATGCATAAAAGGGATATGCTACAAGGCCCCACTTACCCATGACTTTGTGCAATAAAATTCCATTATGTGACGTTCTGCAATAATTACATTCCATTGCAGAACGAAACGTTGGCAGTAGTCACCAAACTATTTTTCACTCCCCTCTCGAAAAATTGGCTGGCTCATGAGACTAGGTGTGATTATTGACATGGCAACGTAACTTTGGGGGCCCTCTCACACTGGGGGCCCAGGGCAAACTGCCCCTTTGTCCCCCCTCTCAGTGGCCCTAAGTTGACATACGCATGCAATCTGTAAGCTAGATCACATGAATCACTAGTTACCGTATAGCGGCAAATTTTCACCAGGGAAAATTTTCGCCAAAGCCAATAGTGTAGAATTGCAGAAAAACTTCGCCAGATCTATTTTCGTGCACACGTGATTGGGCGAAAATAAATTCTACATGTACAAATTGGCGTCTTGTACGTGGATGCTGTCTTCGAACGTGTGACGCGACACAGTCAGCATGTCTACCACACAGTTTTACCAAGGAAGGCTTACTGCAGCTCCCAGGTTAGTAGTAGTTAGTATTTATTAAATAATATATAATACATAATTGTAATGAAAATGCATGTGGGAAGACTAACAGAATGCAAGCTAGTTCAACTCTTCAACTTCTTGGCTTCTTTGGCTTTTTCTGTTTTTTTTCTGTGCATGCCTTCCTCTTTCTTGACTTCTTTGGACTGCCTTTCTCTGTACTGCTCTCCTCATTCCTTGCTTCTGCAAACTCCTTCCCTAGAAGTTCTTTAGCCTTCTTTATTATATTTTCGTCTTTGTGTTCGAGGGTCATTATGCAGGGTACCTCGAGTCCGCCCTGAGGTAAGTCGCTTCGTCTACGAGGCCCAATTATTTCCACCTTGATCGCTCCGCCCATCTTCAGGAAATAGAAACATTCCTTCGAAATTTCCCTTGGCAAATGCCCCACAGCACAGCACGTTTCTGCCTCCAGAATGGCTACAGCATAGCGATCGTGGGTATTGTCTCCTTCCCGTACAGCAATAGCGACTTCACCAAGCTCAGGGTTCCAGATCCGTTGGTACACGTGGTACCCTCGAATGTAACTTTCCACTCGAAAAGATCTCGAGCCTCCGCTACCAGATGCCATCGTCTCTTCGTTGCTTGCACTTACATCGGTAACTGCACCCTGTAAGAGCCATCTCTTTATATACCTACCACTCTAGCTCTGACAGCAAATGATGTGTTTGTTCTTGGGACGGACGCAATATTAGAATGGACCCAAAGCCCGGATGACGCAAAATTAAAAATTATAGATCATGTAATATTGAATTTGGCACAGAATTAGAGTGACGCAAATTTAGAGCGCGTACGGTAGAGAGGTGCTACAGAGAGTGATGCTAAGTGAAGATGAAGACAGTGAAAGCGAAATCAGTGATTTTGATGTTTTTGATGAGGCAAATGACATGGAGGAGAGGTATGTGACCATGCATGGAGATGAGTGCGGGAGTGTGGATGATGCCAGAACAGAAGTGGAAATGGATACAGAAGAGAGTGAAAATGAGAGCAATCAGCAAGGTAAGAACAATTCTAATGATAAGAAATGCAGTATATACAAAGCTGGTTCATCTTTTTGTAGTAGCTGAACCATCTGGATCCACGGCTGAAGTGGGACGTGGCCGGTCAGGTACGATTTTCTTACACCAGTGATCAATGGTATATTGTATGCAATACAAAGCAGGTCCATAACTGAACTTGATTTGTATTATTTGAAAAGGTATTAACCCCATTAACCACTGACAGACAAAATGAATTATCTTTTCTAAGGTCGGCAGCCTTGTCTGAACAGTCCCCCTAGCCACTTCCGGTCAAGAAGCCCTGTCAGACGACCCTCTTCATCTTTCCGTAAGTGGAGATAAAATATGATCATGGTATAATTGCTGCACATTGCAGCAGTGACAATGGCATCAAACAGGCAGTCTCTTTCAGACCGCAACTGCCCCAATGGGAGCCAGAGTAGCAGTCCTGATGAGAGCAGTGGGGAAAGCCAATAGTCGTGGACGTGGCAGCAGTCGTGGACATGGTGGCAGTCGGGGACGTAGTGGTAGTCAGGAGAGTGGTGGCAGTCGGGGGCGTGATGACAGCCAGGGGTGTAGTGGCAGTCGGGGGTGTGGTGGCAGTCGGGGGAGTGGTGGCAGTCGGGGGCGTGGTGGCAGTCGGGGGCGTGGCGGCAGTCGGGGCCGTAGTGGCAGTCGGGGGCGTGGTGGCAGTTGGGGGCATGGCGGCAGTCGGGGGCGTAGTGGTGATTAGCCCGTAGGAACGACAGATCAGATTGAGTGGCATGAGATCAAGGATCGGAGCACATACACGCCTTCAACTGTGCCACGCTTTCAAGAAGCTGCAGGTCCCACTATCACCATGTCTCCTGATGCAGCTCCCATTGACTACTACCGGCTCTTCATTACGGATGACATCTTGGATTTAATCGTCCAAGGTACAAATGAACACGCAGCTGCAAGGATCGAGAAGCTACGGGCAGAGGGCAAGCTCACCAATGGATCACGTTGGAAGAAGTGGAAGAGTGTGAGTCGAGATGACATAAGACGAGTGCTGTCTGTCATACTCAACATGGGCGTCATCCAATGCCCAGATATGGAATCGTATTGGAAGATGCAGTGGATGTGCTACATTCCCTTTCTTCATGACGTTATGCCAAAGAATCGATTCTTTGACATTTTCTGGATGCTCCATCTACCGTCCGAGCCTGGGCCTGTGCCACGCCATGCTGATAAGATACAGCCACCACTTCACCATCTTGTGTCCACATTTCACTCCCACTTTTACCCTGCCCAAAATGGTTGGATTCAAGGGCAGGGTAAACTTCAAACGGTACTGCAAGGACAAGCCAACCAAGTGGGGATTGAAGGTCTTCACCTTAGCAGACAGCAAAACAGGGTACATTTGCAATATGCTTCCTTACACTGGACGTGAAACCCCAGACGTCTTCGCTTCACAGTTTAGCCACCTCAACATGACCGGCCAGATTGTCACGCATCTTATGACACCACTACTCAACAAGGGTCATCACCTGTTTGCTGACCGCTACTACTCTGGTGTTGATTTGACTACAGAGTTGTACCAACACAACACTGGCTTTACTGGCACGATAATGCCGAATCGTGTCAAGCTTCCGCCAGCAGTAAGGGCCCTCAATCTCGAAAAGGGAGGGAGTGCTAACTGCAATGTTTCAGCTGCTCATTAAATATACCTTATTGGATGGGTAGCTGTCCAATATCACTGGATATTGGACGAGTCTGTGCAGTATTTGGGCGAGTCCCAAGGACGAGCCAAATACAAGCAAGACGAGTCCAATGTCCAGTGATATTGGACAGCTACCCATCCAATGAGAGATTTATTGTTTAATTAATAATAGTACTTGATCCATAATAACATTCCATAAGAGTGAAGCATACAGGCACAGTACAGTTGCCACAGAGTGCAATATATATTATAGCTAGCATAGTACCACTAATCAGAATCAGAGTCTGAGTCAATGAATGCACGTGCTCTTCACTTAGGAGGTGTTTTGTAGAAGTTCACGTTGACAGTCCCACTAAATGTGGCTCCAGCAAAAAGTCCAATATTGGAGGCTGCAGAGGAATGGAACTGGGAGCTTGTGATATCATGATGAGCTGAACGTGGAGCCTTCCAAAGTGATTGTGCGAAATCAGTAAGGGGTTGCTTTCTACTGATAGCAAGTGACATTTGTTTCTGTTGGTCATCAGATGCCTTGGCATATGATTCCAGGCTCTTCAGGTTTTTGTGTCCTGAAAGCTGTGCAATGTACAGTGGTGGTACATTCTCATTTGTTAAGTGAGAGATCATCGTTTTCCTCGTAGAGTGGTTAGTTTTGTGGCCACTTAGACCACCTACTCAAGCCATTGATTTCATCATGTCACCAAGCTTTCGTTCACCACAAGGTTGACACTTGTACCATGCTGATTTTGGCTTGTCAATTGGTTGCAAAAAGAAGGGTGAAGAGCTTGCTGAATGCACGTTCTTGCTGTCCCTCAAGCCCAGTGCGTGTCTTGGTGCCCCTCTCCACACAGAACTGTACAAACTGCAGTCCATCACTGGGGTCTTCATGAATTTCAAAATCTCCTAGCTGGACCTTTCGTTGTTCATCTCTCCCCCTCCATCCAAAGTGCATGGTAGAGTAATACCACACCGACCTCAGTAGTCTGCGCGGCGAGCTACTTCCTAGTTGGCCTGTCTCCCACAGTTCGTCTTCCTCAGCAGGCGTAATGGGATCTGCAGCGTGTGGGCGACAGCCCCTCCCATTTCCGTGCAAGTCTCTTCGCTTTGCTTGCAGCACCTGCCGGGAACCTTCAAACTCTCTATCTGTGATGATACTCCTTTGCTGTCCAAGGTCTCTTAGATGGCGGTCAAAACTACGCTGAAAAGCGGTGAGAGTTGCTGGCTCGTATTCTTTGCCATTGGCTTTGCGCACTTTCATAAAGAAATGTCCAAGCAGCTTGTCAAGCTCTACTGTAGGAATATCTTCAAGTTTTCGCTGTTCTCCAACTGTAACGCACCACTTTTCCCAGCTTTTAAGTTCTGACCGTGTTTTCTTTACAGTATTGGCAGCTTTGTTGGCGTTTATGAACGCGGACAGTTCCGTATCATCAAGGGGTGTGGCTTGTACATCGTTCTCTCCGAACAATTCGTCGCTATCACAGTCTGACCATCCTTCAGGAGCTATAGAAAACGCTTCCATTTCTGCATCACCCTTGCTGAAATAACTGGATAGCAACAAAACCCGTCTCTATGCAGCAGCTTTGCAGCAGCCAATCAAGATAACTTCCGGTTGTTATGGAATACGTAATGAATTCTGAAACGTCCAATATCGTGATATTGGACAGCTCGCCTATATAAAAATACTATACTATTGTATCTAATTGTACAATAATGACCATTATAGGTCACACTGGACTTGGAAATGTATGCAGTTGATCATAGGATGCAGCGGCAGTGGCCTCTAGAGCAGTTTTCTCAGTGGACAGTGGACTTCACCCTAACCAGTGCTAATTCAATTGTGATGATCTGTTCTCCAGTCACAGCATCCATTGAAATTATTGAGATTGCCTTCCTGTGGGCATTGTGTTTTTCTGGGTGTTTGTTCCTGCTTGTGTTTACCACATACCTAGGATATCTTGCTGCTTGTGCTGCTGAAAGTATCCAAAGTAGAAAGGGATGGCAAAAAATCTTTCTCAAGAAAGCAAGAGAGATTGCTACTGCAAGTACGTTGGTATAGCTTGTCACAACTTTAGGGTATACAGTGTTTGTTTTTTTTATTGCATGCATGGCAGGGCTTCATATGTAGGTACTTCATGTAACATTTGGGCTTTTACAGTATGTAAACATTGTGAATATTAAATATACATGTCCAAGCTATTATGAAGGTCATTTCTTTTTTTGGTCTATCCAGAACACAGGATACCAAGCTTTGACACAGTGCTTCAGAAAAAGGAATACAACAGTGTCAGTGTGTGCACAAAAATGGTAAGTCATGCATGCATGCATACTTGTATTGCATGGATACAATTTATTACCATGAGACAAAAGCTGGAACACAGGAGACTTGGGGTTGAAGATGCATGTATATGTGCAGGTACTGGCTTATCAAAGCGTTTATAATAATAGGTGTTACTTGTTTGCAGCCACCTGTTGCAAGAAAACATTCTTCATAAGAACACCACAGGGACCAGTTATCATTTGCAATGTTAACTCGGAAGGTGGTAAGGCACTGTCTGACCTGAAATGTGAGATCTGTTCCATAACTGGTATTCCAGTGCATGTTCAACATCTGTATGGCCAGAAGAGTTTAGGTAGTGAAACATTATTGCATGCCTTGCCCGACCAGTCAAATATCTCACTGAACATTAAATTACTTGGAGGTCAGAATGAATGTGAAGTATGTTTTGGTGCAGGAGAATATTACTGTACAGATTGTGAACAATATCTATGCAATGAATGTAGTTTTAGAGTTCACAGGCATCCAAAGTGGGCACTTCACACACCCAATAGCATAGTATTAGAGTCTGCACCCCAAACAGAAACTTCTGGCCCTATGGAGACTTCCATGGATAGTCTGCGTGGACCTGACGACGAATATGACATGGAACTCTCTGGAAAAATCATTTCATGAAGCAACGTTAATTGCTGCTTTGGCTGAGAAATTTCAATTGACATCCTTTAGGGATTTTCAAAAAGCTGTCATTGAAGCTACAATTGATGGAAAGGACAGCTTAGTAATATATCCAACAGGAAGTGGGAAAAGTATTTGTTTTCAATTTCCTCCCCTATATATGAACAAAAAAGCCATCATTGTAACCCCAATCATTAGTCTGATGTATGACCAGGTTGAAAAACTTAATAGCAAGGGCATTCACTCGATTTTCCTCGGATCAGCTCAAATGGACAAACACGCAGAAACACGGCCACTAGAACCAACCGGTGATGTTACACATGTTTTTGTAACACCTGAATGGATTACCAAACCTGAAAACAAGCATAAGCTACACTTATTGAAAAGAGCAGACAGGTTAGGTTTGATTGCAATCGATGAAGCTCATTTAGTAACTGAATGGGCGGATTTCAGATGTGCTTTTTCTGAACTAAAGGAACTGAAGTTAGATTTTCCAACTGTTCCAATAATGGCCCTAACAGCCACTGGAACTCCTGAAGTGGAAGAGTATTAAACAACTACTTAGAGATCCATTAATTCACAAATCATCTGTTAATAGACCAAACATAACAATGAAAGTAGAGGAATTAACAACAGACACATCAGTTGAACCCGCAATGCAGTTTGCATTGCGGGCAATTGAAATTGCAGGGTGTACGGCATGTATTATTTACACAGATTTTATTGCAGATATTGGTCCGATCGTGAGTGCCCTTAGTGACCTTGGTGTGGAAGCAGTTGGGTATCACGGTGAAATGGATGCACACTCACGCCAGGAGTCCTATACCAAGTGGAAGTCAGAAGTAAAGATTATAGTAGCCACAAAGGCATTTGGGATGAGATAAGTCTAATATCAGAAACGTAATTCGATATGGGGTCCCAGAAAGTGTTCTGGCATGGGCTCAAGAAATTGGAAGAGCTGGGAGAGATGGACTTTAAGCTTGTGCAACCATTCTCTGTGAACGATGCAAGCGCATACTGAATAACTTCTCTGACTCCTGGAAGTATGTATTAGCACATTTAGCTGGAAAATGCTGAAGACGGATATTTCTAGACCTATTTAATGAAGATACTGCTGCTAGTGCTACTGGACCCTGTTGTGATGTATGCATAGCTCAAGCTGAAAACTCAGTTGAATATGATGATTGCAAAGAGCTAGCAGTACTGATTGATGCCCTAGATAAAGTTGGATGCTAAGGTGAAGTAAAAGTTACGGAATGGATTAGAGGCTTCCGGATATCATGGACAGACGCTTATGACACTATCTTACGGTCATTACAGTGGTAGAGACATTATGTTGTGGCGGCTTTTTATGAAGCAATGTCATGTTTTAGGGCTGGTAAAGCTTGAATTGAGATCTTTGATTAAGGCCATTACTCTGTTCAAGATGTATACTATGCACTGCCAAAAGGAAGGGATCATATTAGCAGCGGTGAGAACCTACCACTTCCTAAAGTAGGTGGGGTTGTTAAATCACAACCATCAGGTGCATCAGCATCACCATCTGCAAGTGGCACTGCAAGTTCTCAAAAGAAAAAGAGGATTGGAAAAGGATGTCATATTCTGACAGTCGTAAGGACACTTTTAGAAGATTTTGAAAACTGGAAGGAAATTGAAGACAAGACAAATTATCAGTACCCAGGTACATTTCCACATCCTTCATAACAACAGCTTTACTTTGTTCCAGACGTTAGTGCACTTGAACAAACTGCTTCTGACAATCCCCTTTTTTATGGTTAGACCTTCAGCTTTCTAAAGGGCCATTGAATAAAGACAGAACAAAGTGTAGAGTTCACTGTCCAGAATTTGAGATCGGTACGACACTCCTTGGAATAATGATAGACTGGAGCGATGCTGAAATAAAAGGCTTGCAACTTGCGGTGGGGGATAAACAAGCTGAAGAGCTTCTCAAAGGTTGTAAAGTCCATTGGTTACGTTCTTGTCAGCGAGTTGCAGACAGCGTCTCATCATCACAAAACAAACCATTAGAGAAAATGTCTTCCTAGAGATTGCTAAGATAAGGACTCTAGATAGCCAAGTTGATGTAGTAGCTTGTTTTGAGTCACTCTGTGGTGTACGTTCAATTTCAAATTTGCTGCTAAAACTGCCATCATTGTGCACAACCGAGGAGGCTACCATTACTGATAATGCGACTGGAGTGCAGCACAACACTGGGCACAATGGTGGACAAGAGCTACGCACCTGAAAATGCTATCTTGGACATTTTCGCAAATGTCTTCTAGTGTGTGGAATAAATGTCCCAATAGTACAAACGCTGTGGAGAGAAAGAATAAGGATTGTAAATCAGACAAAGCACCACTAAAATTAGCAATGATATCCGTTTATAAGTTGGATAAATTGGCATGCTTTAAGCATATGGCTGCTGAGGAAGGCATTAGCATATCATATAGAAATAAAACAGAAGCCAGGAGAGCTAATGCAGCAGCAAGGCAGAGGCAACGTATGAAAGTAGGAAAACCTGACCGAAATGCTGAACATGGCCCTCCAGATCGTGTGACTAACTTCATTACGGGAAACAGCAGGAAGAGGAAGGCACCAGAAGAAAAAAAATGCACAACACTAAAAAAGAGGGCTACCACCGTAGATAATGTAGCTAATAGCAGAATGAAAAAAAGATCACCACTGTCAAAGCCCATCACTGTTGAAAATAGTCAAATTCAGTTTATACTTAACACCCAACCAGAAGTAATGGGAAGACGGGTGAAAAGGAAATTTCAGATAACAGATACTGATACAGAAGAAACATTTGAAGGTGTAATAGCATACAATGGGATGACTCGTAAGATTGGAGTATACTTTCCAGCTGATGGAGAAACAGTTGATGTGTTCCTTACTGATGAAGACTTGGAAATAATTGACTAAGTACATCTACTTAGTATAGCTGTAACTACACCTGTATGTACTGCAACACAGTGTACTCTAAATCTATAGCTAGCTATAGTATCAATTAGCTAGCTAGGCTTGGAATAATCATGTCACTGTTGGGTTAATAATACTATTTGTATCACACTGTATAAGTAGCCTAGTTTGCAGGCCTCCGTCCAGGGGAGAGGCTTAAAATCAGGCTATTGCATAAGTGCTTGCCTGATGAAAGGTCAAAGGTCATATAATGACGCCACTAAAGTTATGGCCATTGAGGTCAAAGGTTACTGGTTAGAGGGAGCTCCTATATTCATTAATGTTAACTCTTTACCGACCAATGACGCATATATGCGTCATGAGATATTGTACGCTAAACGACCAATGACGCATATACGCGTCATGACAAACTATCGATCACTAACGGCCAAACTACATTCCAGGGAGATCCCCACACTAAATATTGGCGTCATAATGAACTAATTCTTTCATTTTAGTACCAATTCATCGGGGCTTCCCATGCAAGTCGCGAGATACTGCACAATGAATAATGGTTACTCAGTAAACAAAAAAAATACGTCAACATTCTAGGCTTGTGTGTAATACTAGCACTTCTGCAAAGTGCTAAATCTATTCTAAAACATTGCTATAGATCTGGAAATAGCCTGATGATCCTTCATAGCCGTCTCAGTCAGCTGGATCGGTGTGGAGGTGCGGATGACACAGGTTATTAGTTAGCGATAAAAAGTTCGTCATTACAGGCAGGTATAGCTGACTTTGAGGGGCGAGAACACCTGCAGAGGGGGAGAAAGGTTACTGAGGCCATGACAACAACAGAGTGCATGCACTGCTTTGCCAGAGCCGTGGGAGCATGTAAGACTATGCATTTCCCACGATAATCTGGTGATCGAGCCCCGTAATCGGAGGACGATACTGGCAAAGACAGCGCCCCTGCCGTGATAGAAGCGCAGTTTTCAGTCCCAAGCATCCTATATGAACCCCTTTATTCTTTTTATAAGCTACCTAGCTCAAAGATTACTTTATTCAATCATAATAGCAAGCTTATTTCACTATCGCTCTGGTATTATTACCTTGTGTTTTTTGTGTCCTGCTGTTGATGACTCTCTCCTTGACAAATATACTTGAATGAGACATCAAAATGAAGCTAGGGAGCTCTTCTCTCCGATTCGGTCAAGTATTCAGCACAACTCGAGCTCAGTTTTTGGCCAGAGGCGGTAAGCGCTACCTACTATTCGACAACGTGTACCGATTAATTTCTTGTGGTCACGCAATGACGTAATACACATGCGCAATGGTTGGTAAAGAGTTAATATGTTTTCATAAAACCATGCCATAGATAGATTGTACTGTTCCACTTACATGGGCGGCTTTTACGCGAGTCATCAGACAGGCCTGCAGGGCCTATCCGTGAATCCCCACGACTAATAAAGTCGCGTAAAATCTCCCCATTATATCGGTACGTACTTTAACTCTTTGCACGCGACGTAAAATTACGTCATGATGGGCGTGTACGCGTCATTAATTAAATAACAGCGTGCCTGTGATTAATTTCGAATTACACAACCTCCAGATGGCTTATTTGTACCTGAAAAGCGTGTGTAAAGGCTTTAACAAGCTTAGTAAGCCTATACAAAGCCATACCTAAGATGAAGTGTCGTTAACAGCCGGCTTGAGCAGGTAATTCCCGACCGCGTCGAGTGCTTCAAATTTCTCACCCGTTTGAAGCCATCAGATTGTCTACCAGGGAGCGGAGGGGACGAGAAACAAACCAGTTGTGGTTGAGACAGCCTTAGGCACCTACACAACTCGTGAGAAACTGAAACTATCACGTTTACTACAGGTTCCAGAACCTTTTCTCGATCGGCAGCCATGGCGCGATTGGTATACTTCTGGTTGTAGCTCTGTGGTTTTCGTGCTTACGTGATCAGAAGCCATGTAAAGACAGGGATGCCCCATAGCGTACGTAGAGCCTGACTTATCTAGCGTAAGGTGATTATAATACTCAGGAAGTATCGGATGCGTGTTTTCCTGCACTTTGCGTAGTCTAACATAATAATGCGTGCATGTTTTCCTGCACTTCGCGTGCAAAGAGTTAACACATGGGACGGTTTTACGCGAGGTCAAGGGTCAATAATTTGGGCCGATCCTCCAATTACTTTCATTAATGAAGTCGCGTCATATAAATACTACAATGACTCTGTATTGACTCGGTTTTTACACAGACACAGTTCGCGTAATTGTGTGCCATGAGTAGGGCGTGGCACATGTCGCGTAAAATCGTCCCATGAGTAACTCAAGGCAGTCGTCGCGTAAAATTGTCCCATGAGTAACTTGGAAAATCTCTACGACCCAACCAGAGCGGAGTTGACAAGGCAGATCAATACAGCGTGTACTATCGCTCTGAACGCCGGTCATTGCAGCTGTCCCCAACCACCCTACCTCATTTCCTACACAGTCCACACAGCATGCCTTCGGTATCCTCTGCCTGTACTACCCATGGGAAAGACTTCAGCCATACCTTGTTAAAACTAGACAATCGGTGACGGGAGTGCTTGGCTGGAGGCCGAGGATCGCGAGCTTGATCGCCCATGGTGGAGTCAGTGCTGCCACGGCCAAACTCTTGACTCTCGGGTTCAGTATCTGACTCACTCTGAAAATCGTTGCTATTTTGTTCCTCTTCTGGCTCTGAGCTGCTTTCCATTGCGCTTGAGGGCGAGAAAAAGCCCCGGATGCCTTGAGTCGCCATGCTTTCTTGGCCACACCCCTTGTGGTAGGCTAATTATTCAAGTTCACACGTGCATGATGCTACGCGTAAAGCTAGCGCAGCGCTAAGTGATTTAAGCGTGGCGTTAATAGTCTAGGTGTAGCGCTACGCTACGCTACGCTTAAACGCCCTGGGGAGAACCCTGGATTGGGCAGAAGGGATCAACTGGAAAGAACGGCACCGCGATAATTATATTCATAAACAAGTCGGCGTGGCACCGGAAGTCACGTGGGGTATGTGGGCGTGGTCTGGGGCCACACCTATCCAAGCTATAGCTACTGCATGTCGCGTTACCTCATATCGTACGTGCGCTGTGGGCGTGGCTTCAGCCCCGCCCACACATTGTAGCATGCAGTACAGCCCCACCCACACTTTGCAACACGTGCTTAACGCTTGTCCTTTGAACCTGCACTTGACGGGCGGGAAATACAAGCGGGAATCTACGCAAACTTGGAAATGTCCTTGCTGCAGCTTGGCCCTGTCATCTTCGGTGGTACGGAGGGTATCATAACATACCTCCGAGCGCACAACTTGCTTGCACGCACAAAGACTTGTGCAAGGTAAGCTATATGAAATGCAAATGGTATACCAGTAATAACTACTACATAATCAATCTGCCAGATGTGGAGTACTCATGCAAGAGCGACCTAGACGGGATGTTAGTGATGGAGTCAGTTGGTGGTGCCCCCAGTGTAAAGGAAGGAAGTCCATTCGTGAAGGAAGTTTCTTCTCTAAGTCTCGCCTGACCCTCCAGAAATGGCTTCTGATCATGTATATGTGGGCGAGGGAGTACCCAGTCACGGACGTTGCAGAGGAGGCTGAAGTAGATCAACACTCTGCAATTGATATCTACCAGTGGTTGAGGGAAGTATGCACCACAAGGCTTCTGCGAGACCCCCAGATCATTCTTGGAGGGCCTGGGACCGTGGTGGAGATAGATGAATCCCTCTTCAAACATAAGCCTAAGGTATATACAAATAAACCATTAGGAACTTCATAAATAATATGACACATATTCATTGCAGCATCACAGAGGACGGCCACCAACACAGGAAGCATGGGTCTTTGGGATGGTAGACACCTCCAGTGATCCCGCATTGGGGTATATGGAGATAGTGGCAGCACGTGATGCAGCAACTCTTCTCCCTATAATACAGGCCCATACAGCTCCAGGCACCACAGTACACTCAGATGAGTGGGCTGCTTACCGACAGGTGCAAAGCCTTGGAAATGTTGCTTCACACCAGACAGTGAATCATTCACTCCATTTTGTGGACCCAGCAACCGGTGTTCACACACAGCACATCGAGTCCTATTGGAATCGTGTGAAGACTAAGCTGAAACGCATGAAGGGTTGCCATAGCCACCAACTTCCCAGCTACTTAGACGAGTTCTTGTGGCGGGAGAGGTATGGAAGAACAGCTGGCGTTGCTTTCAACAACATTATGCGGGACATTGCCATACAGTACCCTGTGTAAGACAGTACACTGTGTAAGCCAAGTATCCCCCTAACACTCTACCCATCAGTTTAATTTGCACCTGGTTTAGTTTTAGCTAGCTACAGCATAATTTACAGCATAATTTTGTGTTCTATAGGGATATCCGTTTGCAGGCATATTAACTTTATTATACGTAGTCATTTATCACACTATTAAAAGTTCTATAGCACCATAAGCCTTACATTTGGTCCATGTCTCCAGTTGCTGAGCTTCGGCCTCTGCCTCTTACACCCGTGACATTGCGGTTTTGAGCGCGCATGCGTATTAGCACCAATGTGAAGTATAGGTGTGGCTCGATCGTGCCCCGCCCACTACCTCAATACGGCTTGGGTAGGTGTGGCCCAGACCGCGCGCACATACCCCACGTGACTTCCGGTGCCACGCCCACTTGTTTATGAATATAATTATCGAGGTGCCGTTCTTTCCAGTTGATCCGGCAGAAGGATTTGAACGCGTAGACACATACTATGAAGGGTATGTTAGCAATCTAGATGCTGTGTTGGAGAGGCATAAGATTGCTACACTGACATCATATGGAACACGGACATCCCATCTAAAGGGAAAGATTTGTCTGCAAGATGAGAGTGCGAAGGAAAATGCACCTACACAGGTACCAATTTTTTTTGCATGTCTATAAAGTGTATTGTACAAAATAATAAATCTGTTAAGCTTTATGAAATTACTTCCATCACAGAAATCATCACAGAGGTTTTATTGGAGCAAGAAGGGAGGAAGAACTGTTCATTTTGACGACATCCCATTTACAGTTGGAGAGGATAGACTTCTTCACTGTCAGTTTGGGGAACATTATTTCAAAAAGAAAGAGTCCCAAGGCAAGCGACTGTACCTGCAAGGAACAAGAAAAATTGGGTGTCATGCACACATCAAGTGTAAAACCTACACACTCTACCCAGCATATGCGGTGAGCAAACAGGAAAAGGAAGGCCTAAGCCAGTGGGCACTAACAACCCTCAAAATTGACAGGTTAGCAAAGCTGCGTGAAGACCTACAGAAAGGTGAGGTCAAACAGGAGCAAAGGCATTTTGTATCTCTACCAACAGAGGAACCACATAAAGGTCATGCAACAGGAAGTGGTGGGGGATTTGCACAGAAGGTCAATCCTGCAATTATCGCTAAAATAACCGAACTAGTTGGGAGTGGAATTACTGAGTGTAGTGAAGGTAGGCGTATTTTGCGGCATCATGTCAACAAGTGCTTGTCCAAAGAGCTTGGTGTGACCCCACACATCAATGACAGGGCTTTTTTCCCCAGTCCAACTGACATCCGTAATCACATTCACAATGCCAAAAAGGCATTGGAGCTGTCTAAGCTAGACCAGGAGATATGAAATCCTACTTTAGGCCATACACAAAAGCAGCAACTACAAGTGGATGTAGCACTGAGGCAGGACATATAACAACACATCCATCTAAACCCTGTAGTTTTGTTGGCAACACGGGAGATGATGATTGGCACCTCCTGGCTGGTACAAAGGAAGACTGTAGCCAGACTCTCTTATTTGTCCATCAGGAAGAGTGGCAGAGAGACCTAATGGTAAAATATGGTAACACAATCAGTCTGATGGATGCCACTTACAAGACGACCCAGTATGACCTGCCACTATTCTTTGTCTGTGTCAAGACTAACACAGGGTATATTACAGTGGCAGAGTTTGTTGTTCAGTCAGAAAATGGAAATGAAATAGGTGAGGCTCTGGCAAAGCTCCAGGAGTGGAATCCTAGCTGGAATCCAAGGTTCTTTGTGATTGACTACTCTGAAGCTGAGCTTATAGCAATAGAGTCAGCATTCCCTAACTGTCAGACCTATCTTGTAGCATCCGAGCAGTCCGAGCCAGACGGCCCAGCCGACCCAGCCGCTGCTTCTGCCTCCCAAGTGTTCTGTTAAGATCATAAAGAGGATCCCTAGGGCCTCCAGAGAACCCGCGGGAGCTAAGCTTGCTTCGCTCCTGGATGCCGTGGCTAGAGTCAACGACCACGCCTCATGGGACCGCCTACTTCGGTTCAGCTCCCGGTGCTTCAGGGCTCCAGCAAGAGGCGGCCACCGCTGGTCCTTAGCTGCAGCAATCAATAGGCAACTGAGTGATGAGGTGGACTACCCACCTACACCATCGAGATCGAGCCTCAAGAATTTTCACAGACCTCCTCAGGACCCCATTAAGTCGTTGGCTTCACGTGTTTCTTTGAAGTTGGAAGAGGGTGATTTCAAGGGAGCTGTAAGATTGGCTTGCTCCGAGGACACCATTGCTGACATGAGCGAGGCTACTTTCTCCGCCCTGCAGCAGAAGCACCCCTCTCCTCACCCCGACTCTTCCATCCCTCCACTCCCTCAGGATTTTGCTCATACTGTCTCGGTGTCCTTGGAAGAGGTTGCTAACGCCATTAGATCATTCCCAAATGGCTCAGCAGGGGGACCAGATGGTTTGAGACCTCAACATTTGAAGGACATGGTGGGCCCCTCTGCTGATAGTGGAGGCCACGCTCTTCTCTCTGCTCTTGCCTCTTTCCTCACATTGATTCTTGCGGGCAGGACACCTCCCTCTATTCGCCCTTTTTTTTCCGGTGCCACTTTGATCGCCCTAGGAAAGAAGGATGGTGGAGTGAGGCCCATTGCAGTCGGCTGTACCCTCCGCCGCCTCGCAGCTAAGGTGGCTTCGGGCAAGGTGCTGGAGGAAATGGCATCTCTGCTGGCTCCTCGCCAGTTGGGGTATGGTGTCAAGGGTGGGGCCGAGGCAGCCATCCATTCTGCTAGGCTCTACATTCATAACCTCAAGCCCCAACAAGCTCTCTTGAAGTTAGATTTTAAGAATGCCTTCAATTCAGTGCACAGAGACAAGATGTTGACTGCTGTGAGCGTTTTGGCTCCGGACCTCCTCCCCTTTGTCCACTCCACCTACTCCTCACCATCTTCCCTCTTTTGGGGGGACAAGATTCTCCAGTCATCTGAGGGAGTACAGCAAGGTGATCCCCTTGGGCCACTCCTCTTTTGTCTCTCCCTCTACCAGCTCCATTCTCAGGTGAAGTCGGAGTTCTGTGTATTGGACGATGTCACTCTGGGGGGAGACCTGGAGGATGTCCGACATGACTTGGAGGTAGTTAAACGGGAGGCAGCAGAGCTGGGTTTACATCTGAACCAACGTAAATCTGAAGTTATCTGCGTTGACCAGCCTACGAATGATTCCATTCTGTCCTCCATCCCCGAAGCCAGTGTCATTGACCCTTTGGACGCCTGTTTGCTGGGTTCTCCCATTGGTGACTGTGGCTCCATCTCCAACACCATCGGTGAGAAGGCTCGCCTCCTGGGAATTATGGGAGATAGACTTCAACACCTGGAAGCCCATGATGCGCTTCTCCTACTCCGTCACTCCTTTGCCATCCCAAAGCTCTTGTATACCCTCAGAACAGCTCCCTGTTTCCTCTCTCCCAACCTCGAGTCATATGATGTGGAGCTCAGGTCCATCGTGAGCACCATCACCAACATCCACTTGAATATTGATGACCCGGCCTGGATCCAAGCGTCCCTCCCAGTGAGGTACGGTGGACTTGGTATCCGGAGTGCAGTGCAGCTGGCACCCTCCGCCTTTCTGGCTTCTGCTGCTGGCTCCTCCGACCTCGTCTATCGTATCCTCCCCATACATTTTCAGAATGCTCCACTCCCTAATGTGTCCGATGCAGTTGCACTGTGGTCCCAGGGTCATGATCAACTTCCCCCTGTCGGCACTGCCGCCCACCACCAGAAGTCCTGGGATACCCCCAAGGTATCTGCATCAGCGGACGCCTTGTTGGAAAGCGCACCTGATACCACAGCAAGAGCCCGTCTTTTGGCTGCCTCTGCAAGTGAGTCCGGAGCTTGGCTCAATGCCCTCCCTATTTCTTCCCTTGGCTCAGAATGGATAACAACACCATTAGGGTTGCAGTTGGCCTCAGACTTGGATCTGCCCTCTGCAGACCTCACACCTGCCATCACTGCGGCACAGCAGTGGACCGTCTTGCCACACATGGTCTTAGCTGTCGATGGAGTAAGGGCCGTCATCATCGCCATGCTGCTTTAAATGACATCATTCACCGTGCACTGTCTTCGGCCAAGGTTCCTGCGAGACTAGAGCCCTCAGGTCTCTACCGCTCTGATGGGAATCGTCCTGATGGTATCACTGTAGTGCCCTGGAAGAATGGCAAGCTTCTGGTGTGGGACGCCACCTGTCCAGATACTTTTGCTCCCTCCTACACTCTCCTTGCCACCAGTGAAGCAGGAGCAGTAGCTGCCCAGGCCGAGAAGAAATGTGACAAGTACTGTCACCTAAATCACCGGCGTAGGAAGCAGGGGGGCGCGGGGGGCTGCAGCCCCCCCAAACTTTACAACCAGGGGGCTGAGCCCCCCTAACATTTTCGTCATGCGAGGTGTGAAGAACCACAGCTCTGACTGTTCCCGCAGTAGGATGACGCAGAGGCTCATCCAATCTTTCTTCCAGCCCCCGGTTGCACGGCGAATAGTAACTTCTCAAGGTAAGCTAATGCTATGCACCGTTAGCTACAGCATACAGCATATCTACGCGTTTCACGTCTGCTTGTCACGTGGCGGCGTGACAAGTGGGCGTGTCAATGGCCAGGCTGTGTTATGTCGGATAAACTTCTTACCTTTGTACACGCTTGTTATTATACAAAAACTGACGAGGACTCGTCGCAGGAAGCCCCGAGCACTGAGCCAGTTGCCAACTCACCGCCGCAGCTGCTGCGCTGACGATCACTCGGAGTCGCGGTGCGAGATACCCTGGAGTTTGTGTCTGCAAACAGACGCTGACTGAACTATTTAGGCAAATTTAAGTTCATTGTTTCTCCTACACAGACAACAACAGAGTTTTTTTTATCATATAAAAAAAATTGTGTTTCTTGAACATTATCACTATGCTTCTATGCATTTCATGAGTGGCTAAAAATCATAAAAAGAAAAATTACCCTCAATAAAATGTAGGGAAAGTTGGCTCAGAATGCACCAGAATTGATCTCAGAGCATCTAAATTTAAAAAATTGCTCGGGGGTGCATGCCCCCGCACCCCCCTAGACAGAGCGGGCTTCGCCCGCAGACATACATATCCACCAATTCATTGGCCAATGTCAGCCCCCGTGCTACAAAACATCTTCCTACACCCCTGTAAATCCTAGCCACTTTTTTGTACCAGTCGCCATCAAGACTTCGGGTGCCATGGGACCTAGTGCCAGAGTGTTTTGTAGGGAGTTGGGCCACCGTCTCAGGCAGGTCACAGGAGAGGTTAGATCCAACACCTACCTCCTTCAGCGTCTCTCAGTTGCCATTCAGAGGGGAAATGCTGCATCTGTTCTGGGCACCATCAGCCCTTCGGCTGACCTCGAGGACTTTTTCTAGACTCGACTGTTTGCTAATTTATTTATTTTTGGTGTTGTTTTTTGTTTTTTGTTTTTTTGTATGTAGTGTTTGTTAATTTTTTTTATCTATATAATTTCTTTACAATTCTATTTCTATATTTTTGATATTTACATTTCCTTTTTTTTATTAGTATATATTACTACTGTCGTTAATTTGTCATTGCCTTTTTTCTTTTTTTTTGCCTTGCCTTGGTTTTCTTTGACATTATATATTTCATTATTGTGACAATATTTCTGTCATTGATAAAATAAAAAAAAGGTCTTACTCTTGGAGAAGGAGAGGAGCTTCTTTCTCTTCTTCGTGACTGTGCCCATGCCCCTTCTCCAGCACATGATGATCCGGTACCAACAGATGCCTATTATCAGTAGTCTGTAGAGAGATTGAAGAAGTCTCAAGTATGGACACAGCATGACAGTGTGAGGAACTCGTTGGAGTCTAAGTGGCTGGGCATTCCACAGGTAATGATTAAAGTCTCCCATGGTAGTGTCAGGTAATACCTATAGCATTAAGAGCTATTAATTATGTACTTTTTTATGACACTTGTAGAGATGGGCACATGCATACCGGGACACCGTGTTCCATGCTGCTGTTGACACAAACAATGGGACAGAGTCACAAAACAAAGTGCTCAAGTACAGCTATCTTCCTCGCAAAAAGAATATGAGCCTCTCTGGAATTGTTTCCTTATTGGTGGAAAGCTTTCTAACAGATGCCTACCATACCTACCTCTTGAAAAATTTTCAGATGAGTGATACATATTGTTCACACAACAGTTTTGTCCCAAAATACCTCCACAACAGGCCACGTTCTGTGATAATTCACTGTCTGGAGCGAAAGAAGAAAAGTATCAAGTTCACAAGTGAAGATGTACGGGCCATTGCCATTGATCAGGGTATTTTCACAGTGCAAACACCATCTGGGTCAATACATACAATTAACTTTGGAAGACCTACAGGAAAGCCTTCATGTACATGCAAGGACTGGTGTCAATGGAATCTACCATGCAAACATTTCTTTGCTATATTCCGATGCTTTGAGAATTGGGGCTGGGAGGCACTACCACAAGCATATCTTGATGGACCTTACCTCTCATTGGATTCAACTGCCCTTCACCCTTTAAACGCCAGTCAATCCACTGAAATCCACGAAATGGATATGTGTCCAGATAATACAGTAGGAGAGGTGGAAGACTCTTCCTCCTAAGGTAAGCGTGCGAACTAAAATGTGATCATGACAATAGCATACATAAACATGTTGTTTTTTTGTTATGCAGTTGAAACCAGTTACAACAGCAAAAGCCCTCCAGAAACTAAGAGTTACCCTAAAGAGCATAGAGGGCTTATGAGGGAAAAGCTGCCTAAGAAAGAGGGTTTGATACTTCGTCCCCTTCTTACTTCTGAGAAAGCCAGACAAGTGAAGCTGAAATACAAGGCTCTTTCATCACGTGTCCGCCAATATTCTTCCCTTCCCAGTCAAATGAAGCATGGGAGACCTAGACAAAATTCAGCCTACAGAAACAGAGTGGGGAAAAAGGCAATGATTGCTCGCAAGGTAAGAACACTTGAGTGATGTCTTGTAAATAAATAAAAAATTTCATTCATTCCACTGCATAGACCAATGATCCTTCAGTATCTACAAGGGCATCTACACAGCCAAATGAAAACTTCACTACCTCTGAAAAAGAATCAGTTGGAACTTCTAGCATCACAAAGCGTAAGTATATGCTGTGGCTTTATTGGCAAAGGCATTTGCTTAATATTTTTTATATAGAACCTACACTGACTGGCAGGAAACGTAAGAGGTGTGGGCACTGTACTGCATGCAAGGCTAGCGACTGTGGACAGTGTCGCAGTTGTAAGGATATGATGAAGTTTGGTGGGCCTGGTCGTAAAAAGCAATGTTGTCAAAAGCGGAAATGCCAGCAGATAGGTGAGATGACTGACTTTACTACAATTAATTATGCTCTGTAATTGTATCTACATGGATAGTATGCTACTACACACACACATACACACATAGTGCAGAAAGACAATGACACTCATGTCAGTAGCAGTCACTTACCATTACAAGAGGTAAATTCAAGAAACCAATATCAATCTATAACAGTAATAGTTACCGCTATGTTTCCTACCTACAGAAGGAACCACTACAAGAAGCTTTGGAGCTTCTTGCATCATCTGGAAGGAGAGTGGTGCACATAATGGGTGATGGTAACTGCTTGTTTCGTGCCCTGTCACTCCTTGTATATGGTTCAGAAGATGCCCATGGTGTCGTCAGGGAGTTACTGGTTAACTTCATCAGCAGCAACAAAGCAAAGTTTCAACACTTGATGGATCTTCCGTTTGAGGACCATATTGCAAGAATGAAAAATCTACGGGTCTGGGGAACACTCTGCAACCAGCTCAGCGAGTGGATAGAAAATATAGGCGGTGTTGTTACAAGCCCCAAGATGACTCTACCCTTCTCTTTCCAAGTGAACCTCCTCCCAAAGGACTCATCGAGCTTGACCACCTTGAACTTTTCAACGCTCATGCCTGTCACTATGACTGCATTATGACCATCGAAGACAGAACCTCTCCTCTGGACCGCCCCCACCTCCACCATACCGTGTCATATAATCCCGAAATACTCTACATGTAGATCTCATCTGAGTCTCACTCTGTACATCTCATTCTGCGTTAGTCTCGCGCGAGACTAATTCTGCGTTTGTGTAGCTATAGTTGAATCTAAAAATGACGTTTTCTTGCCAGCTGTAAATAACCGCAACGCAGCTGTAAATAACCGCAACGAGCGCCAGCCTATCATGCACGTGAGCCAAACCAACCAGTGTGAACTTAGCGATTCCCGTATATATACGCCGTTCGCGCTACGTGGAAGTAATGAATAGGCGTATAAATACGCCGTTCGCGCTTATATCACGTGATAGGGAAGGCGTGGCAATTAGCAAACCCCACTTGGCACACAAAAGTGTAAAAGGCGGATGTGTAAACGAGTAGGGAAGCAAACCTTACTATCCTCAAAAGTACTTACTTGATACGCCCTTTGTCGTATTGGCGTACAGAGTTGAGATCGCCACTACGCAGCGAGATGTGATAAAAATGTCTTATACTGGTGCTGAAAAGGTATATTGTACAGTAGAACTAACCTTTCCTTGGGACTTTTCAGTATGCACGCTAAATAGTAAGTCAACTACAATGTAGCCGTACTATTTAGGCCTGTAAGGCCGACAGAAACCCACGGCAAGTGTGCCACCTAACTACTATCTGCTCTACCGGATCGAGCTTGAGGTCAGAGTTCATCACTTTTCTTCTGCCAGCACTTGTCTTCGATCCAATTCTACCCTTGTTTACAATCTTTAGCCTCTTAGTGTAACATCGAGACTTAGTTTTAGCCGGAGCCCAAGAACTAAGCTACACAATACTCAACTTTAGTCAGCTACCTCACTTCTGGCGGCCATAACTTTCTCCGTATAACATTACGTAATTTCCGCGTATGCTCCGTGTGACCTATTGCAATTCGACCCTGGCCTTATAAACACAGAGGTGACACAGTTGAAACAGGACTTGGCACAAGTGTTATCAAGACACTATGCCAGCCCATACAACAGAGGTATATTTGTTCGTGTATTTTGACTTCTTCAGTGTAGACCTCCTCATTGATCTGCTTCGTGTCGGTGTGTATCGTTGCAGCACTCTCCATAGGTACCGCAAAGGCTTCCCTAAAGACCTGAAGCCACTGTTGAAGGACTAAATGAGAGGGGTGAGTACAGCATGAGACAGCACAAGAACATTGCCTTCTCTATGTGGCAGGACAGTCGCCCTGTGGTGGTTATCTCCACTAACTCAGACCCCACTGTAACAACTGTACAACGCAAGAAGGATGGTACAACCAGCAGTGTTCCTTGCCCACAGTACATTTCCCTCTACAACAAGTTCATGGGAGGGGTTGATCGTAGTGATCAACTCCGACAATACTAGACTTAGGCTAAAGGGAAGGAAGTACTACAAGTACATTTGGTGGTTCTTACTTGATGTGGCGGTCACCAACGCATATGTATTGTGCCACACCAGCCTTTCAATCCCCTCAGTCAAGGACTTTCGAGTGGATTTGGCAAAAGCGCTGATTGGAGACTATTGCATCCGGAAACGTCCTAGTCGTCCATCACTGACTCCTTCAGCGCAGCGGTTTTGTGAGGACCACTTCCCAGTGAGAGGAGCATAGAAACCTCGCTGCTGCTAGCTACTACTGCCACCATCACGGGGAAGCAGAGGCATGAAACTGTCTAGTTCTGCAACAGCTGCAGAGTTTTTCTGTGCCACAACGGTACAGAAGGGGACTGCTTCCTTGCCTACCACCGCAGTCTGCACCTGCAAAGGAATACAAGCTCTTCTTAGATATTCATAGTGTGGTATACCCCACTTGATGCTGCCACGAACCTTTACCTAACTTAGTTTCCTTGTAACCGTCACATATTCCCAAGTAAATAAAAGTTAACGGTAAGGTGACAAATCATTGACCTTTTTGCTACTCTAGCATTGAAGTGGGCTACTTTTGTTAGTTACAGGGTACTTACAATCGAATTGCTACTCTAAAACTATCTACCTAAGTGGTAGCGCTCATTTGGCCTGCTCTCTACGCTAATCTATCGATCATACACATAAACGCATACCTTCGCTTCGATTTCTGATGGATGTACAGTCTCTCAAACTCGTTTGTTCCACTTCTTGTTGTCTCTGTAGAAGGTTCAGCAACTGCTCTTGCTATCTTAATGGCAATCCGCCGCTATAACTGCGCAGCCTGGAGCTACAAGCCGTCATAGTAAGATATATATATATATTTAAAAAAAAGATTACTAAAAAGTAACAAACAAGGACAATGGTTACACGGGAGCACACACCAGATCGGCCTACGGACCGGCCTTCCCATGTCAGCACTTGTAATCTTTTTTTTAGTATATATATATATATATATTATATTTTTTTAAACTCTTTAGGGCCCATTGCGCATGAATATTACGTAATTCAATGACCATAAAATTTTTCATCGGTACACGTGAATGATAGCGGATAGCGTTTGCTGCCTCTAGCTGAAATCAGGACACGATTTGTACCGAAATGTTGGTAGAATCAGAGAGAAAACCTTCCAAGCTTTGTTTTGATAGCAAGTTGGGCGGCGTTTGACTGGAAGAGAGCCATAAACAAAAGCAAACATAATACACAAGGTAAAAGTACACGCATGACAGGCAGATAAACTAGCTAATGGGATACATAAAAGCATGTTTGAGACTTACTAGCCTTTATAAATACAAGAAGAAACAATTGAAAAGGAGTGGCTGGAGTTGAATAGCATGTCTTGCTATCACAACGGGGCTATTCTGAGATGAGTTTGTCCATCGAGTATACGGGTTGATCACCAAGACATCACGGGAAATGCATGATCCTGGCCGCTCCCACGGCTCTGCTGATGTAGTAAGGCACTCTCCGTTGCTCTGCTATTGTCTCAGATACTTTTCTCTCCCTTTCCAGCTATTCTTACTCCTCTAAGACATCCATACCTGTCAGAAAAACAACAAAATTTTATGTCGATTCGAAACACAGTCCGTATCACCAGCACTTACACACAGATCTGGCTGCAGAGATGGTCTTGAAGGATGATCAGGCTGCTTGCAGATCTCCAGCAACAGTTTGGAATAGAGCTGGCTGTTTGAAGAGCCGCCTACGCCGCTCTAAAGCCTAGACTGTTGATCAATACTTAGCGTATTTATTTAGCAGACATTATTCATTGTACATTTTGTCACAATTTTGCATGGGGAAGCCCCTGTAAATGAGACTAAAACGAAAGAATGTGTTCATTATGACGTTAGTCAGCTACATGGGGATCTCCCTTGAGTGTTGCTGACATCTTCGCGTAGACTGGAGACGGTGAGTATATGCTGCGCGACTATAGTCGCTATTGTCACGTAATGACCTAATACTATACGTGACTTTTGGCGCTATGGGCCCCAAAGGGTTAAAGGAGGGGGGGGGGTTAGGGTTAGGGTTTTCAGTCTATTGCACGTCCAGTTGAGAAACAGCAGAAAGGGACTATTCAGATCCACAACACCGGTGGGAACCACTGGGTGACTTCAGTGTGCTCGGGAAGGTGTGTGAAGGTCTATGACAGCCTCTATTGCGGTTACCTGTCTGATGACCTGGAGAGCCAGCTCAAGAAGATTTACGATCACAGTAAGCAGATGACTGTACAGTTCCCCAGAGTACAGCAGCAGCAAGGGTCCTCTGACTGTGGACTGTTTGCAATAGCATACGCACTAGACTGTGCCCTGGGGTTGGATCCTACCACAGTGAAATACGATCAGAGCCTGATGAGACAACACCTCAAGCGTTGCCTCAGAAAGGAATTCTCAAGATTCCCATGTGATAAGAGATCTTGTAGAGCAGCTCGTTCTGATACTTTTATTATTACTTAGTATTCAGATAATTGCATTATTCATCAATGATTATTGCTACTTTGTCTCATGTTTATGTACTGGTACATACACTGCATGTCATGATACTGCAATGCTTCATAAAAATCTATTTCCACTCTTTTTCTCCCATATAATATAGGAGAAAAACAGTGATGCATCCAGTGTTCCCTTCCTATATTATATAGGAGGGAAATAGTGGATATCCACTATTTTCTTCCTATACTATATGGGAGAAAATTAGTGGACCTTCCACTATTTCCCTCCTATATGATATTGGTGTGAAATAGTGGGTATCCACTAAATCTCTCCTATATTATATGGGTAGGAATTTAGTGGTACTTCCACTATTTCTCTCCTATATATATAGGAGAGCAGCCTGTATTAGTGGAGAATTGTACCAACCCGTAGCTAATAGGATGTGTAATGAGTATAGAGTGTGTAGTTTTAGTGAGGTGAAATTGTCTGCCATGTGCAGTGTAACGAGCGTTTGATGCCCCTGTCCTATAGCTAACGCCTTAGATATAGCTACAGGTCACAAAAAATTCGAAAGAATAGCTATAGGGACTGTCGACCCCCCCCCCCCCCAAAAACAACAATGGTCACACTGGAGCGCACATCAGATCGGCCTATGGACCAGCCTCCCCATGTCAGCATGTACTCACATCCAAACAACTTAAGGCTGTAAGCACATGTGCATTGCTCTTTAGTAACTAGCTAATGCCTATAACTAGCTACTTGTGGAAGTTAGTGAGACATCACTGTGGCTGAACACCTAACCCTACCTCTAATGACATGCAGGTGCTCTTGTCTGTGTATCACAGTGAGGTGAATTATGTGAATGCAGTAGCTCTATAGCTACAACACTGCCGGTGCATGGCTAGCTATAATAACCATGCCTAATGCCTCTAGCTAGCATTAGTCTATCTCACTAACCCATTAGAAAGTAGTAGAGTACGGTGTATATACAGCTACCAGCTTACCTGAACTCTTCGTTACAAGCTGACTGAGAGGCAACTGCATGTACCTATTCTATATAGAGCCCAACAAGCACACAGAACAACTGGATTAAGGCTAGCTACTTCATCACGAGCGACGTGGCCAGTCTTTTAATATAAAAAATAACTATTTTATAATGGGAATATAAATGACTAAGTATATAAAGAGAAAGTTCAAACTCACTGCAGAGAAAAAATTTAAACTGAAAAAAGAAGTCATCAAGACTTGGATTCGATCCACTAAACCAATGGCCACTGCTGTAGAAATAACCACTGTCTATCACATTGCCTGCTAACTGTATTCATTGAACAGTGGACACACGGCCCACAACCCAACATAGTACGCTCCGCTGTGAGTAACAAACCCTTCTTGGTGAAGTAAAGTCTGGAAGAGTAAACTTCTTTACGTGGGTCAAACTTGGTAGTCATACCAGCTTGCTTCAACACAAACAACATAACCTGCAGATTTGACTCTCCCGTGAGTATTAAAAAAAAACACTCATAAAATCAGATGATATGTGTAGGCCGTAATACATTAGACTCTCACAATTGGACGTGGACTGTGAATGAGCAGGTATAGAAGAAAGAACAGTTTGGTAGGAAAGAGGTAGTAGTCATCACCAGTGTCAGTGCTGTTCACTTCCTCAAGCAATTCCTGAATATCTACATTAGTTTATGCTTGATTATTAAGAATTTGAGCTGGCGTACAGGAATTGTCAATGTTCTCGGAGGTGTCGTTGCTATCATACATGTCCCTGTTCTCTCCTACCTCCAGTTCAAAAAAGAGGCCCTGGGCAGTATTCCTATAGTGCAGATATTTAATAATCATTGTGACATTGTGTATTTAGGTACTCATACATGCATTTACCTGGTATCCACAGTATCCTTCACTTCTCCCAGAAAGAGGTGGTGTCCAGTAGTACCAGAAACCTACAGTGGACAAAAACATGACAATGTATTTGAGTGCACTATTGTCAATCTTACAGCTTTAGAATGTAATGAATTTTGAAACTGCTGACCATGCTTTAATTCTGTGTGTTGTCGAATACTGCTTCATCGTGGGACAATTGCAAGCTGGCCTCGAATTCCTTGTGCCTTGCACTCTGCAGGTGTCGTTGCAGCTTGGAGAAGAACTTGAACTTGACTTCACATAGAGTGCATGAATGGTACTCTTCTGCCAATGGTACCAATATCAATATAAATTTAAAGTCTTATGTTAAGGCATAATTTAATATGCGCAACAAAAACGTATAGCTACGCCCATAAAATACGCATTTTAAGTTAATGGTGATTCACCTCACAATGGGACCGGAGTGGGCTAAAAATTGCACGGCTATCCATGAATACGTTCAGGATTAGCAACATGCACGCATTTTATTACTACTATAATTCATATACCTGAAGAAGCCATTGCTCTAGTCTTGACACACCTTTACCTCAAAGAAAATGAACATTATTCACGAGGCCGGCCGTTGTGAAAGTGGCAACAGCACTCACCCAATGAGCTGGCCTTACGAAATTTTGCCGGGTTTTATGCGGGCCGTGTAGCGTGGGATATAGTGCAGCTGGTCTAAATTCAATGATTGCACAGACTTTGCAGCCCTCAATATCAAGAACCAGTCAGCTACAGTCTACAGAGGAATTTACTGATTTACGTACTAGGTACTAATACAGAATGAGTGGTCGCAGCAACCCTACCGGTACGCTAGGAAACTGCATCATCCGTATACTTGCAATTGCAGTGGCTGCATTAATTGTCTATACAGCTGCACCAGTGCATGTCACCTTATTAAGTTAATTTTTAGGTCCAGATGCATCTTCAAACAGCTCTTCCAGTTCCCGCACATCAGTCTGGAAACGACTCTATGACGAAGTAAGAGCGACAAGGCAGGAGGTACAAAAACTTCAAGAGGAGCACAAGAACACAGTGGTTCTGAATAGGCTGCAGGAGAGAACACAATCCCTTGTCCATCAAAATCAAAGATTGCAGTAAAAACTGTATACATGTAATCCAGACCTACATTATGCATGCATACCAAAGGCCAGCTCAGCACCTGCTTCAGAGACTTTCTACTGTGTTAAATAATAGTTAGAGATTGTTCTGTCAATAATGAAACTGTATGCTTATAGATCATAGTGAAAGTCATGAGGGAGGACAGTAGAAATAAACAAGTTTGAGATTGCAAGGACATATTGCAATCAGCTGACAGACTTCAGGTGTGAAGAGGCGTAGGGTAAGCCATTAAAGAGACAAGTACGAGCATAGAGCATGAAATTAATGTACATGCAAAGTATTAACATAACATTATGTAATATGCTGATTGAGTAGTATTATGGAAAAATTTGATTCTGAAATTGACATTTGGTGGAGCGATGGGGAGTACAATTTGATGATTTCTTCGAATGAAACCATGTGAGGTGTTTAGGGATATGTCCACCAAAGATTTTCCCCAGAAATACATGACCACCATGAAGGCACCAGTGCAGGTCAAGGCCACTCATGTGAAGAACCTGACAGTCTTGGTAAGAGCAAATACCCACTGACATTGATGATGTCTATACCGTATTCTACGTATTATCCACCCATGTAACTAAAAACAGAAAACTCCAAGACAGTGAGTAGAATTGAGCGGCAAAATTCGATCTTTGGCGTGCTTTAATTGGAATACCGACGGTAAGTCAGCTAGCCATTTAGCATTTTAGCTGATATTAATCTGCATGCTTCCATAATAGCTTTTTAAAAACATTTTGCATCCATGCTTGGCTCAAATATGCTAAGAAAGGCTCTACTTACCTTTTTAATCTCGCTTTGCATATTGCGCATTTGCTACGCGTTCGAGTGGGTGGATACTACATCGCGATTATACAAACTACGTATTATCCGCCCACCCCCCTCTTTCACCTAGCACTTAAGTGGCCTGCCCATGGGCGGATAATACGTAGAATACGGTACTACCTTTCTATAATTATTATTGTGACTTGCTTGTAGTCCATGTAGCTACACTGCACGTGCATGATTCAGACATACTCTCACTGTATAAACAAAGGAATTTCTGCCGTGAATTGGGAGAACAGGCAAGGGACAATATTTACTACCGATTCCGGCAGTGGCTGCAGTCTTCATTCAATGGAGGGGTTCCATCACCAAAACAGATGGATACCATTATGGAAGAAGACAGAGGCCACCAATCGATCAGCTGAGATAGGCCAAGCTGGTGATCGGGTTAGTCCCAGAAGTCCAGCGTTATCAAGATCATTCTCATTTAGTCCAAGTCCTCTAAACCTAGACGATGATGAACTTAGTAGTGCTGTACTGTAAACTGACCACATTCTCTCACACATTCTCACCTCACCTACTGATAACATGTTCTACTTTATACATGGAATTTCTATTTCTATTTTGAGTGTCATTGGTCATCAGAATTTGAGTAGTTACTCCTCCCAACAGAGATGGTCATGTATACAAACAGTAGAGTTAACCAAAGAGTTAACAGTATACATGAACGCGTTGTAATAATCGGCGTGTTATTTCAGCGACGGAAAGTTCATACAAGTGCTGAAAACTGACGTTTGATCTAACGTGAGAACGGGTATGACCATGACTGGCAGCAGTGTTGATCCAAAATCTAAAATTTCAAGACAGTATAGGAAAGTGAAAGATCATAATGGAGAGACAGAGAGGAAGAAAAACGTGCAAGTTCTATAAGGAGCTTGACAACATCCTGGGCCACAGACCAGCATCAGTTCCTACCATTCTACTGTACACTGGTACCAGCATTGCCGGCAGCTCAACTGAGTCCCAGCACAGTGAGCCTGAAGAGGGAGACGCCAATTTAAATGGTAAGGGAATTAATGTGGTGTATGCAATAGCAGGCAGTACTTTATAGACTATGAACTCTAAGGGCCTTTTAAGCACCAGTGATATCCCACTCTATAGTATACCGTATAGCGGCGAGCATTAAACTGCTGAAAACAGCTATATAAACTTGCCAAATTTCACGCTATTTATTATGGTATCTTCATACAGAAAGAACATCTCACCTTACATTAGATGAAAGTGATATGCAGAGGCTCAGTTACCACTAGACAGCACTTTGGTTTCTGGAGCTACAACAGACTCCATTGAGTCTACCTGCAGTGTGAAACCAAGTGGTTCGTAGTATGATTCTTTGAGTTGATTTTTGATTAGCATCTATGTGAATATTAGCCTCGTTCCCAGGCCCCCGATTTATTCGGTTGCATGAAGGTGAAGTGGAGCTTTTCTTTCACATAGCCAAAAAAAACCAGGGACCTAGGGGATGAGGCTAAGTGAATCTAAACAAATATCACTAGTCTGCTGTTATTGTCCAGATTTGTGCAGTTTATCGGATCATTGGACATTATCATTAAAATTAAACATTTTAGATGCTCGTGCAACGGAAAAGCGCAAGGTGGAGAAAGAGAAGAGTAAAGGTGAAAAAGCGATGGAGAAAGCAGTAGCTTCATTCATGAAGTACCAAAGTGAAATGGAAGAGCGATTCTAGAAGTCAGAGGAAGAACGGTGGAAGAGGGAAAATGAAATGGAAGAAAAACGAAGAAAGGATGAGCGAGAGCATGAACTGCGGCTCTTTTAGATGTTGGGGCAAATGATAGCTCTGAGAGAGCTTAGGACAGCTACCCTGCCTTCACCCCACCCCACACTCAACCATTCAACTATGATTACGATACTTATCTTAAGGATTAATTACAGATTAATAGGTACATGAGCACACTGAATCAAGTACTCTTGTGTATATTATTAATACACGGGATATATTGCTAACACTCTTAAACTATAAACTAGATAATCATGCTAACTAATACTAATTGTCATGCTGCTTATTCCTCATGGAAATGACATTAACTCTTTACCGACCAAAGACGCGTATACGTGTCTTAAATTAACATTCCGCGTACGACCAAAGACGCGTATATGCGTCCTAAAAACTGATCGAGCGCTAGCGGCTTAACTACATTCCAGGGAGATCCCCACACTAGATAGAAACGTCATACTGAACTAATTCTTTCATTTTAGCACCAACTCATCGGGGTTTCCCATGCAAGTCGCGATATATTGTACAATGAATAATGGCTGCTCAGTAAACAATTAATAACAGTGACTAATCTAGGCTTGTGTGTAGTGCTAGCAACTCTGCAAACTGCTGGCTCTATTCCAAAACATCAGTGTTGATCTGGAAATGGCCTGATCATCCTCCATGGCTATCTCAGTCAGCTGGATGTGTTTGTAAGCGCGGGTAATACAGGTTATTATTAGTTATCGATAAGATTTTTTGTTATTTCAGATAGGCACAACAGACTCTTGGGGGTGAGAACACCTGAAATGCTTTGCCAGATCCGTGGGAGCGTCCAAGACCATGCATTTCCCATGATAACTAGGTGATCGACCCCCGTAATTGAAGGACGATACTGGCTAACAGAGCGCCCCTGCCACGACAGAAACACACATTTTTTAGTCCCAGGCATGCTATATGAACCCCTTTATTCTTTACTTTGTTACTTTGTGCTACGAAGGCTCTGTTGAATGGTAATAGCAAGTTTATTTACCTATCGCTCTTGTATTTTTACCTTTGTGTTTTGTGTCTCCTGCTGTTGATGCTCTCTCTGCCAAAAATACTTGAATGAGACATCAAAATGAAGCTTCAGGACTCTTCTCCGATTCTGTAAAGTTTCCATTACAATTCTAGCTCAGCTTTCAGCCAGAGGCGGTAAGCGCTACCCGCTATTCGACAACGTGCACTGATTAATTTCTTGTGGTCACACAATGACGTAATACGCATGAGCAATGGTTGGTAAAGAGTTAAAGCTGTGCGTATATTTTGCCCACTGTCTACTTGCGTTGTTGTGGGGGTACTATTTACAGTTATACCGTCATGTACACCTTCCATCCACTCTTCGCTGAAGTGCTCTTCCTCTGAATCTTTAGAATAAAAAATAAACCTGTTAGAAATTTGTTGTATAGGCAAAAATGTTGAGGCACCGAGACTTTGAAATTGACGTCTATACCAGATATGTAAAGGCTTTGCAAGGGAGTCCTTGTTTAGATGGGGTTCGTACCATAAAGTGTATGCAAATAAATGCTGCCGAGGTTGTGAGTCAGACATAATCGAATGCAAAAAATAATATTGAACCTGACCTGGAGTTTGATTATCAGTATTATCTGATGGTTCAATATGATTTTGCTGTGCCCAGTTTGCCAGTACAAAGCATGACTGATGGCTTGGTTTGTTATATGATCCGTATCGAAAGATCGGCCCAGTAACTGCGTAAAACTTTCGAATAATGGAATTTATCACAAATTGATCATCATTAAGATGTGGATATAATGTTTTATATGTTTGTTTCAGATAGTGTTTGTTCATCTGGTGTAAGAACGCACTGGCGAGAAGCAGTATGAAGCCTAAAGTAGTTGAGATCAATGGTCCAGTCAGTTGAATTTAGATTAACAGTAGTGATCTGTTTCCAGTGTGTTAGTGAGAGGGTGCTACAAACATCAATTTGGAAGGCAACTGTACCTGATAATGGGTAAATAGGAGAAAAGTTTTCTTCGAAATGTGATGGCAATTGGTAGTGCATCAATTGAGACTCTCGCACGAAGCGACACATTATTTGCACTTCTATAGACTTATTGTTATTTGGTTGCCTTCCTAACATTCCATTAAACCTTTCAAATGAGAAGAGCCAAAAGGAATGTACAGGTCCATAGTCAGTATACAATCACGAATATGTGCATGAAGGTGCATGTTTGGAGTAGCTATCTCAGTACCATAGAGTCTTACACTTCTTCAACAAAACTAACAAAAGCGCATCAGCTAATGCTACTTCATTTACGATTATTGCAGTTTTTGATATAATTCTTGACGCCAGAACAAAATGCCTCCAACATTCAAGATCATCAGTCAATATACCCTGTAAAGAAATAAGAGAGAATAATTCAACCCAGTTCTCCCATTGCTGACCAGTAAATCCACTAAAACTGGATGATGGAATTCGTCCAATATCCAAAGGGCAAAAAGTTTCATCTGTGCGGTCCTGAATACACTGAAACTCAGTGGATCTGATCATTTCTTTAGCTATCCAGATATCTTTCAAGATGTGCTTTGCTGTACCTAAGTATAAATTGTGCAGCGGGTCTACAATACTTGACATCCTTATTGCATCATAGTATGGAAGCTTCAACAGGGATGAAAATCTGATACCATACTTCGATTCTATGTCATCCCTCTCCTTATAAGTACGAGCTTTCTTAAGTTCCTCAACTTGACGGCGATGTTCCTGATTACTTCGACATGGCCACTCACTTCGATTGAATTCACCGTAATTTCTAACAAATCCACTACCACTAAACTCTTTGGAGCATCTGCTACAACCTCTTGGAGTTCCAAATCCTTTGAATCCACAAACCTTTTTACCAACAGGAATGTCACACCCTGTACATAGGAGAGCTCCACGAATCATTGTATCTACTCCTGAAAGCTTAATGTTCACACCTTTCCAAAGTTCATTTAACTCAACCACCATCGGATCAAGGAAAGAGTTTACTGTTAATGATGGTTCATTTGGTCCTGGTATGATGCCTACTACTATTAAGTTCTCACGCCGAAATCTTTCTGAACGAGGTAAATTCATTACAATAAGATAAATAACACCAACAGAATACTGTGTGTGTTTGTAAGGTTGAAACCAATCGATATTGAGCATCAGGCCAAATGTGTTCTCAGCTGAAAGAAAGGGCTCGTTGTCGGCATTGAGAAAATCCTTCCATATCTTCCTATCAAACACATCTGTCAGTAATCCCTCGGGAGCTTCTCGACTCTTCCATTCGTGGCACTTTTCCAACATCCTGGGTTCTAGAAGCCGCTGCAGTGGAGTAGTGATATTCATGTATGGGTACGCCTTTTTTTGAACTAAATTCATCTTTCCACTTTAGCAGAGATGTATTCCAGGGTGTCCTGAAACGTGATTGGGAGTGCTGTTTAAATGGGATAAATGAACACCTCTTACTCCTTACTTCTGTTCCAACTCTAATTATACATTCTTCATAGTGGTATATGCTGTTGCACTTTGGACATACTACATACTGTATAAAATTGTCATCACTGAGTTCAAGTATTTCCATGTGAGGTAGAGGGAGCCAGGAAGAGCAACCACTGCTGCAATGAATGGTGTTGGACACACAGTTTGCAGGGTAGTAAATACCATAGTAATGAAGGTGAACAACCACTGAGTTGCATTGTAGGGAATAACAAAAGCTGCTTGAAAAGCTACTATAAGTGCAACAATCCACTTCACAAAAGCCTTAACTTGTGGATGCTGTTCTTGAGAAACCGTCTCCTCTAATTCAGACTCACTCTCATCCCACTCTTCCTCAGAAGATGAACTCAAATGGTCCTGCATATATCTGGGATAAATGAACACCTCTTAACAGGTCCTGCTGATATCTGCAGTTTTGCCCATCATGTCGCTCTACCGTTTACCACACGGGCAGTACGGCTACAGTGGGCATGTCGTTAATCTGCCCCAGGACATCACCTCGTTTGCCACCAGCTTGCCACGACTGTCCAGTGAGCTTGATGTCATAGTTGTGAGAAAGGAAGGTGCTAACCAGTCCCACCGCGACTTCCATGTGAGAAGGTCGGTAGTGCTTCGTGCACTACAATGGCTGCTGGCTAACAACGTGTACTACCGCAACATCCGCATTGACCCTGATACTCTTGCTCTGCTACCAGAGGACGGTGACATCACTGGCCTATGTTCTGTAACACTGGAGTCTCCCGGTGCCAGTGACCAGGAAATGCCACCCACACAAGGTGAAGATGTCAACCCTTACAAAGCTGATCTACCAACGTTTGTCCCCATCAATGTGAATCTATGGATGACTGAGCAGGAGACAATCATGAAGTCAGTGCAGGAGTGCCAGTCCAGTCGGCCATCTGCAGCTCCCCCAGCAGTCATGTGGCCTCCCAGTAGGAGTACTCCCATCAATGAGTTCAACACTGAGGGTTACATGTCATGTGGTTTCCCCACAGTCTTCCTGACTGTTGCTGCTGACTTTGTAGCTCCACGACAGCATGCAGTCACGGTTGGCAACTACTTCAAACATCTCATGATGTATGAAGACGGCCGATTTACAAAACACCCTCGCTTCTGTTACTCAGCACTGAGATGCGCTGGCGTGTTCTGCAGACCGGCTGGATCTACGTTCGTCAACATCCACAAGATGCCCAACTGTCAGTAGAAGAACTTTGTGACATGGTTGGTCGTGACGGAGAAGCCTCTTCCAATATTGTGCTGCACTATGCTGCAAGTCTGCGCGGGATGAGACACTACTGGATAAAACAGCGGAGTCGGCTCATTGCCATGGTAGACATGCTTGGTCTACCTACTGTGGCCAGAGCTTGCACGCCTGATCTGCCCCAATGACCCTGACTCCAGCTCCAGCCATAACGGAGCACTGGTTGAGAACCCAGCCATTGCTGACTGGTTTTTCCACCATCGCATCCAGAAATTCATTGATGAATGGAGCAGGTGCTCACCTCAACTGAGTTCTGATGCAGCAAAGCAACAACTCCTTCAATACATCGATCGGATTGTGAGCACCGTCAACCCGGCTATTCTACCTGATGGAAGTAATGCAGACAGCGCTCCTACTCCCAAGACAGATCCCCACATTTGCAACAAGCCATAGACTGAGGTTGTGGATTTCCAGCAAGACTTGACCGACCTTGTTGCTACTTGCCAGCGTCACACCCGAGCAGCTGCATACTGCCTACATACTCCAGACATGAACTATCTCATATCCATAAATAATATTATATAGACCAAACATTTCACTTCCTTTGAAGTTTGATTTTAATTTGTGGATGCATTTTACCAGGTTCACATACATCAATTCCAAGGGAATGTTCCAATTTACAACAACAATTAATATAATTTAGTACTGCAGTACAACTATAATATACAAGGTCAGTACTTTCCACACTCCAAAGAGAGAATTCAGTCTACGCTAAGACGTCACATTTATGTATAATTTATCGACCAAGCGTATTTTATACGTGGCTTATGGCGGTGCCAGCGGGGCGGAAAGTGACCAAAAATGGTGCTTCGCGTATGCGTTCATATCTCTAGTAAGAAAGTGTATCTATGTACAATCCACACATTACCTGAAAGCCCAGTCTTCGCTGGTTACGATGATGTCCACTATTAGTGTGAACTCCGTCTTTTTCGGGGCCCTTTGGACGGCAAAGCGGTTGGCTATCAGAAAGGGTTTTGGGCATTTTCTGAACAAAGTGGTGCAAACCTTGCCAGCAGTGGGATTATAGCAAAGCCTCAACAAGCACAGGTTGAACCGAATGGAAAATCAAGTCCGGAGTCAATCGACCCAGGAATGGCTGAGATAATTGAGAAATACGGGTAAGGCCTACCACAGAAAATAGGAACGCTTCTCCACAGCGAAACTAATGCACTGGTTCCTAGACTTTTCTGCAAAAAATCTTTTCTACAGCTCTTGCACTTTGTCTGCAATGGCAGTTTTCGACTTGTCAACTTTTCAGCCATTTTTAGCCTTCCATTTTCTGAACAAACCGGTGCAAGATCTCTGAGAACCTCGAAATTCATACCAGATGTTCCTTTCCACGTATACTACTTCGTGCAAGTGGTCTGGAATCCAAACGATCACAAATCTCGTAGATCTGGGGAAGAAAAGGTTGAAAATCGAACTTCTCGACCCCCAAAATTTGAGTTCAAAGTTCATATTTCCACGTGGAGTTAGCGCACGCCGTCTCGATTACCTAGGCAACTGCGGCGTACGCACGAACGTGGAGGTGGGGCTACTGCACACGTACCGCTGTCATCGCTGCACAGCCAAGAACTCCTTTATTGTGAGGAGCATTCAGATTTGTGGGGCATTACTGTGGGCTTGTCTTCATGTTAGCTTCATCTGCAGCAGCAGTTCTGCCTTGCACCTCGAGGCTAGATAGCCGGCCACGCAATAAACGATTACGTAAACAATACGGCTCATGCGTACGACCGCGCAATAATGAGCGTGGGTACTTCCTGGTTGCACTTCCGCGACTGCCGGTGATTTGGTCGATAAATCTGACGTCTTATTGTAGACTGATTACAATAATATTAATTACCAACACAAATGTACCTGCATGGGTAACTCATGCAGCTCCTTGTACATTTACATTAAACAGTTCCAATTTACAACAACAATTAATTTAATACAGTACTGCGGTGCAAGCTTTACAACTATATACAAAATATCAATACTTTCCACACTCTAAAGGGAAAAGTACAATAATATTACCGACGAAAATGTACCTGCATGCTAACTGTTATAGTACACATGCAGCTCCTTGTACGTTCAGTTTTAAAGTTTGTTACACAGACTTAGCAGATGATGTAACACTTCTTTATTACAAATTCGTATACCTGGTTGTTCAACAGTTTGTTGTCAAGATCGTTAACATCGGACTCCACACTGTCATACATCTTCAACAGAACATCGTTGAAAATTGTTTTACGGAATTTTTCCAGTGAAGACAATTCGACAATAACAACTTTTGCCACCATTATTCTGCTGCAGTTGCCAAATCTCATTTTTGCCCCACACTTCTGGCACGTAACAATGCTGCTAACATCCAAGGGGGTGACTTTACATGAGCACATGATGCATGCAGCATACACTTCACTCATAATTACTCATAATTTTGCCAACCACAACTTTTTCTTGTTTCTCTGCTGCACGTTCATCCGCACTACCAAGCTCTTCAACCTCTCCGATATCTTCAATTTCATCAATTTCACAGCTCTCTGAAACTGACAGATAGCATAAATCTTCATATACTCATACTGTAGCACCGCAGACGTAACAATGATTCATCTCCACCGTACCAATGTCCGTGTCCCAAAGTACCAACCGTTGACAGTGACACGTTGATTAATAGCACATGAAGAAAGGTCACAAATATGCACTTCTTTAGGTGCATCAGGGTCTATCGACTTCAGGTTCTGTGGCAATTCAAAAAGTCTGTCAGATTTCAGATCATTTGCTCGAGTGCGTGGAAGCAACAATTTCAAATGGGCAATTACTACCTGTTGCTCTTGTGGTCTGGACCTTGCAATCGCGGACTTGAATAGCCGAAGCACCTTCCAGGCTTTGGAAAAAACGTGGTCTTAGCTCTGGATCAAACGAAATTACTTGTTACCATCGGATATCTTTCCTGTAAAATACTTCACCTATTCGTTCTTCACACTCTGCTTGATCGGAGAGAGTTCGGTGATTACACCGTGCACTGTAGCCTTGCCATGTTCGTCAGAGATGTTGCTGACATCTAACTCTAGCTTTGGTTTTTTAGAAGCGCTCATTTCAACACCGTCACGACAGCACACGCTACCAGAATCCCGTCTATAATACTTGAAACTGCCGGATGCAACCAGACGAAACTCTGCAGCTCGGTGCAGTCTGCAGTCTGCAGAAGCTCGTCACTGCAGCTCAAAATCAGTGCAATCTCCAAAATCCGTTTCCGATCTCGCAACTCGTCACTGCAGTGCAGTCTGCAAAAGCCGTTTCTGATCTTGCAACTCGTCACTGCAGTGCAGTCTGCAAAAGCCGTTTCCGATCTTGCAACTCGTCACTGCAGTGCAGTCTGCAAAAGCCGTTTCCAATCTCGCAACTCATCACTGCAGTGCAGTCTGCAAAACCCGTTTCCGGAAGTAGGTAATTGTATATTATACAATTACCTACTTCTCATAAAAGTAATGTTCAACGGACATCTGACATGCATTGTAAAGCCTGACAGTAGTGATGTTGACAATAAGCTGTTGAAACCAAAATATCAATTTGTGATAAGTTGACAGTATAGTACTGCATTCACTCTTATAAATGATACATCTAATCATCTGCTCTTAGCATACAGTTTGTATCAGACTATAAGTACAGAAACAGGACTCTTGTATTCCACTGAGATACTGCCTGCTTGAGCATTCAAATGTACAGTTTGCACTGGACCAGTCAAATAACTACAGATCAAAACAGAACTCTTCTGTTCTATTGAGATACTGCCTGCTTATGCATGTACAGTATATTTATAGCACTAGTATATGTACTGATCATGAGAATACACACAGCGTATTTATAAGTATAGATACAGGATATAGATCTCCAAAAAGCAACCAAACAAGGTAGGAACGAAGGACACCACAGTACCTTTATGGACTCCCATCCCTATATCTTTTTCCATTTTCCCAATCAGGTCTTATGTTTGTTACATGAAATGACAGGATGTTAGATCGTGATGTGTACATTCTGATGCAGTTTTTTGAAAGCACTCTTGTATGATTATAATCTGAAAGTTGGTCGAATATATGTAGTAGTATGTTGTTACAGGCAAGGTATCATTGTACAAGTGGGGTTCGAGTGTGTGGACAGATGTGGAGTGGGCGATAATATTAAATCTACCTACAGTGTATGTTGCTGTGTATAAGCCATAGTGTGCTACAGTGTATGCTGCTCTGTATAAGCCATAGTGTGAATTCATATGTGTTGTACGTGTAAAGTATTGCAATCATTAATTGGTTGTGGATATGGCTGGTGTGGCATGTAGGGAATTGTGATGTGTGGTTGGAAAAATGTCAAATGGGATGGGAGTCCATAAAGGTAATGTGGTGTATTTCGTTCGCACCTTGCTTTTGGGGATTTCATCCCCATAATGTCTTCTTTTCACTTCTAAAATGCTTTTGTGACTTGTTTCAGTTGTTTTTTGGGGGGAGGGGGGGTAGGGGGATATACAGCTAGTAATACGCATGTATAGCTACTCAGGTGGTAGGCTCAGATGATAGCTAAACGGTACGGTAGACATTATATAATAGTTCTAGTGTTAACAGGGACAGGTATGGTTCAAGGTCCACCTCAAACAGCAAGGCAATGTGGGAGAGGATGGTCATAGGAGTGCACAGCAGGGGCGGTACTGATTCCATTTAATGCACATCATGGAGGATAGTATGTTCTATAGTGGTCTAGCGCTGTTGTATCAGTGTTCTTACTAGTATAGCGTAGCTACAGCAACTCACTTTGGGTCCGTCATAAAGCGCACTCCAAGTACTACATTGTATAAGCAAAACAGCTCGTGCTCGAGGCTGCGTTTCCGGTGTAGGCGTTTCCGGTGTAGGCGTAACCATCGTTACGCAGAACGGAACGGAACAGAACGACATGTAGCGGCAAGTACTTGCCTCGAGTGCTTGAGAATCACTGCCAAAGAGTTTGATTTGTTTGAGAACGCTATGATGTGGGTGCAATAGCCCAGATCCAGTAGCGCTTCTTCGCGTTTGAGTCATTGTACTGTAATCTCCCGAAAATAGGCCCACGGGCGATGAACTTTAGTGGCTACTCAAAGAGGGGGGTGGGCTTATTTCGAGTGTTTTGGTATTTCACTCGAAAATAGGCCCACCCTATAAATTAGTATACACCCACCCAGACATAACAGGATGTGAAGGGCTTCATAAGAAGCGCACTCGAAAATAGGCCCGCCCTATAAGTTAGTGTACACCCACCCAGACATAACAAGATGTGAAGGGCTTCATAAGATTTGTTTGCACAAGTGTCAAGTGTACTAAGAGCCAGAACCAAGTAACAACAATCTCTGTTCTCTGGAAAGCTATCCCACATCCACAAACTGATTGACTTTTTCTTGAAACAATTATATAGTTATACTGTTTACCAGGCTTTTTTCAAAGCCAACACACACACAGATTTCATTATGCAGCATGCTTGTGTGGTTAATGGGGTGGGCTTATTTTCGAGAGTAAATAACCCTCTACAATAACTTTTGGTTGAAGAGGGGGGTGGGCTTATTTTCAAGGGTGGGCTTATTTTCGGGAGAGGTAATTGCTTCAGTGAATATCGCAGTAGCCCAGCTAAAGAAGACGAAACAAGAAAGGGTAGGTTTGCCCATTTAGCAAATTGCTGATGTGGTGAAAACACTCGAGAATAACAGGTATGGTCCACAAAGGCGTATGACTAAATCTAGGGCAAAGTTTTGAACATATAATTTTGTACACTTACAATTGGGCAGCCATTTTATTTGGAGCCATCCCTATAATATATGGAGTACTACCGCACTCCATAATATCTGTAAGGGCTTGCCAAGGGATTCCTTATGGGGATGTTCCAAATACCACTCCACTTGAGAAAACATGTTGCTTGATATCACCATCTATGACAATGGAATGCAGTGCATAATACAAAACCCTTCCAGTTAGCGAGAATGTAACAGGAACATTCAGAGTTAGTAGAAAGTGAGCCGTATGTTTGACCACAAACATCAAGTCGTTCATAGCGTCTCAGAGTGACATTGGCAGTAAAGGGAGTAGACCTTGCAATTAACTGTGGGTAGAGAAACCTGTAAGCTTGAGTCAGATGCAATTGATCATCATGACTTAAAGGCCTCGCTTTGAACACTTTGAATGCAAGAAAGTGACTCAGATCAACTTCCCAGTTCCTAGAGGTTACAGCACCAGTCTTGAACTCCCAATGATGCCATGCAATTTTGAAACGTAAAAAATCGCTTTTGGGGTTTCGTACTAGTGGAATACGTCCCACCATCCAGTTCACTGTGGAGGAGCAGGAAGGGGTACTCCCTTTTCTAGATACCCAATTACATCGGGGACGAGAAGGAACACTGGACGTAACCGTATTCCGGAAGAAGACCCACACGGACCGTTACCTGCAGTTCGATTCGCACCATCTGATGCATGTCAAGAGAGGAGTTGTGAAGAGTTTGTTTGACCGAGCTCAAGCAATTACTCTGGAGGAAGAAAATATGCGTAAAGAAGAGGAACACCTGGAAGGAGTTCTGCAGGAAAATGGTTATCCGAGACCATTCATCCGGAGGTCCCTGGAAAGGCGACCACAACCAGACGAAGAGGAGCAGTCCCACAGAACCACCGTGGTGATCCCGTATGTAGCTGAGCTGAGTGAGCGAGTCAGGAGAGTATGCAGAGACTACAACATCAGAACAGCTTTCAAGTCCGCCAGCACTCTTAGAACGGCTCTAGTCAGGAGTGGTGTATGAGGTACCTTGCAGTTGTGGGAAGGTGTATATTGGTGAGACCAAGAGGACTCATGCTGCAGCCCGCCTAGGACAGCTTGAGAAGTCAGCAGTGGCAGAGCATGCTTGGCAGGATGGACACACAATAGACTGGAGTGATGTCCCAATTCTGGATGAAGCCCCCAAGAATTCTGTGTTGCTGATCAAAGAAGCCCTGCACATCCATTTGAGGCCCACTGAAGACAAGATCAATAGAGACCTGGGCTTGGATGTCCCTGAGTGCTGGGTGCATACTATCAAGACTCTGAAGCCACAGCAACGAAGCTAATTAGTGACTCAGATGACATAGTACTCAATTAGGCTTGGCTTCTGGACTCTGTGCTTATTTGTGTTTTTTGTAATAGGCTGGTCTAGACTTGTTAGGCTTTGCTTTAGGCTTCGGTTATAGACTCTAGATTAGGGTATTTAATGCTCTGAGTTCTGCCTGTACTCTCTGTTGATGTTCTGCCCTGATGAAGACTGCAGCCCAGCAGTTGAAACGTCGGCATTTGATATGTTTGTGAGCCAATTTGTGGTTGGTACAAAGAGAACCTGATCGATATGAATACTGAGAATCAACCGAGATCCTTCTTGAACACATATTCTTGGTCATTCCAGACAGTGTATTCTTCCCAACAGGAATGCTTGAGAACTATGGTGAAGTTTGGTCCTTGGGTTTTTGCAGTGGGCGCAAGTATAACGTCCCTTGTCCCGTGACAACACTCGGAGGAAGCATGCTGATGTATGTGTCTAGCAAGTGAACATGACATCTCAAGTCAGCTGTAGCTGCATTGCTGTAAGTATAGTGCACTGGAACAACCTTGCTCTGAACATGGAGTTGATTAAAAGTGCCTGTATGGTTTTTGGAGCAGTTTTCAGTATAAATGTAGCGATCTGGATCCCTCAGTCACTCCAGTTGCGAAAGTTTTAGGCGTCGATGTTCATCTCCACCGCGAAGACAGACGTTCTTCCCATTGCTATAGAAAACTGCATTAAGCAGTGCACTGGGGGACCTTGCACTCATGATTCCACTGTCCCATAGCCTGTTTTCTTCATCTTTGCAGATAATTTCAGCATGCTTCACCTTAGTTCCCACTCCAGACTCATGCAGCTTATGAAAGTGTGAGTTCAGTGTCCCGTGCAGCATCTTGAATTCAGGGTTCTTCGTGGCAAGAAAATCCTTACAAGTGGAATTTTCAGCTCTCATGCTTCTTAAAAGAGCAGACAAGAGTTGATAGATAGTAGCAGGAGGGTACGGCGCTCCAGCAGCATTTCTAGTTTCGACGACGTACCAGGACAGCCATAAACTGAGCACAGACTCGTGAGGGACTTGTAGTAGATTGTCTGGAACACGGTCATCTGGAAATTTCTAATTTCTCGTTTCTTTCCACGACTGAAGATTTTTCGAAGCCCATTTGGTGCTCATAGCAGGGTTTTTTGTCACAAACCCCTTTGAAAGTTCCTGCAGCTTGTCGTCTTGAATAAACTTGAAGCGCTTTGCGAGAGGCTTTACGGTACTCTCCGGCTCATTGGACCTGCGGCAGCAATCAGTCCACTCAGAACCTATCCCCAAACATGCTGGATACTCGCAAAAAGAGCTACTTTCCTTCGCCATTCTGGTGTAGTATACTCTGCAACTGATGGTTGGCAAGTCAGCCCCACCCACCAATCAGATGCGAGCACGGGATGCGCACGCCCCGCCCTTAGGATTTATAATTAATAGCATGGCAGTCACGTGCTGTATGGACAGCACTGTCTGCCATGCTATATCTTATATCGTAGTAGTAAAATTTCATCCAATCAAATTACCGTAAATCAGGTCCCTAATATAGCATACAGCACGCGTGGGCACAACGTGCCTATATACGCGCGTTGCTATGTGACAGCGTTCAATTGTTCTTGCTTTCTTGATAAGGCTAGCATGCAGAGTGCTAGTGAAGAGCCTGTTGCTTTTGATATCTTAGCACTAGCCCTAGCACCTCTGGAATTTCCGGAAGGTGTCATAGGTATAGATGACGCGGAAGACTTTGAACTAACGGAGAAAGAGAGTGAGCAGCGGTTTGGCCAGGCATGCAGTAGTAGCGACGTCACCGCTGCCATTGCGAACAGAATCCCCAAAAATACCAAGTTATCCACATGTAGGGACACGCACAATATGCGGCAGATTCTTTTGGCATAATAGGCACGCACTACGAGAAAGCATAATGCCGGCATAATAGGGTTAAATTTGTAAGATTACATCATTAAACTCACGGGAGTGGCAATAAGGAAAGCATGGCTGAAGAAAGTTCTAGCTCTGTAGCCTGTAGCTCTGCAACCTCTAGTTCTATACCTACGTCTGATTCGGAGAGTACTATTTCCAACACTGTTTCTTTACTGGATCGATTGAAGTGCCCGCGCCCTTCCGAACTGAGTCGGAATCGAAAGGTCCATTGTAATCCTCCGCCGCCGAAGGGAAAGAAGCGATCATCAGGTGAGCGAGGACTGAATGATCCGCACGTTCCCCCCTCTAAGAGGGTAAGCGAATATCCGAACAAACAGCTAGTTGTTTCAGCCGGGAGATTGTTTTGCAGAGCTTGCTGAGAAATTCTATCCTTGAAGAGAAGTACCGTTGAGAGTCATATCAAGTCTGCAAAACATGTCGAAAGTAAGAAAGCAGTAGAGCAAAGGCAAGAGAGAAAGACATAGCGGAAGCATTGCAAAGGCACACTGAATTAACTCATCAGAAGGGTGAGACATTACCCGAAGAACAGCGTATTCATCGAGTCAAAGTAGTCCAAACCTTTCTACGTGCTGGGGTGCGTATTGCTAAATTGGATATCTTCAGACCACTCTTGGAAGAAAATGCCTTTCGTTTAACGGATACAAGGCATATGCTGGATCTTGTGCCATTTATTCTCAATGAGGAAAAAGCGAAAATAAGGATGGAAATTGAGGGCAAGTTCATTGCAGTGATATTCAATGGAACTAGTCGTCTTGGAGAGGTGTTAGCAGTTGTTTTACGCTTCATCAGTGGGTGGACAATCCAGCAACGCCTTGTTCGTTTAGAATTTTTAGTTAAGAGCATGAATGGTGAGATCGCGCGTGAGTTAATTAACATTTTGTCAGTAACCCTGGGCATTCAATCACACCTAGTGTTGGCTGCAATGAGAGACAGAGCCAGTGTAAACAACTTAGCCATGAGAACTGTGAAAGTTATATACCCAAACATTTTAGACGTAGGGTGTTTTTCTCATACCCTTGATATTGTAGGAGAAAAGTTCAATACCCCAACTCTTAACACATTTTCCTCACTCTGGATATCCCTGTTTTCGCACAGCCCCAAGTCAAAGGCACTTTGGAAAGAGCAGACTGGCCGGGCTATGGGTACCCTAAGCAAGACTCGCTGGTGGAGTCGCTGGGAAATACTGAATCAATTGTTGCTACAGTTCGGTGATGTTGAGCCGTTTTTACGAAACAATGATGTTGGTCCAGCAATTCGACCTAAACTGCTTGAGATTTTAGCCGACACACAGAAGCGAAACCTGCTGAGAACTGAACTCGCTGCTGTTATTGACTTGGGAGAGCATTTCGTAAAAGCAACCTATCAGCTAGAAGGGGATGGGCCTCTGGTGTTGGAATGTTACCAGGTCATTGCTACACTGAATGCTGTTGTCCGTACTGCGCATTACCCTAATGTAAATGCAATTACTCGAGACATTGCACCTACCTCTCATCCAGTACAGCAGCAGTGGTTCACCTATGCCGCAGCCTGTCTTCAACCGGGAATTCGCTACTTTCAGGCGAAATGTGGAGATGACAGCCAGTGCCCTCTGGCTTTTCTCACCTCTTAAAATCTATGAAATGTAGCCCACTGCACAAGACGTAGACCAACTGAGTGTCTTCCCTTTTTTGAGTGATCCTACTATTCTAGCTAGCCTGAAGGTGGAGTTACCATCTTACCTGGCCAAATCAGCAGATATCAGTCCTGATTTTAATACTATTGAGTAGTGGAGTCGACATGAGCAAGATTTACCACAATGGTCATCTGTTGCCAAGAAAGTTATTTTATTACAACCTTCCTCAGCAGCTGCAGAGCGAGTATTCTCGCTACTGAACAGTTCGTTTAGTGAACAACAGCAAAACAGTTTGGAGGACTATGTTGAAGCCTCTGTAATGCTACAATAAATTATATTAAACGATGACATTGTGAGATTGTTTCAAGACGTTTTTTAACATTAATGTCAATCATACTTTCAAGCATAATAGGTAAAAATGCAAAGCATAATAGGTGGTACCTAGGGGGATTAGAGCATAGAATAATAGGGAAAATCAGAAGCATATTGTGCCTGTCCCTATCCACATGTTGGGCCCAGTGTTTGGAAGTCGTGGAGCAATATTCGTGGAATTACGCAGCCGCTTCAAGAAATACCAGCGAAGGAACTAAATGAATTCTTCTCTCGTTTCGTTCTCGAGGCTCGTCGCCAAGACGGTAGCCCTTACCCAGCTACATCTCTCTACCAGCTAGTTTGTGGGCTCCAGCGCTACTTGAGAGACAATGGTCGCCCGGAGGTTGCGTTTTTCGATGAAAAGCAGCCAAATTTTGACCGAGCGAGAAAAGCACTGGACGCTAGAATGAAAGAATTAACCTCACAGGGAGTAGGCGTGGCCAAAAAATGTGCTCAACCTCTAACTTCCGAACAAGAAAACGAGCTATGGGAGAAGGGGATTTTCAGCATCCACACGGCAGAGGGACTTCTCAATGCGGTATTTTGGTATGCATGTAAGTACTTTGGGCTCAGGGGAGGTGATGAACACCGCAGCCTTATGCGAGAGCAATTCTCCGTTGACATTGACTCTGTTGGCAGACACCTTTGGTTTATTGGGAGAAGCAGCAAAAATGTGCAAGGGGGACTAAAACAGCGACAAGTGCAAACAAAGGATTTAAAAATTATGCAAAGCCTGGTCTTGGAGAGAGGTGTGTTGTTGATGTATTTTCAACATATATGGCTTTGATTCCTGCAAGTGGACCCTTCTACCGGCGTCCAATCAAAGGTTCATCTGCTCCTCCTCGTTTTTCCCTCCAATCTCAAGACAATTGTGAAGCGATTCTGTGCGCAGGCAGGGTTTACTGGTAATTTTACCAATCACAGATGAAAGGCCACCTGCTACGAACTTGTTCAGCCAGAACTTTGACGAGCAACTGATCCAGCGACAGACTGGACACAGGTCAGATGCAGTTCGAGCATACAAACGTCTGAGCACCTCTCACAATATCAGGGGCGTAGGAAGATGTTTAGTAGCAGGGGGGCTGACATGGGCAACGAATTGCTGTGTGTGTATGTCTGCGGGCAAAACCCGCTCTGTCTAGGGGGGTCGGGGGGTATGCGCCCCCGGGAAATTTTTAAAATTTAGATGCTCTGAGATCAATTCTGGTGCATTCTGAGCCAAATTTCACTGCTGTTTACTGAGGGAGATTTTTTGTTTTCATGACTTTTAGCCACGCATAGAAGCGTGATAATGTTCAAGAAACACAAACTATTTATATGAAAAAAACAGGGTGTAGAAACAATGAACTTGCCAAAGGATTTTTCAACGATAAACTAAAATTTTCCGAAATAACAAGCCCACTTGTCACGCCGCCACGTGGCAAGCAGACATGAAACGCGTAGCTATGCTGTAGCTAACGGTGTATAGCATTAGCTTACCTTGAGAGGTTCCTGTTTGCCGCGGAACCGGGGGACCAAAGAAAGATTGGATGAGCCTCTGCGTCATCCTACAGCGGGAACAGTCAGAGCTACACCTCGCAGGCTCTTCACACCTCGCACGACGCCAAATGTTAGGGGGGCTCAGCCCCCTGGTTGTAAAGTTTAGGGGGGCTGCAACCCCCCGAGCCCCCTGCTTCCTACGCCGGTGAATATTGATGTGTCAGATGCACTACAACCTCCTCCCAGCAAGCGGGATCCTGTAGACACCAAGGAAAACATTCCTTCTGCTAGCAATCTACAATATCAGCTCAGTGAGCCCAGTAGCAGCAGCGGATCTTCAATGCCTGCCTTCAACTTCAACATCTCATTCTCAAACCTAGCAGCTAAGCATTAACTGGCCCATGTATTACAAGTTATGCAGCAGTATGATATTATGCAAGTGCTGGACACATCTGTTACTATGTACTGTACATGTACGAATGTATTTGTTCACTTCATGACATTGTAAACATATAACTTGTACTATGATATAAGTCAGTTATAGCCTCCCAAACCTCGGGCTAACCCCACATTATTGACCTTGGGAAGTTGGTTACCCTTGAAAGGTCTCGCGCTACGCCCTCGGCTCTTTCTCGGGCAACCAACTTCCCATGGTCAATAATGTGGGTTATAGCCCTCGTTGGGATGCTATAACTTATACTTATATGATATGCCATATTTACATAGATTTATGTACTTTACTGCTGCTATTTACAGATTTGCTATTATCGACTGTTCTTCATTTTTGCCACAGTATTTTCCATTCGTATTTCTAATGGTCACAAGGCTATGTCTAATTGTTACTTTGCTATTATTTATTTTTGTATAACGATGTTCATTCACTATTCTGCTATTGTGAATATACCTGTTTGCAATTCTTGCTATTCTGCAATTGTGTAGCTATAATATTTATGTATACTCTCCTATTAGCTACTCTGCTATTTTTGCTATTCTTGCAATTCTGCTATTGTGTACATGTAGTTACTCTCCTATTACTCTGCTATTCTGCTATTCTTGCTATTGTGTACATGTATACAATCTCCTATATCTTACTCCACTATTCTGCTATTCTTGCTATTGTGTATATGTATACTAGCTCATATCGATCAGGTTCTCTTTCTACCAACCCAAATTGGCTCACAAACATCATCAAATGGCGACGTTTCAACTGCTGGGCTGCAGTCTTCATGGCAGAACATCAACAGAGAGTACAGGCAGAACTCAGAGCATTAAATAGCCTAATCTACAGTCTATAAGTGAAGCCTAAAGCGAAGCCTAACAAGTCTAGACAAGCCTATTACAAAAAACACAAAGTCAAAGTAATTGAGTATTACGTCATCTGAGTCACTAATTAGCTTCATTGCTGTGGCTTCAGAGTCTTGATAGTATGCACCCAGCACTCAGGTAAATCCAAGCCCAGGTGTCTACTGATCTTGTCTTCAGTGGGCCTCAAACGGATGTGCAGGGCTTCTTTGCTAGCTATCTCCTATATCTTACTCTGCTACTGTCTGTGTACATGTATACTCTCCTTTTACTCTGCTATTTTTGCTATTCTGCTATTATTGCTATTGTATGATGATTAAGGATAAATTAGTCGAGGTTAACGTGGGTGGCAGCAGACCACACCCACAGCGCGCATGCGCCGGGGAACACTTGACCGCACTTACCTCATGCTACTGCTTCAGGGTAGACGACAGGCCCCTCCAGTTGCTAACTGCGATCTAGTTAGGCGTAGACGACAAGCCTACCAAGATGCTGAAAGGAAAGCAAGGAAGAGCCCGTGCTACTTCCCGGCCATCTACCTTGCGCCCGACAAGCACGTCGGTGCCTGCGACCCAGCAGGAAGAGCAGCAGCTCTCGCACGGAAGCGTCAATGCCATCAGGAGAATCATCTGCGAGGAGATAGCCCTGGCACTGGCTGAAGGAGCCACTCCGCAGGCTACCAGCACCACCGACTCCCCGACGGGACCGCAACCAGGACCTGCCCAGACCCAGCCAGAACCTTCTCAGACTCAGCCAGGACCTTCTCAGGCCCAGCCAGGACCTACCCAGACGCTGCCAGGTAAATATAATACAGTTACTGTTCTTTGCTGGTCATCAGGCGCCCTCAGTCGCAGGCCCCCCTGCGCACTCATAGCAAGAGCACTCATACCAAGGGTCAAGTGACCTATGCGCGCGTACCACCTGGCAACATGTCTTGAGTACTGCCCCCCCCCCACGCCATTCATCCCATCCTACTTCCTTCCCCAGGCACGCCCCTGGCTGCTCTCACATCTATCCCACTGTTCTCACCAGGAAAACTTTCCGCCTCTTGTGCCTTCTTAGCGCTCAGCCCCGAAACCAGCACGGTGGGGGATTTACCACCAGCGGGCTCAACAGGGAATAACCCGTTGCTACCCCAGCAACCCACAACGGCCGCGCCACCATTCTGCCTGGCTGGAAGTTTGGCTCCTGTCCCAGTCAAGCTGGTAAAGCACATCCAGGTGCTGGAGTTCATAGAAATGAGGGATCTGCTTCCCGATAACGTGGCCTTAGCCGAAAAACTAGAGGCCCTCCCAATGCGCCTTGGCCAGCGCCCGAGCAATGCAGAGCAGCGGGAAGTGGGCTCACTTTACACTTGGGTAGCTTCCTTCGCAACGTATGTGGTGATTCTGTTTCAAGCCCAGTTGGCTGACATACGATGCAGTATTTCGTTGCAACCATCAGGGAGAGGGGAAAGCATGGAATGTGCTGGACCCCTCCCTCCACAGAGCCTATGTGGTAGGGCAAAATGCATCCCCCCTGGCCCCCTACAGACACTGTAACGAGTCTGACCACTCCTCGGAGGACTGTGCGCTGGCCCCACTGCTGCCGGCCCCAGCGGGAGCGAAACATCCGCCCACCACCTGCACGAGAAATCCGCCCGAGAAATCCGCCCACCTCTCGTACACCTGGGAAAGCGCCCTCTTCAGGTCACAGCGCTGGCTCCCAGAAAGATTTGCATATCATGGAACAGGGGACATGTTCATTTCCAGGTACAAGCATACATGCGCCATGTGTGACAGCCTAGGCCATCAGGCCAAGGATTGTACTCTCACCCCACCTGACTCCATCTACAAACAGCCACCCAGACGGAGCGACTTACAGCCAATGCCACACTAGGCAAGGTGGTGCGGGGCACACCTGGGAAGGGAAGCCCTACAGAACTCCCGACTAGTGTTGGATTATGTTTTTGTATGGCATTGCCACAGCACGTTAAGTACATGTATTACAATATACTATCTCTTATATAATACTCTGCTATTCTTGCTATTCTGCTGTGTAACTACTCTACTATTTTGGTATTGTGCTATTTATTTTTTTAGGTACTATCAAAGGCACATCGAGCCGCCGAAGGTGGCGAGAAGGCATGCAACGCGCATAGACAGCGATATGCTGAATGTTACTAAACATAGAATTTGAATTATCACTGGAAGTGCATGGTTTTGGGGAATGCTCTGATCTTACCGTGTGTGCTGTGCAATTTGGGATGAATTGCACAAGTAATGCAACCAGGAAGGAAATAAATTGCACGAGGCGAAGCCGAGTGCAATTTACCTTCCTGGCTGCATTACGAGTGCAATTCATTCCAAAATTGCACAGCAACCCATGCTATCACAAATTAATCATTATAACACTATCTACCATTGTTCCCATAGTTTGGCATAGAGGAAGTACTGACTTTAATATGGCAGTGATACATACATGAGTGAAACTAATCAGAGTCGTCATCAGCAATAGGTCGTTTTCTAGTTGGTACATTTTTGGAATGGTATTCTGTAGATGTGCATGTACTAGAGTTTGTTCCAAAATAAACATTACAACTGTTGAAAACATTGTGGCTGAGGAAAGGATGTGGAAGGGGGCAGGAGAATAAAAAGTGGATTGATACTGAGGAACATGGGTATAGTAAGGGGGGTGATACTGAGGAATGGGAGCACAATAAGATGAGTCATATTGAGATGATGAGGCTACAGAAGTGAGATGAAGATCCAGTGGAATGAGCTGGATAAGGCTGATGCAGAAGTGAAATAGCCCCATTTTCCGGCTGCTCTTGTGGACGTTGATGAGGTAAACTTAGGATCTTGCTGATGCTTGCATGGTCTGACAGGTCTGTATCGGCATAGTCTCTCAAACTCTGTTTAGTGCTGTGACCGGTAATGAAAGCTATTTTATCATTCGAAATTCCATGTTTCTGGAGTTTCCTCACCAGAGTTTTGCGAACACAGTGGTTTGTGAACTTTTTGTTGGTAGTGTCAAGTCCAGCAAGGGCTGCCATTGTCTTCATGAAGGCATCTATTTTATTTGACTCCAAGTGGGGCTTCAGAGTACCACACAGCACGATCTTTAAACTTCTGAAGTGGAGTCGGGTAAAGAGGACCACTTTGAGCTAATTTTTTGGGTCGCTTTGAAATCATTTTCTCCAGGATTCCAACTGGACAGCGATCCCCACCAACAGCAAACATTCGCTGAGGAACTCTCCTCTGCTTTTTTGACAAGCCTCCTTGCCTGGTCTTTGTCAAGCCTTCAATCCACTCTATGTATTCCGTCTCACCTGTCACTGCACTCTTGACAAACTTTAAATGTTCGAGGCGAATTTGGTGGTGTTCCTGCCTTCATCGTGTTCCAAACTGCTGACTGCGGGTATAAAAAACAGTGTAGTTCAAACTTGCTGGATCACCATCTCCAAGAACACCCTTTTTCCACATAATTTCCTCTTCTTCTGTGATATCTGCTTTGTTCTTTCGCTTTCCTTTGCCCATCTCTCTCAGTTCTATTGCCTTCCCATTCAGCACCTGCCGGCATTCTGCAAATTCTTTGTCTTTTATGATCTTGCACTCATGCCCGATGTTTCTAAAGCTCTTAACATTGTGCGCAGCGAGTCTGGCTCATAGTCACTCCCATCCTGCTTTTTCAGCTCATCAAAGAAATGCTGGAGTACTTTGTCTAGTTCAGATGCTGACACCTTTCCAACAGAAACATCCAGGCCTTTTTGCTCTTGCCACTTGGTGAACCTCTTTGCCCAAGTATTTGTGGACTTTACAGTGTTTTTATTCTTGTTCTTATTCTTCAACCGTTGCAATTCGCTGGCTGCAGAGGCAGTATTGAGGGTGGAGCTGGGTGGGGGCGGGGCGACGGGAGGGTCAAACGTCGGTAATTCGAAGTCGAACGGAAGCGAACCAACAATGCTATCGAACTCTTGGTCTGAACTATCGCTACTTGCAAGAAAGTCGAGAATAGACTGAGAAAAAAACTCGCTTGGAGACGCTACACTTTCAGCCATTGCCTTGAGATTGGATTGTTCCGTTACTAACGCTACCTAGTAACCCGCAGTTGACCAATCAGATGCGGATTTCACATTTTGCACAGACAGTTAGCCTGGGGGCACGCTAGCTGTGCGAAAGAGCGATATCCATGCAAAAAAGTGAAATCCGCTTCCTATTGGTGAGTGACCATGCAATTTGACTGTTATATGCATTTTTCTCTATGTGTCTACAGTACAGTGCCTGTAATACGTATATGATTAATTCTTAAATTAATTTTAAAAGTTTCTTCTGATAGGTTTCCATGACCTCAGTTACGAAAAGGAACATTTGAATGATGTTGTAAGCCTTCACTCGTGAGAAAATTAATTCTTAAATTAATTTTAAAAGTTTCTTCTGATAGGTTTCCATGACCTCAGTTACGAAAAGGAACATTTGAATGATGTAAGCCTTCACTCGTGAGAAAATTAATTCTGAATTTGAATGCCTGCTCCAGCATAATTGTTTGTATGATTTCCATGCAGAGGTAGGGTGGTTTGGTAGCAATGTGCCCATGCACGTCTTCTTTCCCATGGTGCTGCAAGGTGCTGTACAAAATTTGTGTACTTGATAGCTTCTGGACACACTTCGATGATACAGAGATTTCAAAGCATTTTCATTTTTTCACAGACTAGATTTTTTAATTTAGCAATTAGAATAACTTGATCATCTTTGCCAATTCTATTTTTTCCATCATGCAGCCATGTCCACCTCCTTTGAAGGAAATGAAAAGGACAGAGTTAAATTTCAGTCGATGGTCATGCCTTACTAAGTGTGGATCATTCTGCTGAGCTGTCATCAATCATAAAATCTGTGGGCCAGTGTGTGAATGCATCTGATGGTAAGACTTCCTTAACCATTTCAACTGCTTTGTGCATAGTTTCTTCCTGTTCATCTGAGGTTATTACTACTGCCAATGGAATACCTGATGCTGTACTAGTGGTAGACAGAATGAATACAGATGTATTGAATCTGTCAAGTGACGCTGTTGAGTCACCAAATACGATTTCACTTGCTTGCTGGATTTCAGCGTGAGCTCGACGCATGAGGGGCGTGCAGAGTACCAGGACTAAGGGTTTGGTACTCAGTTCCCTCTTCTTTCGTTTTTTAATTGGAATACTTTTCTCAGTGTCACTTTCACTATCATACTCATTATGGTTTCTCTCATACCACTGGAGCAGTACTTTTCCTCCTTGGCTTGCATACTTTTCATTGTATAGATCTACTTCATGTTGTAGCTTTTCAAACATTTGTATGCCATCTTCTGGCCCATAATTTTTCTTTCGCCTTTCAACAAACAATCGACAAATATCCTGCACATTTGGATTACAACTCCGGTCTGCTAAAGCAGTCTGTTTTTGTGCATCACTTTCTGCATTCAGCAATAGCATTTGCTCATAGGTGCGTCTTGCTGATGAGGCACTGTGGCCTTTATCAAATAGGTCAAAAAAATTGTTGCTTTGTTTCACCACTTACAGGACGAAAGCTGAGAGGGTGGGCTGCATGGATGGAATGATTGTGGATAAATTCTAGTTTCCGGACAGCTTTATGACTGAGCAGGTAAGGATGTTTCTCTGCTGCTCTCTGTTGTTTCTTTGTACTGCTATTGGTCTCTTGGCATCTTCCGTCTGAATTATAGCACTCTGCCCAAGTGGTAGGAATAGGGGTTAAAGTTCATATGCATGGTTCAGAGCTATAGACTCTTTATTATGTTATATCATCTGGTTAATTATGTTATATCATCTGGTTAACCAGATGATATAACATAATACTGGGATTTTAAGACTTCTTGCAATGTAAACCGTCAGAGCCTAATTAACCACAAAAAGTTTGGCGCGTAGTGCGATGTGCGGTAAATAGAGCTATCAACGATCTAGCTGCTAGCTGACAGCTGTACTACTGTGCGAGTTAGTACCCAGATCGCGGAGCAGTTTACTGAGACACGCCCCAGCCCTCACAGCGTTCGTACGTGAGTGATGAATCCAAGCAATTTTGGATACTACTACCCGCCATATTATGCTCCTGAACCGTATGTGGAGCACCAACACCCGTCTTTCCTACAGCCTTCAACCAAGAGTACTAATTCGGCACCACATCGCGGTTTCTCTGCCGTCTCCACTCAACCAGCCCAGTCTGAGGCTGAGCCTTCTGGCCTTGTCATTGGACAGAATACTGAACAGGTACTACATGTAGTAAACTTTAAATTTGTGCTAGTGTGTGTATGTGTGTGTAGCCTTGTGATCCCTTGTGATTATAGCATGTGTGTGGGTTAAAACGTTTTTTGTTTCTAATCTACCTTAGGACAAGGCATACAGCTACAGAGTGAAAATAATAAATCCAAAGCGAAAGCGTTACACTATAACGAGGACCCTTCATCACTTCAATAAAAAATTCACTTCACTCACAGAAATGAAAGTGAAATTAATGGAAGAATTTGGTGAGCAAGTACCTGCTACTACTAGCTTCAAACTCGGCTACTTTAGTGGACGACAATCCCAGAAAAGCTGGATTATGTGTCAGGAAGTTATTGATGAAATGTATCGTGTCACTAATACTGATGTGGTTCTTTGGTGTGATGGCAGAGTAGACGACATAGGAAGTGCTCCTGAAGGTCTGCCCAAAAGTAAGAATAAAAGAGAACTGGAGGAAAATGAAGACAGGGTTGATTTGTTAGTTGATAAGCTGAGTAAAAATCATGGAAGTGCCTATACTAAGCCTCAATATCGGTTATGGGCACGCATGATGATTTCAGGAGTCCACAGTAGTGAAGATAGCCCACCAAATGTGCCAGCTATCACTGGTGTTACTCCCAAACGGCCAAAAAAGGAACCAATTTCGGCTGCCTTAGTTGAGGCTGCAAATGCAGTAGTTAGTGCTATTCGCACACCTGTTAACGTTGACACATTTGGTTGTAACACCCCTCCCTTACGACCAAACCTGAATACAGCAACAGGAAACACTCCCTTGGGAATGTCACCCGGAAAAATTGCTGAACTTCGGTTAAAGAGCATGGAACAACTTAAGACACTACAACAACTTCTTGAAGATGGTGTATTGTCTAAAGTGGAATTTGATGAACAAAAGAAGATTGTTCTTGATGGGCTTCGCAAACTGAAGTAGATTTATAGTTATACATGTGTTTTGCTGATATATATACATGACATTGCGTATAATTAACCTACTCTGCATTGTTACTATGTATAAATTCCACTCTGTCTGATCCAATTACTAGTCTTCCTGTGTAACTTCTGCAAAAGCAGCTAACACCACAGATTCTGTATCAGAAGACTCCATTTGCTGTTCAAGACTTTTAATGCTCATTTTTACTTTAGAAAACAATAATTCAATTGGATTAAAATCCGGGGAGTATGGGGGTAGGAAATGAACCAAAACACCCACTCCTTGAAGCATTCTCTCTATTTCTTCCACATGATGTATGGATGCATTGTCCAACACTGTGTGGACTTGTACCATCATATGGAATGATGTGTGGTAGCAGGGATTTTTGCAGCACACTATAAAACTTCTCTGCATTCACTCCACCTCTAACAGGAACACCGTCTAGGACTCCTGCTGTTGACATAAAACCAATGACTGAAATGTGCTCCCCTCGAACCAGTAACCTGTGTGCTACAATCGGCTGTCCACGTAGACTATACCCCTTTCGTCGCAGCATATCACGACGATCAGTGCCGGTTTCATCTATGAAAATGATCATGTCAGCATTGTACACACTAACGTCATTTACAAATCTTGCACGAAGATTTTCATCAATCTGGGTTGCTCTCACGGTCATTGTTTGGCGTGAAAACTTGCATATAGAGGATTCAGATAACTCAACTCCAGTTAATTCACATACTTGCTTTTGCATTTCATGCAAGTAGATACCAGGCTTGCTAAGAACTAGATCTAAGATATAGAGTTGTACTGGTTCAGTTAGTTTCCTTGGTAGACACTCTTTTGAATAACTACGCTTTGTGACTAACCCAGTCTCATGAAAGAGTTGTAGAGTACGACAGACAGTTGAGGCATCCACATTGAGGTTTTTAGCTATTTCCTCGTACCTCAGGTCAAGAACTTCTCGCTGCCATACCATCCTCCAAGGAAGATCTTCAGAGTAGGCACTGGAACGCTTCGGTTCGCACGTAGTACTAGTAGCCATCCTGATACTGTTAACTCTTAGAGGACGACGTTAAATGATGTCACACCACGCGTTGTACGGAATTCAATTAATATTCAATAATTAGTTTGATTGACAGCGTATTTTGGCAAAGTTGAAGATAGAAAGCCATCCTACATGGCTTATTTGTACCTGTAAAAGCTTATTGAAGCTTTATTGAAGCTTTATCCAAGCCTACTAAACCTATACAAAGCCTTATGTAGGAGTATAAGGCTGTTTACAGTAGGAGATTATGAAGCGGTTGAATCTTACCATTTTGTCAAGCCATCTGGAGGCCTACCACGACCAGAGACGGCGAAAAACTAAGCAGTTGTAGTTGAGACATCCTTAGGCACCTACACAACCAGCTAAAAACACAGCTGTCAAGTTCAGGACGCTTGTCTCGATCGGCGGCCATGCGCTAATTGACTATACTGTAGTAGACTTCCTGTTGTAGCCCTTGTGGTTTTAGTGCTTACGTAGGCAGAAGCCAAGTTTAGATAGGGGATATCCCTAGCCCTTTATAGCTGGTAAATGGGCTGGGCTACCTAATCTACTACGGTTGTAGGCGGGGTAAGTCCCTGGCGTCACGTATACGTGACAATCGTCCACATACGTAATACGCGTGGTCACGCATTCGTGACAATCGTCCTCTAAGGGTTAATACACTTAGCGCAGCACAATTTCCGCGTGGACCTTGTACTACTAATGTAAACACAAAAGCCATAGTTGTGGTTAACGGTTTCTACAGGACGGTTTGCGCTTTACGGTTTTCCATTGCAAGAAGTCTTAAAACCACAGTAAAGAGGCTATAGCTCTGAACCATGCATATGAACTTTAACCCCTATTATAAACTATCTAGATCTACTTTTTAATTAGTCAATATACTAACCATGAATGTCCAGTGTTGTTGTTTGTGGTTGAATAGTACCAACATCCCATCTGAAGAAAACAATTTCATCTGCAAGAGCATAAGCATTTATCAGTGGCCTGTACACAGTGCATCACCACCCTTACTAACCTTTCTGTAGTGTCGTTGCACTCCATCATAGCCACAAGATAGCTTATGTGAAAAAAATACTTAACACAGCAATATTCCTCTGAGTTTGCTGCAAAATGTGTGTATAGAATAATATATGCCCAAATTTCGGTGGTTAGAATATGGAGTCATACTTATTCAAACTTGTACCTCTTTTGCTGCAGGTTGTAGGAGTCTGAGATAAGCTGCCATAACCTGTTAAACAAGATTCAAGAATTTGAGGGCCATGCCAGATTGCCGGGATGACTTGTTTGCTACGCTATCTGATACTGTACCTTGTCATTAAGCCATTCACTGTCACACAGTTGCTGCAGATCAGTTGTATTTGGTTCATAATTGTAATCTTCCTCAGCATATTGCTCACTGTCATCAGAGTCAACTATAATTGGACAGCTCATGGCTAGCGCTGGCTGTACAAAAATGTTTGTAACATTTCATCCTTTCTGAATTGCTTCTCTGAACTTAGCTAACCTTCTTCGATTGCAGCTAATCTTGGGAGTGGTAGAGTGCTTGATTCACAGCTGCTACAAAACCTGGCTATACTTTCCCGGGGGAAAAGCGTGCAATGTGCTAGCACGCATGCGCGTTGAGTGTGACCTTTGACCTATCCTGCTAAAAAATCTAAGTAGAAAGTACGCACAAATTTTTTTTGCCAGGCTGAATGGCACATTCTAAATAGAGCACACCACTTTACTTCATTTTTCCTACAGATTGTCTATTACGGTTGGGGGCAAAGTTTGATCCCTAGCAGTACAAAGTCTATGCAAAAGTTAATACTGAGGTTGCATTCATAGGAGTTCTTAGTCAACATGGACCACATATACGTACACTATGAAATCGATCTGCTAGAACTTAAGAAAACTGTGATGTGGTCTATTTACAAAAAATAGCTGTACCATTACAGATTACTGAGTGCATGTTGGTGGCAATACAGACATACAGTTTGTCATCACCTTTCCACCGCAGCTTGAAGGTAGCTTGACTGGTAGTTCCTAGCTGCTGAAGCTTACGTTAGCAGTTAACTTCTGTAAGACAGCTTTTACTAACCATAATTGATTTGGGATTAAACGCAGCCAGGTATAACCCCGAAAGGGCTCGAACCCTGGATAGTGCTACGTAGGCCATTCCAGCACTAAACACTTGGTCAGAGTCGTCTACGATGGCAGTCTAATGACAAACCTTGGCATTTGTGAATAGTTACAGCATATGCTAGGATTAGTTGAAACTTTTCTGTAGACAGAAATTTTCATAACCACGAATCTACCATTGACATTCAAAGGCTCACTTATGTGATCAAACTGAACAGTCACATGGTTCACCGTGATTGAAAGAACCGTACCGATAGTACCATTGACTATTCCAATTTTTGTGTCAATGTTGCGACGCTGCATGACTCGTGCACCTACAACTAGTGAAAACTTAGGTTCCAATCCTACAGTCATATTACAGCCTTTGTTAAGCTTCTCTAGCTGTTCAGCTGCTTTTTTGTTCCATTTACATGTTCTCATACTTCAGAAGAGAGATGTCCGAGCATTTCAGTGTTAAGCTCGTCGAAGGCTTTTCGTGTTGGAAATAGACAAACAGGTGTCTGACCGGAGACCTGTATGGCTTGTTGAAGAGTACAAAGAGTTTCATCAGTTAGACAGCCACGTCTTACAGTCAAACATTGATGAAAAATCTTTGTATTTTCTCTGTAAAATCTCTGTATTTTCGTGATATATAACAGAATCTCTCCAAATGTTAACTCACTGCACGCCGTAAGCCACTATAGTGGTTATTATGTAATCATTCCACTACGACGACCGTAAGTGCTTAGTTTGGCTAGGAAGACGAAACCCCTTCCTTTTTTTGCCGTTAAATAGTTAGAGTGATTAGTAATGATGATGTAACAGTACCGAATGTAGACAAAAATTGTAAAAGAACGGATATACACTGCAAAATACAACACTGATTAGCTACGGCTAGCCATGCTAGCTACACTGCTACACGGATAATCAGGCTCTGCTGTCATCTTCAGTGACACTTGTGAGGTTCTTGCTTCTGCAGATAGTCATACATTCAGTAGGACCATCCTTCTTTGATGCCAGGGCGCAAAAACTATGCTTACAGCAGTGTCATATCGAACTTACCGTGTACCGATTGATCGATCCTGAAGCGCCTGCATGGTTCCAATCTACCGCCCTTTTTGCCTTGGATGGCTGTAGCAGATAGTCTCCCAACAAAAGCAGCAAAGATTCCGTTGCTTCTTTGACTTGGTAAGTGAAAAAACTGCCAAACGCTACACTGATATTATTAGTCTGCCATTTTTTTGTAGAAATTAAGGTGTGGTGGCATCACACACGTGACGTAATGATGGCGTGCAATGAGTTAACAGATGTTGCACACTCCAGTTTGAATAACAGTGATTTAGTGGTAATCCTCTCAAAAACAGGACTTCCACTGACAGGTGGCAGTTGGAGAACATCACCTACAAACAGCATATTTCTCGACCCAAACCATTCAGTACCACCAAACAGTTATTCCAATCTCAAATGCATGTATGCCAAGTTGAGACTGGAAACCGTGGAAACTTCAATCATTTTTATGTTACGAAGCGTGGTTTTCATAACTTTTTGAGAAGCTTTTGGCAGCGACCAATAGCCAGCTGCTTTTACCCTCATGCTCAACAGGCAGTTGGAAAAGCCTATGAATGGTAATACCGCCTACATTGAAAGCAGCCAAACCAGTCGGAGCTGCAACAGCACACACGTTAAACCATCTGACAGCCAAATACTGGCAACTAATGCTCTGATAGCTTTGATGAGAAATGACTTACCAGTACCTCCGACACCACTGACAAACATTCGAAGCGGTTTAAAGTCACAGACATTCGTTGGCTTCATGCTGTCGTTGGTAAAGGAAATGGCTGTTTACACCGTCAAAGATATGCCTCTGATCTGCATTCAGCATAGCTACTCTATCATCTAAGCTCAGTTTATCACCTGAATTAACTCTTTACCGACCATTGCGCTTGCGTATTACGTAATGCAATGACCATAGGAATTTTAATCGGTACACGTGCATGGTAACGCATAGCGTTAGCCGCCTCTAGCTGAAAAAGGGAGAAGATTCGCCCCGAAAACTTCGCAGAATCAGAGAGAAGACTTCCCAAGCTTTACTATGATAGCAAGTTCGAGGACGCTGGACTGCAAGAGAGCCATAAACAACAGCAGACAAAATACACAAGGTAAACGTACAGGCATGATAGGCAGATAAACTAGCTAGTGGGGTTGATAAAAGTGTGTTTTAGGCTTACTAGTTTATGATAATACAAGAAACAGTTGAGAAAGAATGCCTGGGGTTGAATAGTATGTCCTGCTATCACTATAGGGGGCTATTCTTTGCCGAGTTTGCCCTTCGTGTACAAGGATTGATCACGGCGACATCATAGGAAATGCATGGTCCTGGCCGCTCCCATGACTGGTGGTGTAGTACAGCCACTGTCTCAGCTACTTTTCTCTCCCTCTCCAGCCATTCTCACCCCTCTAAGACGTTCATACCTGTCAGAAAAACAACAAAATTTTATATCGATACGAATGACGGTCCGTATCACCGGCACTTACACACAGATCTGGCTGTCAGAGATGGTCCTGAAGGATGATCAGGCTATTTGCAGATCTCCAGCAACAGTTTGGAGTACAGCTGGCTGTTTGAAAGGCTGCCAATGCCGCTCTAAAGCCTAGAATGTTGATCGATAGCTAGCGTGTCAATTTAGCAGGCATTATTCATTTTAATTTTGTCACGATTTTGCATGGGGGAGCCCCGGTAAATGAGGCTAAAATGAAAGAATATGTTCATTATGACGTCGTCAGTCACTTAGGGAATCTCCCTTGAGTGCCGTCTGCCGATCTCAGAGCCGTTTTATACTTATGACGACTATAGTCGTCATTGGTCGGTAAAGGGGGTGTTACGTAATGACGACTATAGTCGTCATTGGTCGGTAAAGAGTTAACGTTCATGTCGAACATATCATTCATAGCCGTTTTGGCTTCACCCATCAACTGGGGGTCATCGTCTTTATTGACCTTCTCTTCTTTACCATTAGCGTGTCTGGCTTCATTGATTTTTTTTATGTTAGACTGAACTTCTAACATCCTCTTTCATTTGGTATGGTAAGTGGAGCAGTTGCTATTCACCAATCTGCGAAATGGTTCTGCTGTTTCATCCTCGAGAAGCAAACTATTTTCTTCTCTAAAAGGAGCGAAGAGAAGTATCAGAGAGTAGTAATAGTCTTCTCTCTGGTTTTCATTTTCAGGATCAAACAGTTTGTGATTTGGAAGTCGTAGTTTTCCGAGTTTAGTATGCTTTCTATTTCCACTATCATCTTTGCTGTACCAATCAGAGACAAACATCTTCCAGAATCTCCGGTCTCTGAGGATAGAAAGTGTCTAGAAGATTTTCCTTAAAGATTTCTTCGGGGTCTTTGCAATTTCTTGCAAGACACTGATCCGTTAACCTACAATTTCAATTATTAGGCATCGATACATTTATCCACTTGACAGTGTCAGACTTTTCGGTGAGGTGATTCCACTTTTCGTTTTGGTACTTCCACTCCAAAACGAAAATCAGAAGTCAAATTTTCGCTTTTTGTTTTGGCAACTTTCACTCCAAAACGAAAAGCGACAAGTGAATTTCCACGTTCGTTTTTGAAACTTCCACTCCAAAATGAAAAGCGACAAGTGAATTTCCGCGTTCGTTTTGGAAACTTACACTCCAAAATGAAAAGCGGAAGCCAAATTTTCGCTATTCGTTTTGGAAACATCCACTCCAAATTGCATAGCAGAAATTTATTTGCATTTTAGCGATCGTGAATAGTGGAATTTACGGAGGCAAAATTTAAGTTACGTACGTGCCATTAAATATATAAGCGGGCGTGGTGGGGCGGGGCGGGTTGGGGGCGGGGAAGACATTAGCTCCACCCATGGCACAAGGAGTGTCAAGGAGACCCTAACCTTACCGCTTCAACCATCAAACCTCGGAGAGTTCTTGCACAATCCTTTCTCTTGGTAGTATCTCTCAATGCTGCAGATAGCTACTCAGCCCTACCTCTGGGAAATCTAGCTAGCTAGTCATGTGGGTCCGTGTATATTTCCACAATTCCATTTGCGAATTGCGCGCATAAAACGAAAAACGAAAAACGGATTGACGATCTCATTTCCGCTATTCGTTTTGCACGAATGCAGTACAAGAATAGTGAAGCCACAATTGCATTTGTGAGTTGCAAACGCAAAAAACGAAAAACGGAAGTGATGATCTCATTCGCCAACACGAAACAAAAAACAAATCTACACCCCATTTTCACTATTGGATTTGTATTTGTCAGCACAAAACGAAAAACGGAAATAGCAAGCCTCATTTCCACTATTCGATTGGCTAACACAACGAAAAACGGAAATAGCAAGCCTTATTTCCACTATTGGATTTGCTAACACAAAAAGAAAAACGGAAATAGCAAGCCTCAGTTCCACTATTGGATTTGCTAACACAAAACGAAAAACGGAAATAACATTGATTTACCAGCACAAAATGAATAGCGGAGATAGCAAGCCTCATTTCCACTATTTGATTTGCCAATACAAGGCGAAAGACAGTAGGGGGGAGGGAACTAAATTATGATGGAAGGGCGGAGCTGGCATTGTGGACCATTAATAATGTTCATTCAATTAGAACCTCAACTATGACACTATTTATTCTTTTACTGTTTGTATGTGCAGGTTCCAGTCCAGGGACGGTACGTGCCGGTGATGAACTTGGATTTTTGGGAGAACGTCTGCACAAGCATTATACAATCACCTTTGAAACCGATAAGATAGCCACCAATAAGAAATGACCTTGCTAGCATTGATTATAATAAAGGCTTCTTTTAATGTGTTTAAGCATTACATTGACTGCATGACAAACTTAGTTGCATTTTGGAGTGTCCTGTTTGTGCATAAAGTAGATGTACATGCTTTGCCAATGAGTAGGACTTAAGAACGTGCACAGAAACTTATTAGTTACTATAAATAATCCAGTGGCTTATAATTTAAGGGTAAGTTAAATTCCTTGAGGTGAGATCAACAAATATGATCAATGTTACTACAGGTATGTTTCATACAGCAAATCGGTGAAGAAAGCAATTCCTGCTTATGATTAAAGTGACTGAACTGATATAAAAACGAATGGTAGCTACATTCTGAAAGACTTAGTGATAGAATCATAAATATGCAGTAGCGTATGAAAAGCTGGTGAATATGATAAAACGAAGCATGTAGGTATGAGTTTTGAAAACAGTTGCATGCATGGCAAACCAATCCAGAAGTTTATACTTGACTTTCCAAAGCTTTGATACCGGCTAGAAGATCATCCAGACCATGAAGGCGCATTGTCTCTGCATACCCCCGCTCCATGTTGCAGCCCGGGCAGTTCCTTCCAAGGGGATCCCTGGTGTACCAAGTCTTGATACACTCGTCACACCCAAGGATGGCCTTGCAACACTTGGTAATGATCACAGGAGGGTCAATTATACCACGGCAGATCTTACATTTGAAGGCTTCATTTAAAAGTTCTTGGAGACCCAGTGGAACTTTAGAATCCTTCGTTAGTTCAAAGATGTGTTTAAGCTTTGTCTGCACCCCCTCTAGCTCACTCCTCACATCCTCCAGTACCTCTTCACAGTTGCAGGTTGATGCTGTAGTGGAATCTGTCGGGTGTGTCTAATCGCTGGACTGGATTCTCCACTGGAACATGGGACTGGAACGTGGGACTGGATTATTCGACTGGAATGTGGGACTGGAATGTGGGACTGGAATATCTCTCACGCTCGGTAGCCAGTTCCTTACGCGCTAGGGGTGTCTCTATTCGCTGGACTGGATTCTCCACTGGAACATGGGACTGGAACTTGGGACTGGATTATTTGACTGGAATGTGGGACTGGAATGTGGGACTGGAACATTACTCGAGCGCGTCAGCAATAAATGCAATTGCCTACGCGCTATCACTGAAGCTATAAACAGCAACTGCTTACGCGCTAGCTACACCCTAGTACAGTTTCCTATTAGTACATTGTAGGCTACAGTTTCACCGAACATCAGGTACGCACAGCAACGAGAAATTTTAGAAAAATGCAATTATTAATAGTTACTTAACTTCATTCGTTTCGCTGTACGCAGCCTGCCGTCGAATTCGATACTCAAGAAGCGATGACGTTCAAGCCTTAGGTCGGGAAGAAGGATGCCTAAAGATGTTACTACAGTAGCTACACGGATAAGCGTCGTTTAATCAGCTAGGGCCGGAGTCGGTATGTAATTATTAATTAGTAGTTGCTAATGTAATCATGTGAGGATCATGTTTTACCCGGGATTTTGGTATGGCCCTTAGTAGTCTACACGTGATCCTCACATGACTACGTTAGCAAAATATATTTTCGCAGCACGGATCAGGACTGCAGGAACATTTCCCACAAAATTTCCATACTACTGGCACTGCTAGGCTGTAGCTAGCGCGTAAGGAACGGGCTACCGAGCGTGAGAGATGTTCCAGTCCCACATTCCAGTCGAATAATCCAGTCCCACGTTCCAGTCCCATGTTCCAGTGGAGAATCCAGTCCAGCGATTAGACACACCCACGCGCTAGCTACAGCCTAGCAGTGCCAGTAGTATGGCAATTTTTTGGGCCTATACGTATGCTTGGCTTGCCCGTCTTTAAGTAATTACGTCATCGTGCAATTTACGCTGATCTGCATCCAATCTGGATCTGATGATCGCGCCTAGTCTCGTGCCCAGATGTTCTGGGCATGGCATGGGGCCAGGGGCTTGAACTCTGGGTACGCGCTAGTAACTAAAAATAGAAATATCCATAAGCGGGGTGGTTAGTATTGAATGTTGATGCAACCGGAAAGCCGCATGACGCAGCGCAACAGCGCTGGTATATAAGCCCTTTCACGTGGCGCCTTTTCAGTTGCCGATTGAATTCTGCAAGCTATGAGAGTTGTATTTCTGCAGTTCGTATTTTTTTGGTGGCTGGCAGGAGAGCGCCTGATTTTGGCTGGTGAGAGCCAGCCGACCCCTTCTCTCTGGTGGCTGGCAGGAGAGCGCCTGATTTCGGCTGGTGAGAGCCAGCCCACCCCTTCTCTCTGGTGGCCTTCCCGCAGCAGGACAGGCGCGTGTGTGGAGAGACTGATGGCTGGGACTTCTTCAAGCCCCATTCTGATCGGTAGCGCGAGCTCTTCACCGATTCCAGTATCGCCGGTGAAAGTGGTGCAACGGGCATGTGGAGCGTACAGGTAAGGAAATTGTTTGTGTGTTGGCGTACAACTGCATAGACGCTGTTATAATACCTTTTTGTTTAGTTTACTAACCGTATCGGCTTTTCCACATTCATTGTGCTAGCCTTCTTGTACTTTATATGTATAATAGGTGCATTAATACTGGAAGTGGTCAACCTCGTTTCCATGTCCACATGCGCGTTTCATTAGCTGTCGCCTTTTTCTCACGAGCGTGATACGTGGTGGAATTTTACATGGCAAGGACAGTTGCAGTTTTAACAAATTGAATGAAGGCAGTAATCTAGGCTTTTGTAGCTATTTTTCAAAGCCATAGGCTGAGTACTGAAACACTGACCAGAAGAATGTAGAGAGGTACAACAGACTTTTAAAGCTAGTCCTGCCCACGCACAAATTACGTGCAAAATAAGATACCGTATTGGGAAGCTTATATACTACCAGTTAGAATAGGTAATAGGTAATTTTGTTTTATGTAGCTCATACCGATGAGGTGTCTTGGTAGCAAAGGCACTCAGCAGCAGGTGCCATATTCTACTATGGCTCATGTAATAAGATATATTTATACGGTTTACTTTTGCAGGCGAATTGTGGAAGAGCTGTCGTCAGAGTCAGAAACTCACATGTTTGAGCAGCCTTCTTGCCGCAAGCAACTGTTTGAGTAAGAAACTTGCATGCGTACTGTACCAAACTTGTTAAAAGTATTTGTGGTTGGAATTGAAGGACTTCAGCAAGAATTCTACTAGCTAACCTAGAGAATTCGTGAATTATACTAACCCTTGTTTTATGAACTTGTGTAGATCTTTGCTGTAAGCCATGCAGTCAACATGATGCAAATCTTTTTGCTGACCCTACCAACCCTAGCATGGATGAAAATTAGTTTGACAAAAAAAAGATTAAGTTTTAAGGGGGCTCAACTAGAGATGGGCAATATTTCAATGATATCGTCATAATATACTTGAAAGTTATGATAATCAATATCTGAAGCATTCTCAATTATCGAAATATCATAAATGCAATAATATTGTCAATATCGCTGGTATTACCAACTTCCATCTACCATTTTCACGAACTTAATGTACACAGGTAATTCATTGTGATATTAAAATTCTAAATGTTTGCCCGAATGCAGTGTAGCAATATTTATATCGGTTACGAACTAAGATTATTTATGTGTTTACATCAATGGGATATCATCATATACAAAGTTCAATTACCGGCATAATCATATTGGTCCAATTAACGGCATTCATAATGTTACAACTTACAATGAAATACTCATACCTACTGCCTCTACTTACTGCAGCGATTATTTTATAGAAAACTTTCTTTGCTGCCTACAAGGATGCCAAGTAGGGTATTTTGTACATTTCTAGCCATGCTAGCATGGTACATGCGTTGTGGGTAATAACATCACGGGCCTGACCCCCTTTCCCCTTTAATGCCACAATGACATTGTCTTCAGCAAAATAGTTTGGAGACACCCCCTTAGTTATTGCATGGTTTATTTCAAAGGGGATTGTGCTTCCTACAACACTACAGGTCTATTTCAGTGGAAACATCAGATGAATCCTCTCCAGAACCAGACTGTGCTTTGAACCCAAACACCCCAGTGTATGACATTCCCAAAGCCCAGTATAGTGCTGAAGTAGTTATAAGCATGTTACTCGACCCTGACGATGCTAAAATTTGTTCAGAGAGACCCACTGACATCACTCATAGCTCAACTTTCGTGATTGATCTCGACAAGCTAGAGCATCCCGATGACGCGAAGAAGGACAACTTTGGGAAGTGGGTTCACAGTGGGTCCCATACTATCCCATTCAAGGCATGGTTTGCTGAGGATGGTGCAGTGGAGTTTGAAAGGCTGGAGCCTGGCAGCACAGGGCCGGATGTCCACTTTTTGCGCCGAATCAATTCGTACCATCCATCTGATTCATCCTGCAAGCGAATGCTGGCCTTCATTACAGGTTGGTTCCCACTATTTGACAATGTCTGTTTTACTATATTTGTATGTGTAAGTTTTATGTAAGGCTAGTTTGAATAGCATATCTGTGCAAACTGCAATACTATGCGCGTGGCAGTGCCAAGTAGAAAATGAACATAATTTTGTGACGTATTTTGAGTACGTTGCTGCGTTCAAAGCACTATATGTCCACTTTTGTTAAGGGTGGGTCTCATGCACCACGTAGAAGTCTTACGTATGGATGTGTATGAGCCCCACATTTACAAAAGTTCAGAAATGCAGTGAAATAATTTCAGACCCAACTTTGGAGATTTCTTTAGTTCCACATGTTTTATAGTAGTATATTGCTGCAAAAAAAATTAAAACGACAGATATTTTGTATCTTAAAACCAGCACTGAAGGTTGTGCTCAGTAACAGGCCAGTGTAAGCTAAATGCCGTTGTACAATGGATAAGCTCAAGTAGACGGTATCATTATGTACAGCTTCTAGTGAAAGTGTTGACACAACAATTTTATAGTGTGCTTTCAGTTAGTAATCAGAACGTGCCAAAACAATTATCATTGTTGCCTACTACTCTCGCCATCCAGGCAACACAAAACTAGCCTGGCTTGACGTACCTTGGCCTATTGAGCCTGCAAACGTCCAGTAGCTTCCACTGTGCTAATGCGCTTGTGGTTATAGTGGCATAGTAGTGAAATGATGTAACTTAGCACACATGATCATTACGGAACGTAAAGCAATCTTAGTATTAGCCGGGCGCGTGCTTTGCATGCGCCCAGCTGGAAAAAATTACCCTAATGTGGAATTTGTGAAGTATATATTGTATTAATTAAAACTGAAGATTGTGAGTGAGGTTAAGTGCTTAATGACAGTAGAAGTAGGCGAAGTTCAGAGCCTGGATTTCCTAAAACTTGGGGAGAGAGTGATACACTTTTTTTTGGTTGTATACTAATTGAGAAGCTAATTTGTTGAGCTATAGCACTGTTCATGAGTAACTTGACTGCACATACTCAAACATGCCCGTGTTTGTGCTCTAGCAACCCACATTGAATACACTGGTGATCAAGCACATACAAGCGATTATTTGAACTCACACTCGCACACGTGAGCTGATAAGTTACTCACGAGCTGAAAATGTTATGCAAATGAGAGCCTTCATCTGCTATGGTGGTGGTGGTGGTGTTGTAATTGCTGCTGTTTTACTCTCACTTTCAGTTCCAAACGGGGAAGCTCATCACCTGTGCCTTGCAGTCTATCGATTCCCTAAAGGTCGTGTCCCCACAGCTGTGCCGCATGGTAATTCTAAGTCAAAAGCCCCTTTCCATCCAACTTGGCCCAGCACTATGCAAAAAATTAAGCAAGAAAGTATTAGGCATGGCCCAAAGGAGACAGTCAATCGAGTGTCACGTGACAGTGGAGGGATGGTGGCTGCAGTTGCTCCTGGCAAGCTCCCTCGTGGAGAGCACCAAGTGACTAATGTTCGGCATGGTAGCAAGCAGTTCTGCTCTAGTGGAGGGAGTGATGATTTATTTGTTGTAATGAGTGAATGCAAGTCAAAAGATGCCAATGCAAGGTTTATTCGAGATGTGAAAGCTGCACCAGACCCTGCTGTTGTATTGGCTACCGACCGCCAGCTTGATGACATCATTCGCTTTGGAACGTCTCCGGAGGAATTCTGTGTTGTCACTGTTGATCCAACCTTCAATCTTGGTGACTTTGACGTAACACCGATGACGTACCGTCACCTCTTGCTGGAGTCTGAGCGAACCAAGAAGCCTCCTGTGTTTGTTGGGCCGATAATGGTTCATTATCGTAAGACTTTCCAGGCTTATCTCTACTTTGCTTCAACATTGATTGGATTGCGTCCACAGCTTGAGAAATTGCTGGCATATGGGACTGACGGTGAACAAACTCTTGTGGATGCCCTTTCACATGAGTTCCCTTTTGCAGTGCACCTCACATGTACAATTCACCTGCGGCGAAATGTTAAACAGCAGCTGATTGATCGAAAGTTTCCCGAAGAACACCGACGATTAACACTTGAAGAAGTATTCGGAGCGAAACGGGGGATGGTTCATTTTGAGGGACTTATCGACTCGAGTACACCCAAGGAATTTGATGAGAAGTTGGTGTCACTAAAGATACGTTGGGAACAACGTGAAGCAAGCTCATCTGAATGTAATCGTGGATTTTACGACTGGTTTTTGACTAATAAGGCCGAGGTATTGAAGAGTTCTGCAATCAAGCCGGTTCGGGAGCAGGCTGGTCTTGGAAGTCCACCAGATTTATTCTCTACAAATGCAAGTGAGTCAGTGAACAATGTTATCAAGTCCAAAGTTGACTACAAGAAGAATGAATTGTATAAATTCATCGAGAAGATGCAGTGTCTAGTGAATGACCAAGATTTGGAAGTGGAGCGAGCAGTGTGCTGTCGTGGAAAGTACCGTTTTCGTCCACAGTATCAGTACCTTGAGATTGCTGAGGAAAAGTGGTTCAAGATGACCCCAGAGGCTCGTCGCAAGCACATTTCAAAGATACATCAGACTGTGGTCGTTGCAGCTCCAAGTCTGGGTACTATTGAGTCTGGCACACTTCCTAGTTCGAGCACATCATCCTGTAGTAATCCCACCTTGTCACTTGAACTGAAATCCTTTTCGTCTGTAGTGAAGACTCCACAGCCAGTCCTAGAAGGAATCTGGAGAAAGGCTACTGAACTTGTCTCAACCCCGCAAAAGATTGCTTTAGCTCCTGGCTGTTCAGCGTTGGCGCGCATGGTGGAGAGCAAATCTGGCAAGAGGCCCCACCTTGTGACCCCTGGCAAGGGAGGCAAGTTTGCATGCGACAATAGTTGTCCGAATTACAAAAGTTTTGGTCTCTGTTCACACACTGTGGCTGTTGCTGAGGTCAATGGAATGCTTTCTGCTTATATAGAATACTACAAGAAGCAAAAGAAGATTCCAAATCTGTCTGCATTAGCAAAAACTGGCATGCCGACTGGTCGGGGTCGAAAGGGTACTGAGCCACCTCGGAAAAGACGTAGAGGGGATTGTATTGAAACCAGAGTGCCTTTTAACCCTACTCTAGAAATGGATGCTGAACTGCCACGTGGTAGTGCAAACAGTTACCCACAAAATGTGCCGTCAACACCGGCTGCCAATCAGTTGTGCTCCTGCAGTCAGGGAAGTTCATTTGTGTCGGCTCCTCATGGGTATGCTAGCTGCCAGTTGGTTACAGTTGGTGCACATCCAGACATAACTCGATCTTCAATGGTACCATCTGCCCCACCACCTTTGCACCCCAGTGCTGCTTGTCCAGAGACTTCTTTCGGACCACCACCTCTTATACCTTGCCATAATGTTGGAACAGTTTTCAACGTGCTGGCACCTCAAGTGTCACCACCAGGAAGTAATTCTTCGAGGTCATTTAACCTACACTTTATATGTGGTAACATATCGAGGTGTGCTGGATGTAAAGGAAACTACGTAAAGCCAGCTTCTCCACCATTTGATTTGTGCATTCAGCATGAAGAGTGGCGCCAGGTGACATATGCGAACTCTACCACTCCTTCATCCATATTTAGTAATACTTACTACCACCCTAGTCTCCACTGCCTCCGAGTTAACTGGCCACTCTTTGAACCAACCCAGCTAGTTATTCCACCCACAGTTGCTGCCAATCTACAGAAGGAACACTGGGATTTCTTACAAAATTCATTCCATTACCAGCCCCAGCACTAACTAGTGACTTTGTATTGCTCTTTATCACTTATATGTTTTTTATACCCTTTTAAGTGAGTATACTTTGGGTTTTTGTATCCTATCTAGATCTCAGCATATCCATCTTAGCATATCCAATCTCATTGTCTTGTGTATTGCTGTGGAGGCATGGTATACAGTCAACCAGATGTCAACAGTATTCTGTTTATAGAGCATACGCGCTGTTTGCACGTGAGAAATTTTGGGAAATGTTGCAGTCTTGATCCGTGTTGCGAAAATATATTTTGCTAACGTAGTCATATGAGGATCACGTGAAGACTACTAAGGGCCGGCCACACCAGTACCAAAATCCCGGGTAAAGCATGATCCTCACATGATTACGTTAGCAACTACTAATTAATAATTACATACCGACTCGGGCCCTAGCTGATTACGACGCGTAGCTACTGTAGTACTTTAGGCATCCTTCTTCCCGACCTAAGGCTTGAACGCCATCGCTTTTGAGTATCGAATTCGACGGCAGGCTGCGTACAGCGAAACAAATAAAGTTAAGTAACTTGGCATTTTTCAGAAATTTCTCGTTGTTATGCGTACCTGACGTTCGGTGAAACTGTAGCCTACAGTGTACTAATAGGAAACTGTACTAGGGTGTAGCTAGCGCGTAAGCAGTTGCTGTTTATAGCTTCAGTGATAGCGCGTAGGCAATTGCACTTATTGCGGACGCGCTCGAGTAATGTTCCAGTCCCACATTCCAGTCCCACATTCCAGTCGAATAATCCAGTCCCAAGTTCCAGTCCCATGTTCCAGTGGAGAATCCAGTCCAGCGAATAGAGACACCCGAATCTGTCAGGTCAATGGCTTCACTCTGACGTCTGGGTTTCTTTCTCACTGGCGCCAAGAGGTCCTCAGAGGGGACAGCAAAAAACTTCCTCGAATTGATCTTCCAAAATTTGAGACCTAAAATTGAAATTATTGTCTTATAAATTATTATCTACTATAAATATATACATAGCAAAGTCGCTCTTCAGGGCCATACAGCTGTAGTGTAATTGGGGCGAACCTGAGCGAGCCCCACACTAGCGAGTTGAATTCTGCCCCCGTGTCTATATGCGAAGCATGTAGGTATGAGTTTTGAAAACAGTTGCATGCATGGCAAACCAATCCAGAAGTTTATACTTGACTTTCCAAAGCTTTGATACCGGCTAGAAGATCATCCAGACCATGAAGGCGCATTGTCTCTGCATACCCCCGCTCCATGTTGCAGCCCGGGCAGTTCCTTCCAAGGGGATCGCTGGTGTACCAAGTCTTGATACACTCGTCACACCCAAGGATGGCCTTGCAACACTTGGTAATGATCACAGGAGGGTCAATTATACCACGGCAGATCTTACATTTGAAGGCTTCATTTAAAAGTTCTTGGAGACCCAGTGGAACTTTAGAATCCTTCTGTACGTGGTGGACTGTGGTACGTACATCTTACCGAATCTGTGTACAAAATTCTATTTTTGCGTATCATGCATTACGTAAGCACCGTTAATCAGTGCGTACTAGTTCTCTCATAGTATCTATGCTTTTTCGAGTTGGAAAAGTTATCTACCTACACAATTTCGAATACTACTGTGTAACCAACATGAACGTATTGTGTGCTAAATCTGATGGTGCCAAATATCCACCAGGACTTCACAAACTCTTTCTCCATTACGTAAGTTCATGGATGTAATTTTCCTAGAATTTACAAGCATACCCAGCCCAAAGTGTACTTGTTGCTACAATCGTATGTATTTGCTGTTATGTAACACTGCATTTCTTTCTCCCGAGCATGCACTGTAGCACATACCACAGGTGTACCTGCATTCTGAAATTAAATGTCAGGTTTGGACTGTCCTCTACTCACAGAACCATTTCAGTGGCTGTTACTCTTCACCCGGAATATATATAGCACTGGTCTTGGGGACCCTCATCCCATTTGTTATCAATTTATAATTATGACTATGTATGGCCATCTGGATTAATGACCATTAGTAATCACAATCTAAGGTCATGTCATTGCAATAACTCCATACAGCATGTATACTGTGCACTCGCTCAGGCTCGCCCCACAATGCCCTGCATTTGCCTAGTAATTGTAATTTAATACATACCCTGAGTCCCAGATGAATCCCGCACTTCCAGGCCATCAGCAGTTACTACAATATGATCATCACCAAACTCTGTCTTAACGGCAGATGATATATGGTGAATGTTAGCTGTAGATTCCCCCAAAACAATGAATGTCTGCCCCAGCTTTTGGAATTGGGGGCGACCCCCCGAGATGCAGCTGATTCTTGCTTGTACCACCTTCAGACTATATCCTCCAGTCGCGGTAGTACTGCGTCTTCCTTGGCTGACCACAGGAGTGAATCCTGGATAGGATGGACTGCTGCTCCTGGTACTGCTGTTACCAGTAGAAAGGGTGATAGTGCTTGGTCCGGTTCGGTTTACCGAGGCTGAACTCACATTCTCTCCTTCGACCACAAGCTCGGCAAAAGATGTTACACCTTCGGCTTTCAGGTCGAATGTGTCGTCATTCGTAGGGAAGTAGGCACGGTTGTTGAATGTATCCCGCAACCAGAGCGTGGTAGGGTCCACATTAAACATGCGGGACAGTTGGCGTACAGCGTATGTTCGGCCAAGCTGTAGCTCGAACTCGCGTCCACAACGGGTGAGGGTCACAGACTCGTCATTGGACATTCTTGTTCCCTAAATAAGACTTATACACATAAATATATAGCTGCATGGAACTAATAACAACAGCCTGACTGAACACAACACACAATGCCCGCCATAAGTTATATATATATATATATAGCGGAAGCTATTAAATACCGGACCTGTTCGTAAAACTATCATGCAGCTGATTGCGCATGCGTGAATCAGAGAACTGTCAAAGCTATCTACTGATTGCGCATGCGTGATTTAGAGATCTGTGAAAGCTATCCACTGATTGTGAATACAGCTTGGCGGCATATAGTATCTCCAAGGCTCAGGCATAATATTTACTGCAGAGAGTAATGGCAAGCGGTAATAAGCTGTCGAAGCACGAACCCTACATTCGTCATCGCATAGAGGTCGACAAAATTACGCACCGACAGCTCAGTGAAGAGCTTCAGAACCGTTTTCCTGGCATTAGAGGATACAGCGTGAGAAGCATTGAGTGTTTCTGCAGGGAAAAGGGAATTCATAAGTCTTCGAGGCTTAGTGACGTCCAAGTTCAGGAAGTGGTAGCTGAAGCTGTTGCCAAGGTGATCATCTTTAAAGTAATAGTATGTTGAAATATAGTAATTTTATCCGTTGTAAATGAGTGGAAGCACAAACAAACAGGCATGTTTTTATGTTTTTGTCCAAGAATTAATAACAAATCAAAGCACAAGGTTCTCTTGCATTTTTACCCTCCCCCGCTTCTCAATCTATTTCATCTCATCCACAGGCTCCACAGTTTTATTTTACACTGTGTAAGGAAACGAAATAAATAAATAATAAATAAACACAGCACAAAGAAACCTGTGAAGTGAAGCCTGGGCATGAAGCTGATCATACTTGTTTAGCTGGCTCTGACTCCTTACTGCAGGTAGGGCCTACTTATGGCCGCAAGATGCTAACTGGGCTGCTGGCATCAGATGGAGTCAAAGTATCTGAGGTCCGTGTAGGACAATCGTTAAGACAGGTGAATCCAGGATACCACAATGCCCGTCGCAACCGAGCAGTACAGAGGTTCAACCCGATCCCAAAACGAAAAGCTTGTGATGTATGGTGTAACCCACATGTGTGCTATTGATGGTTTCTCAGGCAAAGTGGTTGGGTTCATCAGTATGCCTATAAAGAACACTGTGGAAATTTACAGCCACCTTTTTCGGTATGTGGAATATATAATATGCATTTCTAGTTTTAAAAATAAGACAACTGCCCACACACGGGAAAGTTGTGCCTGAGAAATATTCATTCATAACGACTATAAAAAAGATATTGTACACTACTGTTTCTATATTATTAGGCCGCTGCTTATGGAATATGGGATCTGGGACCAACTGAGGGTTGACCAAGGCAAGGAATGGGTACTTATGCTATTTGTACAGGAGCAGCTTGCTCATCTGCGGAGAGATACCAGCAAGGCACCACATCGACAGACAACGTCTAAGTTGGTATGTCCTAAATGTTGCTCACTTGAACAGATTTGCATTTAACTTTCATTTCGCACAGAATCATACTGTTGAGAGGTTCTGGCCAGAGGTGAACAGCCGGGTCAATTATCCCATTAAGGCTTGCTTGGTTGACATGGTGGAACAGGGTGATTTTGACATGGATGTTGAAGCTCATAAATTCTGTGTTTCTTGGTTCACTTTGCGTGTAGCTAATGTGGGTACATCACTTGTGGTGCGATCATGGAATGAGCATCGAATTCCAGGTATATATGAATGCAATTGTATGCAAGACACACTCTTATAGCAGTATACGTGTACTCACAGGCAAGGGTGTTCCAAACCAGCGGATGAGGACCAATAATCTACTGCATCCAGTCAGTTCAACTCTGATCCCCACACCAGATGACGCATTTCAAGAGTACTGTTCATTAGGTGGGCAGCTTACCGTGTTCAGCCCTTTTGGAGTTGACCCCATTAGTGCAGATGAGAATTTGATGGCTGAGAGAGACGGTTACAAGCCAACATTCAAGACTTCACTACTATTTTTCATACACTTGTTAATGAGAATGACAAACACTTTCGTGATGGGTTGAAGCTATTCATCCGGCTGACTGAAAGACTAGCAACTCAACTCACTTCTGCGCCTTGATTAAACTATCACGTGCATCGTTGTGACGTAATTTAGACCAGCGTATTGTTTGTTATTATTATCGATGATATTAAATGGCTCTACCCATTTATAATTTGTAACTCTTGCTCAAAAGGAAGAGGATGGAGACTATAATAATATTGCTCAGCAATAATATTATCTATGCCATTATTCGGTACCGTGCCTCCTGTAAAGCTCCGCCCACCAGTAAAACTTTAATAGCTAGGTAACTTGTATGCACTGGCAAGTCAAATAGTGGAACTGAGGCTTGCTATTTCCGTTTTTCGTTTTGTGTTAGCAAATCCAATAGTGGAACTGAGGCTTGCTATTTTGGTTTTGTGTTAGCAAATCCAATAGTGGAACTGAGGCTTGCTATTTCCGTTTTTCGTTTTGTGTTAGCGAATCCAATAGTGGAACTGAGGCTTGCTATTTCCGTTTTTCTTTTTGTGTTAGCAAATCCAATAGTGGAAATAAGGCTTGCTATTTCCGTTTTTCGTTGTGTTAGCCAATCGAATAGTGGAAATGAGGCTTGCTATTTCCGTTTTTCGTTTTGTGCTGACAAATACAAATCCAATAGTGAAAATGGGGTGTAGATTTGTTTTTCGTTTCGTGTTGGCGAATCGCAAATCGAATAGCGCAAATGAGATCATCACTTCCGTTTTTCGTTTTTTGCGTTTGCAACTCGCAAATGCAATTGTGGCTTCACTATTCTTGTACTGCATTCGTGCAAAACGAATAGCGGAAATGAGATCATCAATCCGTTTTTCGTTTTATGCGCGCAATTCGCAAATGGAATTGTGGAAATACACACGGACCCATGTGTTCCTTCTCAATCACCTCATGGATAAATCCTAATCTTCATCGAGTGACTGATTAGAGTAGCCATTAGCTACAATCTATCTGCTACACCAATATATATGTACAGTAGTATCCTTTGCTTAACTCTTTGCACGCGAAGTGCAGGAAAACATGCATGCATTATTATGTTAGACTACGCGAAGTGCAGGAAAACATGCATCCGGTACTTCCTGAGTATTATAATCACATTACGCAAGATAAGTCAGCCTCTACGTAGCTCTACGTACGCTATGGGGCATCCCCTGTCTTTACATGGCTTCTGACCACGTAAGCACGAAAACCACAGAGCTACAACCGGAAGTATACTAATCGCGCAATGGCTGCCGATCGAGAAAAGGATCTGGAACCTGTAGTAAACATGATAGTTTCAGTTTCTTACGAATTGTGTGGTGGCTAAGGCTGTCTCAACCACAACTGCTTCATTTCTCGCCCCCTCCGCTCCCTGGTAGACAATCTGATGGCTTCAAACGGGTGAGAAATTTGAAGCACTCGACGTGGTCGGGAGTTACCTGCTCAAGCCGGCTGTAAACGACACTTCATCTTAGGTAAGGCTTTGTATAGGCTTACTAAGCTTGTTAGAGCCTTTACACACGCTTTTCAGGTACAAATAAGCCATCAGGAGGTTGTGTAATTCGAAATTAAGCACAGGCACGCTGTTATTTAATTAATGACGCGTACACGCCCATCATGACGTAATGTTACGTCGCGTGCAAAGAGTTAATACATTTTCGCTTTTCGTTTTGGAGTGGAAGTACCAAACGAAAAACGGAAATTTGACTTCCGCTTTTCGTTTTGGAGTTTCCAAAAGGAATAGCAAAATTTCGACTTCTGCTTTTCGCTATTCATTTTGGATTTCGACGGACACTTGAATGGTGGAAATATACACGGACCCAGATCACTCACCTCATACAGGCCGCACTCTTGAAAGCGTAAACTTTGTATACCAAGGCTCCAGAGACGACCGTAAACGCTCTTATTTTCGCTAACTTCTTACCAAATCTCTTGCATGTTGTTTTTCAGCTTTTGTAACATAACCACTAACATAGTGAGCGAGAGCTAGTGAGGATTCTGCTACAAACTGGACATCAATGTTAGCCTTCCAGAGCATTAGCAGCAGAGGGTTGTAGTCATCCACTCTTACCTCTGATTCTGTGTGTGTTAGTTGGTATATTCTATTCCGTGACTTGAGACTATCTTGTACAGAATTTCGTTTTGCATTTTCACAGACTTGGCGTGGAAATCCAAACCTGCACCGAGTAATGAAAGTATTACTACCACACTTTTGTTTCCGTTTACAATACGCACTGCATTTGTGGGTTTGGTATCTAGTAACCAGCCTATGTAAGTCAGGATCGGATTCCTTGTCGGGAAGATGACAAGTAATCCTCTCCTGGATCCAAGCTAGCACTTTATTGGGATCGTCCCGACCAATAACTGGTTTACAACTTAGTGCTAGTGAGCAGGGATAGTTATAGTTCAAAGGTTAGCATAAACAACTGCAAGATAGTGTGGACAAGGATTGTAGGTAGTATATACAGCAGTGAGAGCGAAGCAGACACTGACTTTATTTAATGCACATCAAGGTTGTTAGTCAGGTCTACCAGTCTTATCCTATATTGTTTATATGCATGAAAACTAAAGGTATCTTAACTGTTATGTCAAATGCACTCTCTAAGCTTTAGGCCTAAATACTAAACAAATCCACCCATACTAATTATTCAACCCCCCTAACCCTTAACATACTACCACATACCCTAAATACTAACACATTCACTTAACCTAAATACGCAAATACTTACTATCTAATTAGGCACATAGCACCATAATAAATGAAGTAGAAAAGAGAAAGAGCTCTGCAACAAAGAGAACCCAGGACCAGGAAAGAACCAGAAAGCCACCCAGTCCGTGACCGCATAAAGTTAAATTGAAGGTTAATTAAAATTGTTTTAAAATGGTTAAAATAGAGGGACCAAATAGGTCTTCCCTCTGTTAAAAACCTCCAGGAGGAAAGTTCCTCTGTTCTGGTTTGACTGTAAGGTCTCGCCAAAGCTAGCAGGGCCTCCATCAAAATGTTTAAAAAGTTAAAAAGCTTATAAAAGGTAAAAGCGGCCCCAAACCAAGCAGCCCCCAGCCACCCCGGCCCCAGGCCCCCCAGTCACATCCCAGATTATATGTAGTTTAATGAAGTTAAACGTAGTTAACGGCCAGGGATCCGCCCCTTTCAGGTTGTGTTTCCTGTGCATGCGCTACAGTCAGTTCTGTCTCGTGCTAGCTAGCTACCAAAGAAACTGTCCCGTCGTTCGCCGATTGAACGTACGTTAATAGTCTTACCAAATGGGGGACGAGGAGAGGGCTAGCGCCAGCGGCTCTGGTGGCGTATCCGGAGAGGCGGGCCTGAGCAGAGACTCGCTGAAGGAACTACTAAAAGAGGTCCTTCGAGAGGACCCCTCTTTGCTGGCTAAACCAACTGTCGAGGGCCTTTCAGAGAAGGGGAAAGCACCGAGCAAGGGTGAGTATCAGCGTTAGCGATGGTGTGGCTACGCTCGAGTGTATGTTTGGCTGGTCCCAGGGAAGGGCGCCACAAGATTTTAGCCCCCTCCCGCGGCAATTCGCTGGGTACCCTCCGGTACAAATTTTTTACTGGACCCCCGCCGGGGTGGAGATTTGCGGCCGGTCCCGCGAGACCAGGAGCCCTTTTCCTCTGGGTAGGGATGGAGGTGTGGTGACAGTGTGGATACCCCACCCACCATTACTGAGTTGAGTGGGCCGCCGTCGAACGGTAGCAAGCAAGCAGTACACAATGAGCATAACCTCATAGGTGAATGGTGGATGTTGAAAGGAGAATCTGAGATGAGGGGGCCACTGCCCTTAGTGTTATGGTCATAACCCAAAAATCTGTTCACCACCCAGGGCACTCTCTTGGACAGCTACCCTCAGATGGGAGCATTAAAATATTGGAGCTGCCTGTGTTTTCTAAGACAGGGGGTGGGGCTGACAAGCAGTCTGTGCACGCCCCAGCTGTCAGCCAGGATGTGGATTCTAGGGATTCCACTGAGGACCGGGGAGATGAATCAGGTTCTGGTAGCTCACCAGGCCCATTCTTTCTGAGCGAGGGTCTACCCCCAGTGCCCGCAAAGCTGGTGGCTAAAATTCACCGGGGAGACTATGTTGACATGGCGGAGCTTTTGCGGGATAACATGGAAATGGAACGACGCCAGTCATCGGATAGCCAGGGATCCGGTAGACGGAACCGCCGTATGTATGCCATGTATGCCAGTGTTCTCTGCGACAAATACCCGGATAAAGTGCGGCAACTGTTTGCTTACCAGACTATGTTGGTTAGGGAAGTCCACCGCAGTGGCGGAAAAGGTTGGATGGCGTATGACACAATGTTTCGCCAGCAAGCAGCCAATAACCTTAAGGTGGACTGGTCAGTATTGAACAATTCGCTTTACTCCACATCGTTCTTGGCCCAACAGAATAATCGAGGTAGAACATGTCAGTGGTGTATGGAGACTGACCATATATCGTCCAATTGTGCTATGGCCCCAGCAGTGCACCACCCTGCCACTTATCGTCCCACTCGCCCTCCTCAGAAAGAAGGGTATGCCGAGGAGCGCCATCCTGGCTGGGCGAGTCGAGAGGCAGCGCAGTGCAGCCAATAGATCTGAGCAGCGATGGCAGCACCCGCAACTGCGCAGAGGCTGTGGGGGACCTGGCAGATGACGTGGCCATGCTGACCAGAAAGATCGATCGAATCTTTGAGCTGACAAAAGATACCCCTGTTCCACTCAGTTTACGAGGCCTCCTGACGGACACACTGAAATGCAAAATCTGCCACCAATGAAGCCTCCCATCATCATGGCGAAATGCTGTCGGAGTATCATTGGCTGCGATACCTGCGTGAACCGGTGGTATGAGGGAGATGATGCACTGACAAACTTGCTGTGTCCCTGTTGCAAAGCTGAGCATGGCTACGCTGAGACCCTGCGACTGCATGGTCTGGATGACCTACTGGCTGGTGTTGACAATGTGCTCCATTAGTTTCTTTTTTCTCTGTCTTTTCTAAAAGCCACCACTACCCCCCTGGCTTTTCTAAAAGCCGCCACACTTACAAAAGATTCACAGAACTGCTGTCCTTGGGTACACAGATAGCACTTGCAGTGACATCACGAAAACGCGTGACTAAACACACTGTTCCATGGCAGATGATAACTACGCCACATTGATAGAGTCCACTGGCTTTTCTAAAGTTCGCCACACTTACAAAACAGCTAGACGGATATTATGTCTTCAACGCGGTACAAAATAGTACCTTTGCTAAAGGTTAAATTTATTCTCGTGAGAACGGTTAGATATTGGGGCAAGCAATCACATGACTTCCGGGTCACGCTTACTCTGCAGATCTGAGCTGACTAATGTTCGCTTGTAGTGACGTCACAAAGTCACATGATTATCCCGTGGTAGTCCAGAAATTCGATGTCGAAGTCCAAAATGAAAAGCGGAAATTTTGCTTTCGCTTTTCGTTTTGGAGTGGAAGTTTCCAAATGAAAAGCGGAATTTTTACTTTGGAGTGAAAGTACCAAAACGAAAAGCGGAAACTTGACCTCCGCTTTTTGTTTTGGAGTAAAAATACCAAAAATGAAAAGCGGAAATTTGACTTCCGCTTTTCGTTTTGGAGCGGAAGTACCAAAACGAAAAGCGGAAATTTGACTTCCCCTTTTTGTTTTGGAATGAGTTTCCAAAATGAATAGCGAAATTTCGACTTCTGCTTTTCGCTATTCATTTTGGATTTCGATGGACACTTGAATGTCGGAAATATACACGGACCGTCCTGCAGTACCCTTATGGGTTTGGTGTACAACTGACTGAAGCCAGTGGAGGGTGCGTGCACTATTGGTCCAATTAAAAATTCATTTTCTAGAAAAAAGAATTTTAGCAAATTTAATTGTACTTTGTACTCAGAGGAAATGAAAAATGAATTTCACTAGGAACAATTCCTTTTTCCTTTTTTCACAAAACAAATATGAGGTTAGGAAAGGGCATTGCGCTTTTCCTTTTTTCTTTTTCCTGGAACAACAAAATATGAAGTTGGAAGGGCATAATCCCTTTTTCTTTTTTTCCTGCTAAAAACAAACTAGAAATGTTATTCTTCTTAGCTATTGACCAAAAATGAGAAATGGAAATATGGGTATAGATTTATGTTGCTCTTTTTTTCCAATATTGAAGGTGCAGGAGAAACTGCATTTTGCTTCGATCTGAAGAATGGAAGTATAAATTCTGTACTTGAATTGCATTTTGCTCTCTTTGAAGAATGACTTTACCGGAATTGTATTTTACTCTCTCTCAAGAATGGTACTTGAACTGCATTCTGATACTATAAATGTATCTCAATTTTCTTTGAATAGGCCCCTCCTACTTGCTCCACCCATTCCCTTCCAGTACCTGCAATGCAACATCGGTTCTCATAACTTAATATGTCCATGCCCCTCCCACATTCATATACCGTAGCAATGAGATCACAAATACAATTATGACAGGAAGTCGAATTGATATAATAATATTATTATAGAAATTGTTGGCTCATCAGATATGAAGCTCATAATGATATAAATATACATAAATCTGTCAACATAGCAGGGGACGGCACCTCCAGATAGTGATTTGCCATAAACGTTTCTTAGGAAATGCAGAATAAGCAAGGTATATAATATGATTCATGAGATGAGTCTTTCTAAATATCCATAAGAAATATTGGAATCAGAGCAAAATGGCAGTTCACTGACAGTTTGTGAGGTAAAAATAAGTAGTGAAGTAATGCATAAGTGATTGGAATATACGACTAATGGTATCACTGATAAGACTTGGTAAATGCATAAGACACCTCATTCAGAGTTGTGGTTACCTTCCTGACTATGCATGTCCTGAGGCTCAGAGAGTAGGGGCTGGATGGCCAGGAGAAAGTCATCCAGTCCATGCAAGTGCATGGTATCTGGAAGAGCCCTATCAGTGCCACAAAGAGGGCACTTCTTGGTGATACCATCATCACCTCCAAACCACGTATCAACACATGCCTGGCAGCCTATGATAGCCTTGCAGCAACGGGTGAAAATCACAGGAGGAACGATAGGGGCATTGTGACAAATGTTGCACTTGAATGCATCGGATAGTTTACGATACAGGGCGGCTGTAATTTCATTCGCTTGTCAATCTGATACAGACATTGCATGTCTTGGCGAATAGCATGAATTTCATCCCTGATGGCTGAGAATTCAGAACCTGATGCTTCATCAGAATTGCGTATCTTCTTTGCCATGTTGATAGGTGGCAGGAAATCGTCTGTGTCAGAACTGCTATCAACGACAATGCGGGATTGTCTCTTCTTGCCTTTCCCTTTGCTCTTGTGTTCTGGTTCAGAGCGTTTGATGGCATAAAACTTCCTGGTAGCAACTTTCCAAAATTTTCCTGAAAAGGAAGTTTAGTTACTATTTAGTAACTTGGTAGCACATATACCAACAAGCATAGCAAAACAATTATTATTGTAGTAAATTATAAAGAGCACTGAAATTACCTTGAGTGCCTGAAGTATCATCAACTTCCAAGCCATCTCCAGTAACAACAATGTAACTGGTTCCCCACTTTAACTGAACAGCGCTGGTCACGGTGTTGACATTTGCTGTACGATCATTAACGCTTACGTGCGTCTGTTCCAACCGCTCAAACTCCACCTTTCCATTGGGAAGTTTGTTCATGTTAGCTTTGACGACTTTCACATTGAAAGTGGTATCCTTCTTGCACCCTATAGGCTTGTAGTAAGGTTGGTTGCTAGTGCTAGGATTGGTAGCTGGAGCAGCAACTGTGACAGCCTGACTGGTCTGGGCTACCTGAGGAACACCTTCCACAGTCAGCCCCAGGATACAGTCTCCAACATCTTGATCAAAGTTAAACTGACCACTGTGGTCTGGGAAGTAGCAACGCCTTCCAAACTCTTGTTTTAACCATACCGTTTGTGGATCAAGCTGTAAGACAGCAAAAGGTGGCAAATAATTATAGAACTTGATACTGAGCTACCTCCAAACATACTGGTAGTATACTATTAAACTTACACGAAAGGCGTTCGCCACGGTCTGCGGATGTATCTCGCCCACTTTGAACTCCAGTGACTCGCATCCTGATCGCGAAAGTTCAATGACTGGCTCCATATCGATCTTGCAATTGACAAGCTCACCAACAGTTAGCTATTAGTATATGCGCCACATATACGGACAATATACTGCATTTGGCGCGCAGCACCTTTCGTCTCGTTCTCAGTCCAATTAAGCTTGGACAGAGAGCGAGACGGTTTTCTTGATTTTTTCAAAGAGTAATGTCGACGTTGGAGACAATACCGGGTGTTCATTCATTAATTTCTAAGAGAGTGACGGAAGAACGAAAAAGTCTTAAGCAAATAAGTGAAGAATTGAAAGGCTTGTATCCTGGGGTTCGAGGACTGAGCGCAAGAAGTATTAGGAGGTTCTGTGATGAGAACAACATACACACTACTTCTCTGTTGTCAGATGAAGACCTGGATAGAGTTGTATCTTCCAGTATTGCAAAAGTGTGTTGATTTAGGTGTAATAGCAGATAGATCTAAAAAGCCTATAATGATACTTTGTTTGATTTACCCCCCCCCCCTCCCCCAATCCATTTTTTTCACCTGGAATCAAAAACAAAATGAAAGATTGAGATTCAGCTTTGGAGATTCAGCAGTGCTGGTGGACCATTAACAGTTAGGGTAGCTGTAATATAGCTGTTGCACTGTGCAGCATCTGTGTGCATGTGACAGCTGCTGTCTTGTGGCCGTAATCATTTTCAACTGACCTACCAACCCTAAATTTTCAGTGAAAGTGCCCGTGAGACAAAATTTCAAACAGGTATGGCCCAACTGTTTCAAGTAGCTATCATTTCTTTTTGAAGCATACTGTTCTCAGCAAAACTATTGAGTGTGAAGTTGGGAGCAGTGTCTGGAAGAAAAAAAAACTTAGCAAACCTGCATGCAGTGTAGGCCAGTTTGCAAAGGACCTTTGTAACACTAGCTGTGCCAAAATTAGACGAAACGATCAACTTCCGTATTGTAACTGAATGCTCACTCTCCATAGAGGCTGTGAGATCCAATGTGTTAAAATTTGCTTTTTTGTCATTGTATTAGGTCGGTCCCACATATGGGCGAAAAACCATGATAGGGGTACTGGCATCACAAGGAATCCGTGCCGGTTCACAGCGTGTGGGGCAAGCACTCGCAACAGTTAACCCTGGGTATCAAGATAGAAGAAGAACCAGGACAGAGCGCCAGACCAACCCAATCCCATACAGTGCAAAGTATTTTGGGAACAAAGTACATATCGATCAAAATGAGAAGCTCATCTTGTTCGGACTAACCCATGTGTGCGCCATAGATGGGTATTCTGGAATGATAGTCGGGTTCATAACCTTTCCGGTCAAGAACAATGCCCTTATATATGAGTATCTGTACAGGTGAGTGCATGATTTGTGCTGTCAAGGTGTGCCTTAATAGTTAAAGCCACATGCCAAATATGGCTAGTACAACACTGGCAATATATCCCATGCTAACATTCTCATCGGCAACTGTAAGTTTCCATGTGGTAGGCAGAGTAGATTTAGAGGGAAAGCAGAGGGGGTGATCCCAACAGGCAGCCCTTTGAGATCTGAGATGTATGAAGATGGTACAGTGTGTAATGTTACCATGGTTCAACACCTCTATGCAGAAAGATGGTGTTGCAGTATGGACTGTGGGACCAGATACGGACAGATCAGGGAAAGGAGTGGAATCTGTTATTATTTGTCAACGACTCTCTGTCACACCTGAGAAACGACTGCTCTAAACCACCACACCTGCAATCTACCTCGAAACAGGTATGTATAATAACAAGCAATAATCAGATTTCACTACTCAAGTCAATAATAATTTCACCACTCAAGATTGTTTTTACAGAATCATATGGTGGAACGAATCTGGGTGGAAGTAAATGCTCGGGTTAACTACCCCATCAAACGCATACTTATTGACATGATGGAAAGTGGGAACTTCTCACTTGACGATGACCGGGACAAATTTTGTGTGTCCTGGTTTGCCATTAAAGTTGCAGCTGTTGGAATTGAGCTATTTATTGCATCATGGAATGAGCATCCAATACCAGGTATGTAATCTTGAGGTGGCAGGTGCGTTGACTAGCCTAGCTTTGTACCCTTAATACGTTAAACCACTGGGCTCTAATGCAACCTAGCTTTTCATCCAAGACTAGTTTACCCTCTGGGCTCTAGCCACTGGGAGTGAGCTAACTGCCTGTGTTCTGTGCTCCTAACCACCTCTGTTACCCTTGTTTCCAGTTACCAAGCACGGTACTCAGCGGGGTGTACCAAGGATGCGTATGCTCAGTAACAACCATGCTAAATCTATTGACCAGCGACTACTGCCGAGTCCTCCAGATGCCGTTCAGCAATATCAACAGCAAGGAGGGCAGCTAACAGATCCCTGGCAAGTGGGAAAGGATCCACTGGATGGTAAAGCGTACAAATATGGAGTGAGACATGAAGCGTTCTTGGGAAAATATCCCTCTTTCCAGGATCTTTTCTAAATTAGTTAATGGTGACTCAAGTATTTTCAAGCATGCTTTGATGTTTTTTATTGACATTAATCGTTGTATTTCCTCCACATAACATGCCATATTTATGTATAGTGAGCCACTATACCAATTTAGCACTTTTGTTTCCTATCGTGCAATTATTGGATTTGTGATGTTATTGCTAAATGTGTGAACGTGAGAAATATCCTCATCCCATAGCTGTGAGAATATAAAATCATAACAGCTGTGACTGGGAGGGGGGAGCTTGGGAATAAGGCTGTTTATAATTAGCAGGGGCATAATAATAATTCATGGGAACTCCTCATGCAATGTACTATTTTTTGGGAGGAGCTTGGGGGGGGATAAGGCTCATTATGGAGTCATGACTTCCTAAAAATAAAAGCCAGTATACCTGGGAGGGGCATGGGCAGAAAGGGAGGAGTGTTGTAATTATTATATAGGAGTAAAATATTACGGGTAATATTAGGAGAAAGCAAAATGCAATTAAAGTACAAAATTCCATACTTCCAATCTTGAGAGAGTAAAATGCAGTTTTCCTGCACCTTCAATATTGGAAAAAAAGAGCAACATAAATCTATACCCATGTTTCCATTTCTCATTTTTGGTCAATAGCTAAGAATAACATTTCTAGTTTGTTTTTAGCAGAAAAAAGAAAAAGGGATTATGCCCTTCCAACTTCATATTTTGTTGTTCCAGGAAAAAGAAAAAAGGAAAAGCGCAATGCCCTTTCCTAACCTCATATTTAGTTTTTTTGTGAAAAAGGGAAAAAGGAATTGTTCCTAGTGAAATTCATTTTTCATTTCCTCTGAGTACAAAGTACAATTAAATTTGCTAAAATACTTTTTTCTAGAAAATGAATTTTAATTGGACCAATAGTGCACGCACCGTGGAGCTACATTTGTTTGCAGCTGCTGATTACATACTCATACATGTACATAATAAATTAAGCAAAGGATACTGTACATATATATTGGTGTAGCAAATAGATTGTAGCTAATGGCTACTCTAGTCACTCGATGAAGGTTAGGATTTATCCATGAGGTGATTGAGAAGGAACACATGACTAGCTAGCTAGATTTGCCAGAGGGAGAGGGCTGAGTAGCTATCTGCAGCATCGAGAGATACTACCAAGAGAAAGGATTCTCTAGGGCGTAACTAGGTCAGCCAGGCGTGCGACTTCTTCACGGAGTTGTTTGATTTCAGAGTGGTCAGTGCGGGTGTCAGTGATAGCGGAGACAGTGGGTGTGGCTACCTCCATAACCTTATCAGCCATGTCCGCAAGTTTATTGAGGTCCATGGAGGCATCAGTGGAGGCGAGAACCATCCGAACGTTGGGAGGGAGGCATTGCAGAAAAAGTTCACGGAGGAAGGAGTTGGCGTCGGCGGATGCACCCAGCTTGTCCCCGAGGAGTTGCTGCATACGCCGGAGCAGCTGCGTGGGCTTATGGTCGCCAAGCTCTTCTCCACTGATGAGTTGCTGTAGCTTGCGTTGTTCCGAGGCTGCCGTCCGTTTGATTAGTTCGGCCTTGAGGGTGTCGTAGGGGCTCTCTGTGCAAGAGATCTTGAGCTTGAGCAAGAGATCCCTGACCTCCATGGCGAACTCGGGACTTAGAGAGCTGATTACGTAGTCGAAGCGGGTCTTCTGGGCTGTGACACCTCTGGTGGTAAACTGAGCTTCGACCTGGGCGAACCAGACCTCGGGGTCCGCGGGCCAGAAGGGCGGGAGCTTGATGCTAACAGCGGCGAGAGTTGGAGAAGCGGCAGACGCGGTAGCGGAAGCTCGCTCTTCAGTCATCGCGAGAGTGTTGCGTTCAACTCGCGTTGGGGTCACCAATGTAGAGATACTACCATCTAATATCAACAAACGAATGTATACTGTTAGTACAGAGAGACTCAAGTGTGACACAAAACTGCACTGACTAGGCAAAAGTGAACAATGAACAATAGACAATGGTGGACCACGTGGTTGTGAAAGTTCTAGAAACTAGTGGTTAACAAGAATGATGTAATGCAATGACGTCGTGGGTGATGTAATGATACAAAACATAAGTCAAAGTTCAGTTCACTACAAGAGTTTCCGTCTCTGTTCAGGATTTAGTCATGTTTCACTTGATGACAAGCACAGGATCAAAGTTGGTGAACCAGTTGCAGCCGCCAAATGAAGTCAGCACTTCAAACCCCCTTTGCAGATTTTGACTAGCATAATCCTTTTCTCTGTTCGAAGATGCCAGTGGCTCTTCACCGTTGCTTTAGAAACCATGACATCTGTAGGACCTCTACCATCAATGACTGTTCTCTGAGTAAAATTGTTGGGGGTGCCAATCATTGAGTCCAAGGATGCCTTCACAGAGATCATTGGTTGGCTCAACATTCGCCACAGCCTTCACTGCATCATTAGGTGACCACGATTTGCCACCTGGGAGCTGATCTGCTTTATACCATCTCATGTATTGTGTTGCTCTCTAAAGAAAAGGAAAGGTGTTCTGCTCATGAAAGTCATTATGCCTATATAGGCTCTTCCTGACAGCAGTGTATTTGACATGCTTGCTGTGGTTGAGTGTTTTATCATCACTGTAGAGTTGAGATTCAGATTTGAATACCTGCAGTTCGAGATCTAAGCCCAGCCTTTGATGACTGGACAGAGTTACGAGTCTAGCAGCTCCTTCAGGTGAACAATGATGTCAAGGTACTTTTTCAATTTGTTTGATTTTAATTGGATCATCAAGTCCATACAGACTTGATCACAAAGTAACCAATCGAGTTTGAGCATGAGCTGTAAAAGCTTATATGTTATTTTTTGCAGAGATTTGGAGGCTTTTGTTTTGTATTACGTAATGGGCGTGTCAGTGCCATCCCTACATAGTGAGTGTACCGACTCTCTGATACATAACCAGTGCATGTATAATGTATTACACCGGTATGCATTTGTAGGCCAAAGGGCATAATAATTATTAAGTATTGTTCTGTCAGCTGTTCACACTTCTAAGCCAAACTCTAGTTGAGAGGCAAACAAACTTTGGTTCTAGTGCCAGGCACTGACATATATGGACACAGATATACACACACATTCAGCATACCAATCGGTATCTTGCTTTTATCATCAAGAAAGAATAAAGCTGCATGTTTACGAAATCGAACAGCCATTTCTTTCAAGTACCGGAAAAGTACAGCACAGTAGTATGCATCAATATGTGTCTTTCGAAGTTGTCAACACTGAACCTTATATTTCACATCAAAACGACACTTGTAACGATTAGCTGTCTTAGAAAATTGGTTACGAGGCCAAAATTGGAAACCAACTCATGCTTCTGATGGAACAGGAGTGTCTGCTGGAAGGCGCTCTTTGACTTGATGAATAAGATCAGGAATAGATATTGCCAAAGGCAGTTGTGCAACATCAGGACCATGCCGTCGATCATCCACAGATTTGCCATACACCTCTAGTAGAACATCAAGCTCTTTCCAAAATGTCTCAAACTGAGATTGTCGTCCTGGATTCAACTCACTTTGGTCAAGGACTAGGTCAACATCAGGATCCTCCATCTTCTGCAATCGACAATCAATACCTGAACCACGAAGCTCTTGGCTAGTATCTTCTGTAAGAAAATGGTACATACTCCGCAGAATTACTGGTGAGAGTTCTTTGATGTGTCCATACCGATCAGTAAACAACTTCCTCATTGCTTGTGATTTATAAACAGGGAGTGCAGCCTTTGCCACGGAAACTGCAGTGTTTTGCTTGTGCACAGATCGATCACTTTCTGATTCTGGGATTTTCCAAATGTAGGTAGTGTTTCCTAATTGACTACCAGCATGATATTGAAATAAATGTACTGGCTTATGGCAGCTCCAAGTTAGCAAAGAAACGGTGCCTAGAAAACTTGTCAGTTCGTGAGAGTTCATCTTTCACAAGAACTGGCTCATAAAAGTTTACAGATTCCAACTGAATTAAAAGCCTAGAATAGAGTGGCTTTGCTGGCAATTTGCTTGCAGGTATATCCCGTGATTGAGTGTCAATATCAGGAGAGCGGCATGGAGTTGTGCTCTTGTGCCTCTCATCACTTCGCTTCACACTGTTCGATGTTGTCTGCATACGCTCGTAAAGTTTTGGCCAGCCCCTCAGTAGCAACTCTCACTTGGTTCCATCGACTGGTTGACAAACGTGGGTGTGAAATAACAGTAATTAGCTTGTTTGCATGCTCCATTAGCTCTTTCTTGTCCATTTGTGGGGGCAACTATTGCTTGTCACTCACCAGCTCCAATAGGTCAGCCAAGGTTAAATGCTCCTGTGCTTGTCCAAAAGCCACTGCTGCACCAACCAAAACGAGAACCAGCACCGAAATCATAGCCATTCACCGCGTGCATCGACATTAATTTGTACATGCACATATGTACTTCCGTAAATTTTTTATTGTTTTTAATTAAAGCACACCTTAAAAAAGTCCACAGAGGCTAGGAAGGAGTCGGTCACACAACCCGGAACAAACTTTTAACTACTGATGGCCTAACGCGTATCCTCTAAGTTATTCTCATATTTGGTCTTCATTTAACCTTGATACTCCATGGCACTCACAAATCGACTATGCATTTTATCACTATCCTAACGAGTATTAACCACATTATTTGTTTGTATCACCTACATCACATATATCACCCATGTACACCATACATGTAATACTCTCACACTCACTATATCACTGTACATTCACCATGCATGTAATACTCTCACATTTATCAACCATAGCTAACATCTCACACCTGATATCCAAAGAATGTTATTGCAATAATCAAAGAAAGTTATTATAGTTACAACAGGTGCATGGTGCCACAGGCATGTAAGTCAGTGTTCACTAGTTTATACTTGTAGGCTGAATGTAAAGGTCTTCAGTGCTGTAAACAAAGGGATAGACATTTGTATTCACCTTATGTATACACAGTTGTACATGTAGCTACAGAGTACACTCCTAAGCTGACTTTTCAATAACAAATTGCCTGGGAAATGGGCTTTATTTAAGAAATGACATAATTATTAATAATACTTAGCTGTTATGGTTGCGTATCTCGCCACCATCACGTACATAACTCAATCCGGAGTTCCGTCACTCTCAAAGATGATAATCACTTCACATCAAAGCAGAAGCTGCTTCATACTGTAACCACCTGTACATTGAATTACAGCATATGTGAGAACTTATTAGAAGTGCGCGTATTGTCAAATTACTTATGTCAACAATGCATGTGGAGTGTGTGTGTGTGTGTGTGTGGCTTTATTATACTACTGACGACACTTGGCATAGACATAAATATCTGTCACAGGGGGTGACCGCAGACCCTCGCAGCTGCTACAATACCACTGGTCACATACATCACAGGCAATCCATAGTTCCTCTTTCTCAGTTCCAGCACAAAAACCATCACAGGTGGCACAAGACGAGTTTCCCCAGGGCCGGTCTGGATCTGGAACTGGAAGGGGGAGATGAGTTATAGGACCTCCCTCGTACCGCGTGGAAAGGGTGCCCATTTGACCCTTCCTGCACAAAGGGTGAGCACAATCTGGTCTGAAGCAACAGAGAAGGAGAAAAATGTATTGATTAGGATGCTCTTGGCGTAAGGTGTCCTTAGCTGCCTTTGACCCCTTCAAAAAGGTGAGTAGTTGGTTTCGAACTTGAAGATGTTCACTGGTGTCAGCTCCCCGGTACAGATGAATACTTGTGTCTCCACATGGGCATCCATTCACTCTGTTGATATATGCAGATATTGCTAGATTCAGATTCTTTCGAAGCACCTCCTCATTTATAGCTCCTGTATCCTGATCTGTGCAAACACCGGCGAGTGTTGAAGGGATAAACGTATTTGAGTGACCCAAACTCAAACAACCATTCTGCAGCTCGACTCTGTTTAAGTATGAGGAACCGCTGCTGCGTGTGGTAACCAAGGTTGCCATGCCAGTCTCTCATTCGCAATGTGTCGCTGTGTCCACCAATACTGTACTTCATCGTGAGCTGGACCTTCATCCGTAGCCCTGTCAACTCGGACTCTAACATGCAGAGGTCAGCGATATGCTGTGCGGGGTTCTTTTGATGAAGTTTGGCAGCTTTAACGACACCTACACATACCTCTCCTGTGGTGGTTTTAGTGAAGTTGTAGGATGTGGTTTGTAGCACTGAAGGGTTTTTACTCACATAGTCTGTTCTAGTTGTAAGTACCTCCTTCCCTGTTACAACTGGAGTGGTATATTGTTTACATGTGGCTAATGTATGGAGACAAAAACCTGTTGAGTCATCACGGTTGATGTTAATCATGTCCCTTCCATCGACATACTGGAGTTGGTTTAATCCTTTATAAAAAGCAGCACTCCAATGCTCGTCGGGATTCAACCTGATGCTGAAACCTTTTCTGGCACGCCGGCTTGTCACTTTTGCAATATCCATGTACCTCTTTGCCGACCTTCTCTTGTTGCGAGGGACACACAGCTGGAATACAGTGCCATAGGAGAATTTGTGATGGTAAGTATCTTGAAGGTGCTGACGAATCTTCTCATATATGACCTAGTTTAGTGTTGCCATCAAATGTAAGGACACCTGTCCTTCTCCACGCGTCAGCACCCACCTGGTCCACTTGGACAAAATGTTCAATTGTCTCCCCAATGTTGGGGAACTTCTGTAGGATTCCATTTGCTCGCTTTGATACCTTACGTGAAAGGAAATGCTGATCAGCAATAGCCTTTTCTCTTCTTCGCCTTGCTCTCCTTTGAATCATTGTCCGCTTCTTTGCTATGCAAAGCCCTGGCTATCCGATTTTGATCGTACACATCCCATTCTGCTGTGCTGAAAGCTAGGTAAAATACTTTGAGAAGAGACATTTCCTTCTCATTCAAATCACACTGAGACTGACTCAAATAACTCGGCTGACATGGAGGAGACTATCTTTCTGCTTCTGACCCTGGAGGCATTCTATGAATTCAAACCAATTGAAATCACACCTACGCAGCAAAGTCTTGAGGTCCTCAGAATTATCAAGAACCAGTTGCTGTGATGCTCGGCGGCCTTCAGCATCGTCCATGGTATTTTCCTCTTCAGATTCACTAGAGCTCGACTTCGCTTCTTCCTCAAAACCAAAGGATTGCAGCAAGGCTTTTTCTTCAATTGAAGCTAAATCCGAAATGGCTTCACGGATCTGCTGGATTTTTGAAAGTGTTTCTTCAACCTCCTCAACATGATGTGGTCAAAACCATATGTTCGCCGAACTGCTCTGGGAGTCATGCCAGATGCTTTGAAAATGGTGTATCGTAGACACATTCGCTCACGATCTGACTGGGCTATACTAAGTAGCATGTTTACAACTGATTTTTGCAAGAGTGACTGCTGTGGTTTTAGACTGTTTGAGAGACAAGCTATTCAGAATTATCCCTAACTTCGAGTAATCCATTCCAGGAAACTTTTCCATGAGGATGCTAAATGATTGTGCCTTTGAGGGGTCACCTATACGAATTGAGACAAGAGGCATCTGTAAAAACTTCCTTCTAGCATGTTCTGCTGTGTACTTTACACCTGGTGATGTTAGCCTGAATGCTTCTGAGAGAACACAATAGCCCTCTTTAAGGACAGCTTTGCCAACCTTTATCGAAGCATCACACCCACTACAAGGCCTAGCATGATTGGCTGAACAGTGTGCAGCTTGTGCAGCAACATACTTTGAGAGAGAAAGACCAGAAATAAGAGAAACATATACAGTCACACACTCGACACTTTCTCAGCATTGTGTACATACTTTTGCTCTAGGTAACAAGACACGAGGTCAGCTAAAGGCCTCCCCAGATTGCTAACCTGGGGAGGCCCTACAGAAAATACTGACCTGCCAAAACTGAAGAGGAGGTATTACCAGAAAATGAAGACCAATTATGAGAGTAATTTAGAGGATACACGTTATAAGACTAACAGTATGAATACAAGCAAATTCGTCTATAGCTAAGTGAGTAGATGAGATTATAAGTACAAAAAAAGATGTAGGGATGGAAGTACCAAAAAGCACTGAAACAAGGTGTAGGGATAGTATAATCACATAGTTAAACATACATAGCCCCCTCCCTACATTTCTTTCACATATTACGGCATGCAGCACAGTTTGTCATACTGTTTGTCACGTATTGTATCAAGCTGTGCAGGAGAGGCCTTCCATACCAATTGTATTCATGGCCCTTGTAATTACTTGTAATTGTAGGTACATATTCATGTTGGAGTTGACGTGTGAAAAAGATGTAGGGATGGGGCTATGTATGTTTAACTTTGTGATTATGCTATCCCTACACCTTGTTTCAGGGTTTTTTGGTACTTCCATCGTACATCTTTTTACATTTTTTGAAAATGTTTTTTTGTACTTATTTCTGTCTGTTTTTTCTTATAAAATATATATATCTTATTACACGCATTCCCGTGCAATACGGGAGAATATTGCACGAGTGCAGGGATGTATTTTCACGAGTCCGAAGGACGAGTGAAAATACTCCCTGCATGAGTGCAATATGCTGTATTGCAAGGGAACGCGTGTAATAAGAGATTTATTCTATATAGCTGTACTACACTGACCATAGCTGGCATGCACATAACATTGCACAATAAGTTTACAAACAGTGATGATAGTTCACAATGATCTACATGGCATGTATAGAGTAAGTAATGGATGTTCGGTCGACAGGTATAATCGGACGCGCTAGCGCCGTACGCATAAATTACCGGAAGTGGGTGGGGCCTTCGATCGATACTACAGACCCTTCACACTCTGAGTTCCAAGTTTGGTGTTCCTCCGTTGTTTGGTTGTGGAGCTATAGCCTTCCAAAAGTAAGTCCGAATATATCAAAGATCGGTCAAGTGTATGTATTATCGGACTCCGTTCCCTGTCTCTTCTCTAAAGCAACTGTCGGTAAAATTTCTGCAGCATTGGGAAGCTCCACGACCCTGCTGCTGCACGCCAACTTTTCGTAGTTGTAACTGCCTCGAGCACTGAGGGGCGTTGCTGAATGTGAAGCAGGGTCACTCTATCTATGATTGGACGGCGAATTTCGTATTTTTTTTGCCGTAGACGCCCTAAAATACCTGCTAGCATGACGATACGGCTGTCAGTGGATTGTACAGGTCCTTAGTAGCATAACGGTGCATTTCCGATGTTTATACGTTGCATGGTTCTCGAGATAGAGCTGTTTGTCTGAAAACTTCAGCATTATCTTCACTGAACATGATGCTGAAGTTTTTAGTGGATAGAAGCAGGAAAAACAGCTCTATCTTTGGAATGCCACATCGTATAAACATCGGAGTTGCACCGTTATGCTGCTAAGGACCTATACAATCCACTCATAGCCGTATCGTCATGCTAGCAGGTGTTTAAGGGCGTCTGCGGCCAAAAAATACGAAATTCACTGTCCGATCATGGATAGAGTGACCCTGCTTCACATTCAGCAACGCCCCTCAGTGCTCGAGGCAGTTACAACTACGAAAAGTTGGCGTGCAGCAGCAGGGTCGTGGAGCTTCCCAATGCTGCAGAAATTTTACCGACAGTTGCTTTATAGAAGAGACAGGGAACGGAGTCCGATAATACATACACTTGACCGATCTTTGATATATTCGGACTTACTTTTGGAAGGCTATAGCTCCACAACCAAGCAACGGAGGAACACCAAACTTGGAACTCAGAGTGTGAAGGGTCTGTAGTATCGATCGAAGGCCCCACCCACTTCCGGTAATTTATGCGTACGGCGCTAGCGCGTCCGATTATACCTGTCGACCGAACATCCATTACTTACTCTAATTCAGAAAACTATGGTATAAAATGAAACGTGGGTGGTTTTTACAGGAGGCGTTACTGTAGTAATAACTCGGAAATAAAGTCATTCTGCCAAACCACGAGGAAGATATGGGGCAGAATTCGCGGAGTTTTTGATCACGCGGCAATTTCTCGAAAATGGCGACGCTACCGAGGTGCGTATCTCTGGAACGGAGAGCGCTATAGACGTCTAGTGTGGGATTCCTTTAGTTCACAGATCGTACTTGTACTGTACCAAGAATTATTTGTGTCTCGCTAATGGTTGTCGAGATATCACAGCATAAAAATTGGCTAAAATTACGAAATTCAATTTTACGGTTCAACTGCGCATGCGTATTTGCCCGTGCAATACGGGATAATATTGCACGGTAGCTCTACGTAACAATAATGTTATGCACAGGTGGAGTATAGAATAAATTAACATAACGCATGCAAGTACTATAATCTCCAGCTCTCAAGTTGGGGATGTTAAATAAAGCACAGTGATCCTGACAAGTATCGGGTGCCGTTTGTGTCAAAACTCACCTACGAGGCGTTATTTAGACTCCAGATCAATATTTAGGGCAGCACATCGACATTTAGCAAACATCGAAGCAGATTTTACTCTAGAGGCAATATTTGCGTAGCAATATTTAGCGGCAGCGATATTTAGTCGATATTTAGTAAACAGCATCGATGCTTAACAAACGACATCGATATTTAGCAACAGCATCGATGCTTAGTAAACGGCATCGATATTTAGCAACAGCATCGATGCTTAGTAAATGGCATCGATATTTAGCAACAGCATCGATGCTTAGTAAATGGCATCGACATAATTTTAAGAAACGGTCGATGGTTAGCGATGCGAC
>OY997378.1:10827564-11102843 GCA_963921505.1 Phakellia ventilabrum
TTTGCCCTGCCAAGATCTTGGTGTGGACACAAGTGCTGCAGACCAGACCCTACTCCCCCAGTACATAATCCTTTGCAAACAAAGTGTACATGTGTATTGCATGGCTTTTACCGCACAAAAATAATTACTCAATCATCAAAAATTTGGTGCGAGTGGGGATGACAATCTAGTGACCTAATTGTGGTATCTTGTCCAACGTTAACCCTTCACAGAGCTCCAGACAGTGATGACTCAGCTGATGACTTTAAAACTGAGGACTGCAGGAAAAGGTAATTACTGGCATCTTGAAGTACTTAGTTGCATATACATTAATTTGTATATAAGATAGTTCTGTGCAGTATAGAACTACACCTTGATTAATCAAGGTGTTCTAAAATTAGTAGTACTATACCGGCCCTATTGTATATTTGTCATATTAAGACAATATTAACTTGGACTCTCAAATGTATTATGTAGGAAGACACCACTTCCAACCTTATTCCTGAAGAAAGGCAGGAGAAAGGGTCAAGGACCACTGAAAAAAATGCTCACTTACGATAGAGATATCTGTTGCCTGCCGCAGTCCTTTGTTCGTAAAGATGGTACAGTTGCAATCCCCAGATCTTCCGAAAAACGTACCTATCTCTGTACTCATGGCCTGGTTGGAAAGATTCGTCTGACCTCTGATATGAGTGAAGGAGACATAATGGATGAAATACGTTCGGTGTTCAAGCGTCCGTTTGGCTATGACACGTCATTCCCATTTGAAATTCTCCAGACCGGTGGTGGAAGCATGAAAAGCCTTGTTATCCCATCTTTGTCCTCATCATATGTATGGACCGCGAGCACAGTTGCAGGAAGTGCAAAGTCAAAGATTTATATTTTGGCTCGTGATAATCTTGAAGTAAGTGGATAAGAAGTATGATTGGTTAGCCCTTTTTACATCTGTATATTTTATATGATCATATGTACAGATAGACGAGGATAAGGAAGTGGCAGATGATGATCTGGAAAATGAATCAGATGAGCTGCCTGAAGTCATAGTGGGCAAAGGTTGGATTAGTCTAATGCATTCATATTTGGTTGTGCAGATGTGAGATTCTGATTTTAGTACAACATGCTTAAAAAGTGTTAGTTGTACTCTGTTAATTTATAATATTAATTTGCATGACTATAGCAAAAGAGGAAATGGATCCACCAAAAAAGAGCAGTGCTTTAGCATCTCCACCACTGACTTCATCTGAGCAGCCATGCAGTTCAGGTTTTTCTACTTGGACGGAGAATGCAGGTTATTGGTAAGTGAAAGTGGTCATGTGATCCAATGTTATATTGAATACAGGCATGTACCTACACAGCAACTTCATCAATCTCATTGAAGACAGTGATACAGAATCGCCAGCAAGTCCAACCCCGCCTCCTCTCTCACCCATCACACCAGAAAGGTATTTATAATTATAGTACTCATTGCTAATGTATTATTAATTATTAACTGGTTTCTTTCACTCTTCAAGCCATGCTTCCATTAAGAGCCTGTTGGTCTCCCATCGCAATGCAGTTCTACCTTCCCTTAATCGAGAGGGATTCACCCGAATCACAGTCAGACGTAAGCATGTTTGGGAGGACGCTCTGCATAAGCTGCGCAATGGCCTGGATACCACAAAGCCAATACGTATTACATTCATTGGAGAACCAGCCGTGGATACTGGCGGTCCAATGCGAGAATTTCTTCGACTAGCAATGGGTGAAATATTATCCAACAACACCCTATTCCATGGTAGTACCACTGCAAGGGTTCCAACACACAACATGATGCACCTCTCTAAGAAAACCTACTTCTATGTGGGACAGATGTTTGCCATTTCCTTGGTCCATGGTGGTCCAGCACCATCATGCTTTGCTGATCCCATTGCCGACTACTTTGTGTATGGAATTCAGAGGGTGAAGGCTAGTATTAGTGATGTACCTGACATGGAAGTGCAAATGAAACTACAGCAGGTATTGGACATTCTTTGTTTAGTAATAATGCAGAAAAATCCTAAAAAACACTATCAGTGGTTCACTGATGTGCATGCAGACAATAGCATTTTGTTGAGTGAATTATAATAGTAATGCATAAATTACTATGTTAATGACATAATATGGAAAAGAGTATACATAACTTGTGCACTCCAATACCCGTAGCTTGATCAAGCTAAAGAAATCAGCGAATTCCGTGAACTACTACAATCAGATGATTTCAATTTCAGGTTAGTAATGCTCACTATGTGCATGGAATATCTGGAATACGTGTGTGTAACAATTGCCCAGATTTTATAGCCCTACAACCATGAGGCTGAGGAGGAGGCATAGAGTACTATATATAGAGGTCAAGTAATATAGTCATAGTGGTCATGCTTAATTTCATTTTGTATAGATATGATTGTGGGATCTCACAGCCGACATCACAGATAGAAACAAGAGATCAGGAACTGATAATCTCTTCTATCTGCCTCCACTACACCGTTATGGTTGCCAAAGCCGAGTTGGATCAACTTGTAGACGGCTTAAACACTCTTGATGTGCTGTCTCTATTAAGAGCAAACCCAACAGCTGCCCGCTCACTATTTGTCCAGGGTGCTGTGATACCATTATCTGGAGGGGGCATGTTTGACATGTTCAATGCCAGGCTAAGTGCTCCTGGGTCCAATGCAAGGGAAAGGGAAGAAGCACAGCTTGTGAATTGGGCCAACTTCCTGGAATTGTTAGATGGTAAGTGCATGGGCAATATTAATATTACTATTCATGATGGCACGTGCAGCTAACAGTGACAAAAAAAAGTTGTATAGGCGCATTAACAGGTGTGTACCTCAACTTCCTTTGTAGACTCCAATGGACGTCTGACTGTTCATGCTCCAGATGGGTTTGAAACTTGGCTTGAACTTAACTTGCAAGACATCTTGGTGTTTGGGACAGGGGCTAAACAGGAGCCACCCATTGGATTTCAACCTCAGCCAAGTATTTCTTTCCATAACACCTCTACCTACCCCAGAGCAAACACTTGCTGTAATGCTATCGCCCTTCCACTAGAGGAGATGGACTTTCATACATTTACATATTACGTTGCTTTTGGAGTTGCTAACTCTGCAGGTTTTGGACATGTTTGAGTATTATTGAGGTACTGAAGCCACGTAAATTCCTACCGTATAAACATTTAACGTTGTGTTTGTTACTGTATTCCTGTAATCACCTCTGATCATTGTTACTGCAACTGTCATCACTTATGCATACCCATCAATAAATATATGAAAGTGACATCACACAGTGCATGCACTACAACCACGCATCAGGTGGGAACCAACTGTATTCACAACCAAAGAGTATACATCAGTGCTAAAGTAGTCACTTGTTGCTACTGGGTTAATCAGTATGAGCTGTTGCTCTAGGTGCTGGCATGGTTCAAACTGTATTCTAGGAACATCAACTGCATTCGAAGCCAAAGGTACAGCTGCTGATTGACGAATATTATGGGGCTCATTGATGCTGACATTCTGCTCAATAGCACCTCTAACAAACAGTTGGCAAGGTGTCAAGTTGTGTTCACTAGACACTGGGTGGTTGTTCCAGGATTCGACAAAAGTAGCAAGAGAAACATTAATGCGAGGAATGAACACCCTATGTAGGCAGTAAAGGTCAACTTCATTGAGGGGATCAAGCTTTCCTTCTTCTTCTAAGCACTCAAAGATATCATAGTATATGCCTATGACACAGCGCATCACATCCCGCCACAACCTTTCAATCCGTTCATTATGAGTGGAAGATCCAGTGATGACTGCAGAATCAGACATGTGCTGTTCCACAGCATACCTCCATACTTCAACATTCTCACCCCCTAAATCTGAACGAACCTTTTCAGGCAACCCATGAGTTGTACAAGCTTGCGTAAAGGCATGCAATACAGTCTGAGCTCTGTTATTATCAGAACACTGCAAGAAAACAATGGTTCTCGAGTACCCATCAATGCCACCATGCGTAACAAGACGCCATCGGATGAGTTTGTGGTGACCATCGATGTGCCACACACTGTTAGGGCCCTCAGCAAAATACACCCTCCTACGGACAGTAACTCTTCGCCGAAGTGCTGTATTCACAGGGTCAACTCTGTGTATTGATGCGCGTAGACGAGACCGTGGCACAGCGATACCACAAGCAATAAGATGCCCCATCAGTAGTCGCTCTCCATCATGCGGATGCCTTTGCTTAATTAGTTCGACATGCCTGTCCAGAGAGACATCGCTAATATCAGTGTATGTCAACTGTTCGGATACCCCTTCAGATTCAAGCCTCCTGTAGAGTGTTGAGCGACTAATGCCCAGAATCTCAGCAATCTTAGTCCAACTAAATCGTAGCTGTCGAAGTAGTTCAATGTCATCAAAATCAACATCAATTCGTGGTCTCCCAGCACTATAAAATAATGAAGCAGCTGTGTCAACAAGAATAACTGAAATGCCCACTTTGTCTCTGATCACCCATGCAGATCAGTATATGCATGATTTATGCATAAATAATCATGCTACTATCCGGTAGTATCATTTTTTTAAATAGATTCTGTATTAACGACTAGTGCTGTAGTTCGTATGTATTTGCTATGTGTTCTTGTTCGTGTTGTGTATGCTTGTACAAGAGTCCCTAGTGGACCAGCCACAGGCTGAAGGGACATTTCTAGTCAAAATTAAATATATCTATTCATCTATATATCTATCCATTTGGTTCCTTAATTATGGTCTCGCGTGCCAGCCCCCTTCCGAATTCCGGTTCCGTATATGTATCGTGTATGCTAACCTGTGCACTTCATCTTCCTCTCTCGATCCAAGTCCACATCTTCTCAATCCTTCTGATACTCCACGACGAACAGCTGCCTCCAATTCACGAGTAGCCACTGTTTGTGAATGGGCCATAGAGCTGCCTATCTACGCTGCCTCGTACTATTGCCATGCGCTGCATGCCACACCTTCCGATGATGTAATGCAAAAGCATTTAATATTACGCAATGAATATTGCATTGCGTTCCAATTTCGATTTAATCAGACCATGCATTGGGGATTTATAAATGTCGGCAGGGATTTATAAATATCGGTGAGGATTTACAAATCAATGAAGATTTATAAATATCGGCAGGGATTTACAAATAGCAGTAGGGATTTACAAATATCGGTGGGGATTTATAAATATCGGTGGGGATTTATAAATGTCGGTGGGGATTTACAAATATCGGTGGGGATTTATAAATGTCGGTGGAGATTTACAAATATCGGTGGGGATTTATAAATGTCGGTGGGGATTTATAAATATTGATGGAGATTTACGCAAATACCGTCCTTTCACGTTATTCTTTAATTTTCATGAATTTTGACACAAACGGCACCCCATATTATATTGCCTTGTCAAACTGTATTCCAAGGTTGTACATATCCAGCTTCATCCTTTGTCTATAATAATAATTTTCTCCCCAAATATGGCACCATTTGTGTGTACGCGAAATTAAATACAGCCAACCGCGTCGCGGCGCCTGCATGGCGGTACATCTGCATTATTTTGCAATGCGTACGCGAAATTTAATTCAGTCAAGCACTTCGCGCGCACCTGACGGCCGCGGGCTGTCTAAGAGAGGGTCGCAAGCTGTCTGGGTTCCCTACTACAATTACAGCTGCTTCACCAGTGCACCAAGTTGGATATAAGGCAAGTACAAATCATTCAAACTTAAAGTTGCAAAAAAGCACAAAAAACTGGATTCGGAAGACCCAGACATTCGGAGAGAGCTGGGGCGCTGTATATGCGCGATACTAATGGAAAGAAGGGAGACAGAGATCGAGGCGAGGAGGGAGCTGGAGCTGCAGAGGGAGACTGAGGCGAGGAGGGAGCTCAAGCTGGAGAGGGAGACCTAGGCGAGGAGGGAGCTGGAGAGGGAAGGCGACGCCTGCAGAATTCATTACCCATGCAGAAGCAGGTGGATCTCGATAGCAGTACTAAAATTAATAACGATAGTTAATATTAACTCTGTGCAGTGGCCTTTATGCAATGGTTAAGCGCCATAACCTTAGCACTTCATAAATAAGTTGGAAAAGACTACGCAGCTCGCTACATGTGTGCACGCAAGTCTCTTGATACGCGTTAATTATTTTCATATGCAAATTTCAGTACTCTAATAATGTTCATTCTTCAACAGAAATGGACATGGAGCTCTTTCGAGAGTTCCTCGACGAGGCGGAGGAGCCCCGCCCCGGACCCCGACCCCTAGAGCTGCCCCGACCCAGAGAGCCGCCCCAACCCGAAGATGTAAGTTTGTTTGATTGATAATACAACACCCTGCAACACAATTACTGCTATACTATTCTTTCTTTATGCAGATTAGCCACTCAAGAGTTACAATTAACAACTATTATTAAAGACTATGTTAAATTATTATGTTATAGTTAGACTATGGCCTTGAGTGGTTTATGGGAAATCCCACGAGAGGCTGCGCATTTAGACCACGAGGCGAAGCCGAGTGGTCTAAATGTGCAGCCTCGAGTGGGATTTCCCATAAACCACGAAAGGCCATAGTCTAACTGGCTAGTACTATAGTTAACTCAATTAGAACTGCCTGCACGCTCCAACAAGCGAAAACTGGGTGCGTGCTAGTGCAATTATAACGCGGTGCACACTCCAGCAAGCGGAAAATTGGCTACATGCTTGTGCAGGTAATGCAATTACAGGGCTATGCAAGTTCTAGCAGGCGAATGCTCGCTACTACTTGCTTGAATTTGAAACTGCAGTTATAGTGGTAGCTATAGTAGGTAGCTATAGTACGGAGAGAGAGTAAGAGTAAGGTACGTAGCTAGTATGGCTGCTAGTTCAAGTCGCAAAAGAGGCCGGCCGGCCGGCTAGAAGTGCAGATGCTGAAGTCATTTCACCGTCTTTGTTGAAAGGAATTGATTTAAACAAGCAAGTACCGAAGCGTTTTAGCCTGGGCATGGACGAGCATGCATTTGTGGCTAGCGACAGTGACGAAGACGACTCGGATGCTTTTGTAAATCCTCCTCCCAAGCGACATAATGTAAAACCTTCCCAGACTGAGAATGGCGTATTTCCACTTTTGGAGGGCAAACGGGTGAGTTTGCAGGTGCTTATTAGCTGCAACTGTAAGAGACCTTCAGATATGTCAGTTAAGCTCAGTAAGGCATGTCCTCTTAGTTTAGTTCGTACTGGTTGGAACGCGCTAACGCCAGTCCCGCCGTTCTCACTTTCCCTCAGGAAGTAATATTACATATTGGACATGCCCCTTGCAATCTATCGATAGATGTAACTGACCCAAGATACTGCATAAGTCCATAGGAAATAGCACAAGTCACCACAACTGAACAGACGATTAGGAAATAAGCATAGGAAATACCATATAAGTCACATATTCACTGCACAAGTCCATAGGAAATAATACAAGTCACCACAACTGAACAGACGATTAGGAAATACAGTATAGGAAATACAGTATAGGAAATACCATACAAGTCACATATTCACTGCACAAGTCCATAGGAAATAGCACAAGTCACCACAACTTAACAGACGATTAGGAAATACAGTATAGGAAATACCGTAAGTCACCACAACTGAACAGACGATTAGGAAATCCAGTATAGGAAATACCATATAAGTCACATATAGGAAATACAGCATAAGTCACAACCCAACAGTACAAGTTACAGCAAAAGTTTCTACAAAATGCACGGAAATTACAGATACTCAATACTTGGACATGGTATGGAACGCTTCAAAGCCGCTGCCAATGCAGATATGAACATTACACTTTGGGCAGAAGTTCATTGTTTTGGTGTCCTTGTCTTGAGATGTAACTTTTCTGCTGCACACGACACATCGCCCACGATGTGCACATTTATATGGAAAATGCTTTCCTAAGAGTTGCTTCTCCACACTAACGGGTCTTCGACCCTTAGCATAAAGATTGATTGGACACTCTGTGCTTGACTTTAGAGATAACAAAGGTTGAACCAGTTCGTGTACAAGCTGAATGCGAAACTGCCGGTGTGATTTGATTTCGTCTTCTGGATAATTGGAGTGGAAGATTATCCATGCATTGAGAATAGAAATATCAACCATTCTCCAAACAATTTTTTTCCACCACTTCACTGTTTTTCTCTGAGTTAGACTATAATAACTAATATATTGGTCTGTTAAGTCAACTCCACCCATATAAATATTATAATCACATATACTTGTAGGACAAGGTGTTGGGACTTTTTCACGTCCACCTTTAGGGCGCTTCATTACAACATTGACAGATTGATTATGAGCTGTTGACAAAACAGCGACATCTCTTCGATCATGCCAGAGAACAGCAGTTAGACCATTATTAGAAGTAGCAAAATGGTAACTTCCAACATCAAGATTTTTATTGTTATAACTCTTGAATTCCTGTTCTGGCGAATTGTACCAGTACCATACGTATTTTTAGCCAAAAGGTCAATTAAAAGTTGAGGGCTTGTATAATAGTTATCGAAAAAAATCCAGTGTCTCTTTCCCACCTAGGGTTCAACAAGGTCCATGACTACACGATACCCAAGACCCTTTGAAGAACTTGGTTCAGCAGATACAGTTTTACCTGTATAGATTTGAAATGTGAGTACATAGGCCGTCTTGGCCTCCGAATTCACGAAAACCTTGATACCAAATTTCACTGGTTTTTGCGTAAGATATTGTAAAAATGATATTCGGCACCTTGTGCCGATCATCATTTCATCAACGGACAATTGTTGGGCTGGTTGGTAATACCGAGGGAAAACAGCAGAAAGGTGGTCTATCAGCGGTCTATCAGCGGTCGTACTTTGAATAAAGGGTCATAACCTTCTTCACCTTTTTTCGTTGCAAACTATTATCAACCAAGTGAAGGTACCGCAAAATAAGAAAAAATCTATCACGGGGCATAATGGATGGAAACCAGGGAGTGCTGAGAATCTGATCTGTTGCCCAGTAGTCGCGAATCTGGGGCAAGCGTAGCATACCCATGGCTATATTTATGTCCACAAAGGCTTGCAACTCCTCTACACAGAGACCCAGAGCCACTCCTTTCTTTGCAGCCATGGCATTTGTCTGAGTTACAATGGTTTCAAGAAGCATGATGGTAAAAAATAGCTGGAAAACCTGTAGAGGCCTTCTCTCCCTCTTTGTCCGGGCAGTAGGTCCAACAGTAGACTCAAAGGCAGGCAATCGTTTTGGAGAACATGGACTGGTATGTGAACTCTTGATTCCATGTGATTTCCAAACGATACTGCAAGTAAAAAATATACACACTATCATACTTGCATTTCCATTACATGTGTGTGTGTGTCTGTGTGTGTGTGTGTCTGTCTTTCTGTGTGTGTGTGTGTGTGTGTGTGTGTGTGTGTGTTGCCTTGTACCCAGGCCTCCCATACTCAGATTTTACTTTGTAGCCGTGGAAAAAAAATTGGGCAAGCCCAGTTTTGTGATACATGGCATAGGTGTCATAGGTAAGATGTGCAAGCTGAGCACTTTTCCTGTGAAGTACTACTAGGTAGTCTAGGCTATTAGTTTGAAGTGCAGTACGTAAAGTCAAGAGACTGGTGGAAGGCTTTTGGGAATGGACAAGTCTTGAGCTGCGATCAAGAACACAAAAAGGTACCATGAAATTTACTGGCCAGTCATCCCTGGTCTCTGCTCACACATAGCTAGAAAGTAAATACTAACACAAATAGACTTGGGGACTCTAGATTTCTTCACCAAAAAAAAAAAGTCATTCAAACTCTGAGTTCTGCAATGGTTCACATGTTTGTGTTTATGACACATTCAACGTACAGAACGAAGTAGTTAAACATGTCATCCAATTTGGACGATCTTGCCGGGAACTCCTAGTACAATGGGAGCCTGCAATAGCCGGGTAGAGCATACTTCTCTTAGCCATTGATATATATCAATGGCTGTGTGGAGCTCCACTTCTGCCTCCTCAGCAACGTCCGTCACAGGATACTGCCTGGCCCACAAGTACATAATCAGCCGCCACTTCTGCAGGGTGAGCCGAGACTCATTGAAAAAGCTGCCATCACGGATGGATTTCCGGACCACCAGCTCACACCATCACTCACATCTCTCCTGGGTCTCTCTTGCATTGCTATTCCGTATCTAACAGAGATTTCAATGTCAAATACAAGAATTTACCTATTTACCTATTATAATTTGTATTCATTTTATACCTGGGACAGTTTTTGGTTTGTGCAAGAAGTCTGTGACCTTGCAGGTATGTGATGATACCATCAGTCCCGCCGAACAGCACTGGACCAAGCTGTAGAAGCGACATGGCTATACTAGGCGCAGCCGAATTCCCGCCAGTTTCCCGCCACAAATTGAAATTGCTTAATGCAGTATGCATGCGTAGGTGGAGCTGCAAAGGTATTCATGAACGCAATTTGTGGGTGTGGTCACGCGACTTTTGGTGCTCCGCTAGCGTTCATTATGCACGCGCACTCTCGATAGCGAGGGGGCGTTGCATACGCGCTGTTTGGTAGACGCCGATGTCTGGTCACGCCCACATAGGCCACGTGACTTCCGGTGCCACGCCCATGCGTTTATGAATATAATTAGCGCGGTGCCGTTCTTTACAGGTGATCCCTCAAACCTTCCCAAACGCCTGCCTGCTTAGACTAAATAGACTGATTAACCCCGAAAACTAACTGCTACCCGCCCGCCATACCTAAGATATAATCCGGCTGTTACGGCAACGAGACACCCCATCAGGTCTTGTCTCTCAGAAGTGAGCTTCCATAACTTCTTTTCTTAGCTGGCCACTTTTTTGCAGCCCTTTTTGACAAACGGGCAAAAACCAGCCTCTTTCGAACGCATGGCTATTTCGAGTGCACGCGTAATAAATATTCCGCGTAGGGAGATCCCACGCTATTGCGTAATCCGCGTGCAATGGGCAACTTTTTACACCTTAAAAAAATACGACAGACATATTGTCCCATCACTAAATATCTAAGAGGGGGGGCATCAGTGCCTGCTGACGCGATGACAAGGTCCCGGGGTTGCAAACGGGGCGCGTGGACATGGTCCCGCGGGTTGCGAACGGGGCTGGAATGTGGAGATGGAGCTCGCGACACCTGCACACGGGGGATATTTCGCACGCCAGCTAGTCACGTGAATAAACAGCTGAACCAAGGAACCATGATGATGGATAAACTACGACTAAGCGACTGGCCTTGTGGAGACTGACGTCTCTGTCTGCAACACATTTCAAAGACTCAACCACGGCTGCCACGGGATAGCTGAGAGAGTGGCTATGCCACTTGAAACTACATTGGATTAGTGCCGTCGGTCACCAGCCCTCATGTCTCTGCTTACAGAGCGGCTACACAAACTCTACTAACCTGGGAGCTGCAGTAAGCCTTCCTTAATAAAACTATGTAATCGACTTGTGTAGATATCTGACTCTTCGTGTGCTAAGAGTTTGAAGACAGCACACGTGTATCTGCACGGACGCCATCTTGATTCCCGGGGGGCCCTCTGGGGCCCAAAACGTGACAGACATCTACATATATATATATATATATATAAATGCTAGCTGAGATTTGGAGCCCATTGAACCAGATTATTGGCCTCGCTGCGCTCGGCAATTACTCTCCTATAAAAAATGATATATAATTGATAAATAATTATTATGCCTTGCTTGTAGATTGTGCTGGTGAAGAAACAACCAGTACCACCGCCACCAATGGCAAGCCAAGAGAGACAGACCTTGATTAGAACTTCAGAAAACCCATTATGCCGTGGTTGTTTGAAAGCCGAAAAAGGAGTGGATGGTAGCTAACTGCACACAGCACTGCATATCGTCACTAATTCTGTGATGCATCTAGCACCGGGCTAGTCTTCATGTCATTGTGATTTGTCCTGCATGCAGATTGTGCTGATGCCGAGGACCTAAGAACAGCTGCAGTCCAGGGAAGATTAGTACATGTAACTGCAGATTCATTGCTGTGCAGGATTATTCTATCGTTAGCCTTGTCTCACCCTGTACTTCTTTGATGTACCAATTTGGTACACACTGACTAAGATGATTTTGTCAATACCACTAGACTATGTACACTACCATATTTCCATATCCATGAGGATTACTGAGACCATTGGCGGAACCGGTACAATACAGGCTAGGCTAAGACCAGGGATATCAACTCTAAACAGAAAAGACAGACAGCTACAGATAGAAACGAATAGGTAGACAAACCCACAGAACTGCTGCCCCCAAAAATCTGAATACTTATCACAACAAAGGAGTTGTTGGTTGCAGTGCAGCGATGGCTGTGCAGTAGCCCCACCCCCATTTGTGTGCACACGCCGCAGTTGCCTTGGTAATCATGACAGCGTGCACTAAATCCACGTGGAAATGTGAACTTTGAACTCAAAATTTGATACTATTACCACATCCCTAACATTGTAGTTGTGCAGATACTTCTGATATGCAGTATTTACTACCATTATGACCATGATGTAGTATTACTACTAGGCATACGCATTGCACAGATAGCCTCGCGCAGAGGTATGACGTACAAAAACCACACCCACTAGAAGCTGCATCGCCCACGCAATTGCCGGAGAAGCTACTCTACATGAATGGGCCTTCAGGAGACGAATGTCTCTGTTCCAAGGACCAGTTATGGCTGCTACACGAGAGCAGAGTTGATTGAAACTCACGTTCGTATCGCTGGCGATCGATCCACGTACCGCCTGTCTCCAGCGGTCAGATCTCTGCTGAAACAGAGGCTACACAAGCTCTAATTGCGTTGGAGCTGTAGTAAGCCTACCTGGGTAAAAAGAAGTAATCGATTTGTCCAGATCTCTAATCCTTCGGGCGTCAGAAGTACAAAGGCGGCATCCATGTAACTCGTCAGGACACCATCTTGAACACGTGCTTGCCCCCCGGGGTGTCCCCGGGGCCGGAAGCATTTTGTTACAGCTGTAGTAACAACACGTATACGGAACGTACAGACATAGTAATAACACGTATAAGGAACGTAACCGGAGATTTAATTGCATTCCTAAGCGTGACGGAAGTTGCGCACATATATATATATATATACACTAGCTCAGATTTCAGCCCACACTGCACGATTAGTTGCCTCGCGCTAAGGCGCTCGGCAATAATACAGCCCCCGTACCCACTGCTCTAGTCTCCTGACGTCACGAGACTACTCACTTACAATCACAAACCTGAGTGGGTGTGATTAGTAACCACGTGGTGAGTTGAAACGGGTACAGTTGCTCTAAAAGATTAACTTATCATATGGGGAAGCATTCTTTCAATTGGCTGGGTGAGGTCGTGGCAGCTGGTACGCCTCCAAGACTATTCACAATGTGCATTTATACCTTAGACTACCTATGTAGTTTAAGCTACAAGCTGGAGTTACACAACCACGACCTGCATGGAGTAAGAAATTCATGCTGCCATTCAGAGTGTGCACGCATTAAATGTGTACAAAATGATATGTTCAAAGCCTGCTATACACATAGTCATAAGCGTTTATGAGCTGTACCTGTCACTCTCGGGTGTTTTCATAACCAAAAAGACTGATACCAATGGTAGAAAGCATCGGCAAAGTGCAAAATCGGCAGGTTGATAATCTACATATTGTGCTTTTCGTTCTTTCTTGTTCAGGCAGCCTAGCACAGTAATGACTAAAGTGATAATGATTCCAACACGAAGAAGCAGCATTTTCTGCAAGGTATTGCACTCATACCAGAGTGCTTTCAAAAAACTTGAAGTTTTTGGCAGTGATTTACTAGCGCTCTCGAGTGAACGCTAACCGTTCCATGACATTTTCATTGATAATCATTAACGTAACCAGAAGCTTATAAAAGTAAGCACGTGTTTGCATTGCCTACATTGGACCGCTTCTGCCATGACTTGGAGTGTGCTTCATCATAGCAGTGAGTTGCTGTATGACATATTATGTTAGTGTAAGCTAAATGAACATAGAGATACAACTGCTAACCTCGATGATGTCAGTACCCGCCTCGCTCTCAGTGCTGTGCTCTCCTGCAACCTACGATTGTTTGTGGTCTCTTTTGAACTATCCTTGCTAACACTCCACAATTATGTTCTGCTGCATAATTATAAATTATACATGGCAGTAATAGTTTAAGCTACAAGCTGGAGCTACACAACCATGACCTGCATGGAGTAAGAAACACATGCTGCCATTCAGAGTGTGCATGCACTACAAAATGGATGGTTCTGCTCTAATCCTGCTGTTGGCAGTCGGCTCTGAAAAATGACCACATCACTACTGAACAATTTTAATATCCAATCTAATCCCTCCAAAAAAAACAGCTGATTACAGTGCCAAACATCGGAGTTGCACCGTTATGCTGCTAAGGCCTATACAATCCACTCATAGCCGTATCGTCATGCTAGCAGGTGTTTTAGGGCGTCTGCGGCAAAAAATACGAAATTCACTGTCCGATCATGGATAGAGTGACCCTGCTTCACATTCAGCAACGCCCCTCAGTGCTCGAGGCAGTTACAACTACGAAAAGTTGGCGTGCAGCTGCAGGGTCGTGGAGCTTCCCAATGCTGCAGAAATTTTACCGACAGTTGCTTTAGAGAAGAGACAGGGAACGGAGTCCGATAATACATACACTTGACCGATCTTTGATATATTCGGACTTACTTTTGGCAACGGAGGAACACCAAACTTGGAACTCAGAGTGTGAAGGGTCTGTAGTATTGATCGAAGGCCCCACCCACTTCCGGTAATTTATGCGTACGGCGCTAGCGCGTCAAATTATACCTGTCGACCGAACATCTATTACTTACTCTATATTATATGTACGTCTCAGCCCCTTACTCTCTGACCTCAATAGTCATGGAAATTAGTAATTACCTCTATTTGTACTATGCACTGGCCCACTTCATGATGCATTAGTACTGTGTGCACTATTTCTAGATATGGTCTTGTGTATTTCACTTACTTCCTACAAGGCGTCTGTATGATACATATTATGCACTATAATTAGATATCTCTGGCTATGTAGCTACTGTTCACTTGTGAATCAAATTCAGTCACTTATTGCGTGCTCTCAAATGTGACCACTTTTAATATCGACCGCTTTCCTCACTTGGCACTACAGTTAACCTTGAATAAGTTAAAAAAAAAACATTTTATAAAATGAAGAACCATATAGGGATGGAATCTCAAAAAAGTTATCAAACGGATTGCCGTCGCTACATCTTTAGCCATTTTTCCAACCACACACATACCACAATCTCCTACATGCCACAATAGCCATATCCAGCCAATAAATGAGTGCAGCACTTCACAATACCTCACACTATAACTGCCGTAACATGCACATAGACTCAATATTGCTCAGCCTACATCTTCACACACAATCCATATCATGTTCTGTAGCAGTAAGTGATTGCAGCTGCTTGCAAAACAGACCTTTGTCACCCTCATGCTATTACATACATGCTACAGAAATTAAGACATGTAGCTCTAAAGCTACGTACCACTTATGAAACATCCCGACGTCTTCCCCTACTTGTACAATTCCAACTTTGTGATTAGCTAGCTATAGTAACTGTATACTAAAGTGTATACTTTTTAAAAAATGCCACAGGATGTATTAACTAACCTCCTGTTATCCAACACAATATGCATAGTTGGAAAAAAGAAAGTGGCCAGTGACCGGTTTATTAGAGGTGAGTACACATAGTGCACACAAAAGAGATGGATGGGGGGTCCAGTGGATCAAGTACGCCTGTTTCTTCTAGACGATAGAAAAGATTATAGAAGAGCGATAGAGAGCCTTGGAAAAGGTCTCACCAAAATTTCTTTCTAGTTTCTAGCCGATCAATATCGCCGGTGGACTTCACCTGTTCATACCTATGTGTATGTCGCAACAGATGCTGCCCAGTGCCGGTGCTACACGAGCAGCTACTCAGACTGACTCAACATCTGAATCCGTTGGCTTGGCTAAGCCATAAAGTAGGTTAGTTGGTAGTTATTGATAGTAAAGTTCAGGACCTCAGCTGACTCACCGAATATTTTTTATCTTTATCAGTATCAGAAGCACAAATATTTATACTTCAAGGTGTTAATAATGATTGTGTAGTGTATTCCTTGAAACTGAGGCCACCACTATCAGCAGAAAATGTGTTCGTGTTTCATACGTAGCTATATCATGCATATACCTGTATAAGGTGCTAGACTCAATGCAGCAAATAAAGATGGTTTCATAAGAGATCAATGCACATGGACAGAATTAGATATGACAATATTTTTAGTTTCAATTTGTGCTAACAGCTGTGGTCTGGCAGATGGTCTTGTCTAAGTAGTGACGACTACAAATTTTAGGATTATATAAATGGTGTAATAAAATTAGTTATACTATCAAAAGGTTAGTTTCATCCATCAATATACATCACAAATATAATGGTATTATAATTCGCTGGCATGTAGCTATAACTAGTATTGTAATAAGACCATCTGTTGGGGGTAGCAGGTGTGCCCAATAAGATGACTTTTGAATACATATCAGCCGAGTTGAGGTCTCTCAATTCTTGCCATGTCACCTTAAATGTTTCTACTGATGTTAGAAACAGATTTTTGCTCAAACGTATTTATCTCACTATGTCAAAGCTTCCTACATGCACCGTTCAATCAAACACCGCATGTGTGCATTATCTTTGTGAAGTATTTCAGGTACATGTAGCTATAGTGTCTATATACAAAATGTATCAAAACCACATACTGCCAAACTCCACTAGATGTGCTGTTGAATTTGATAGCAAATTCAGTGTTGCAGTCAATTCAAGTTTCTTTCTGTGCTCTAGAATACATCACTTTTTTCTCATCATGTTCAACATAATTAATATGACCTAATTCTCCCTACGCCAGACCACAGCCTACCTGACTCCCAAAGAAACAGCCTATCATTACTCTCAACTTGTGGGGTAGTTACACCAGCAAAACGTGTAAGTTTGAAAATCACGCCAAAGGTGTACGGTTCCAGTGGCAATTTTGAACTTGATTACTGGATCTTATTCTAAGGAGCGAAAAGAGAGCAATTCAGTTGGAGAAGCAATTGTCTTCCAACCGGCATATCACCTAGCAAGAAAGTGCAATTGAATACCCAATACTTGAAGCGGCTAGAAACGATTCAGAAGCTGAAGGATGATGGAGTACTTAGTGAGGAAGAATTTGGCAAACAAAAACACAATGATGAAGAATTTGGAGGTGTTATAACATTATACATACACATACACAGATGTAAGCATTACGTTTTGATACATATACAGTTTATATTGTATGTCTTATGTTACTGCATGTTTCTACTTATCATGGAGTACGGTAGTACTCCATATGTAGGGATGGCACGGGGAAAAAATGGCCGCCGCATTAAATATGTACAAAATTATATACTCAAAAGTCTGCTATTCACGTAGTCATCAACTTTTACGAGCTTTACCTGTCATTCTCAGGTATTTTCATAACCAAAAAGACTAATACCAATGTTAGAAAGCATCGCTGAAGTACAAAATCGTCCTTGTTGTAGTAGTTCTCCCGAGAGGCTAGGGCAATAATGACTGGAGGAATTACAATGATTCAAACACGAAGTGGCATTCTCTGCTGCGTATTGCACTCATACCAGAGCGCTCTCAAAGAACTCGAATTTTTGGCAGTGATTTACTAGCGTTGTCGAGTGAACGCTCGCCGCTCCACGGCATTTTCACAGATAACCATTAATAACGCAACCGGAAGCTTATAACACTAGCTAAGGCACATTAATTGTTTGTGTAGACTGTGTACCGCTTCTGCCAGGGCTTGGGGTGCGCTTCATGGGTGCATCATAGCAGTGAGTTGCTATAAGACATATTATTAATAGTAGTATAAGCTTATTGAATACAGAGATTCAACTGCTAGACCAGACTAACCTTGATGATGTGCATTAAATAGAGTCAGTACCCGCCTTGCTCTCAGTGCTGGCTGTGCACTCCTACGACCTACAATCCTTGCCTGCAGTTGTTTATTGTCTCCCTGCTAACACACCACAAGTGAGTGCTGCCGCATACTAATAATACATGGCAGTATTGTCTACATAGCTAGCTAGATACAAACTGCAGTTATGCAACCAGAACCTGCATGGAGTAAGAAGCACATACTGCCATTCAGAATGTGCATGCAGGTGAGTGGTTCTGCTGTGGTCTTGCTATTGTCAGTCAGCTCTGAAAAAATAACCACATCACTGCAAATAAACTTTTCTTCCCCCCCCCCATCCGTAGCAGAAACAAGTCACCAAAAAATATTTACAAAAGGAGTATGTAGGGATGGAATCTCAAAAAGTTAAACAAGGTAGGAACACCACAATACTTTTACGGGTTGCCATCCCTACATCTTTTGCCATTTTCCCAACCAAACACATACCACTATCTCTTAGCTACATGCCACACCAGCCATATCCACAGCCAATAAATGATTGCAGCACTTCATAACACATAACCTCATACCTCCTGTTATCCAACATAACAAGCATCATGAAGAAAAACGGCAAAATATGTAGGGACGGCAATCCGTAAAAGTATTATGGTGTTGTTCCTAACTTGTTTGGTTACTTTTTTGAGATTCCATCCCTACATACTTCTTCATTTTGTAAATGTTTTTTGTGACTTGGTATAATACTGTCACACTATCTTAGAAATAGCCAGCATCCATAATCCATGCTTTACACATATCAGGAGATGTGTGCAAATGCTGCATAAATGACTTGTTTAATGTCATTAGTCGCCTGTAGCACTGCTTCATTTGCTTTCAAATATGACTTGACACTTGAAAATGTCTCTTCAATTGGATTTAAATCCGGGCTGTAAGGTGGAAGGAAAATCATGAGGGCCCCAACACTCTCGGTCAATTCCACTATATCTTCCCAATGATGGATGGACACTATCCATTATAACGATGCTATTAGGATTATTGCCATTAACTCATTGCATGCTGTAAGCCACTATAGTGGCTATTACGTAATCATTCCACTACGCCACAAGCCACTTAAGTGGCCATGACAACCGTAAGTGCTTAGTACGGCTAGGAAGAGGAACCCCCTTCCTTTATTAGCTGTTAACTCTTTACCGACCAATGACGACTATAGTCGTCATTACGTAACACCCCCTTTACCGACCGATGACGACTATAGTCGTCATAAGCATAAAACGGCTCTAAGATCGACAGACAGCACTCAAGGGAGATCCCCTAAGTGACTGACGACGTCATAATGAACATATTCTTTCATTTTAGCCTCATTTACCGGGGCTCCCCCATGCAAAATCGTGACAAAATTAAAAGGAATAATGTCTGGTAAATTGACACGCTAGCTATCGATCAACATCCTAGGCTTCAGAGCAGCATTGGTAGTTTTTCAAACAGCCAGCTGTACTCCAAACTGTTGCTGGAAATCTGCAAATAGCCTGATCATCCTTCAGGACCATCTCTGACAGCCAGATCTGTGTGTAAGTGCAGGTGATACGGACCGTCGTTCATATCGATAAAAAAATTTCTGACAGGTATGGATGTCTTAGAGGGGTGAGAATGGCTGGAGAGGGAGAGGAAAGTAGCTGAGACAATGGCAGAGCAACGGAGAGTGGCTGTATACATCACCACAGCCATGGGAGTGGCCAGGACCATGCATTTCCTATGATGTCGCCGTGATCAATCCTTGTACACGAAGGGCAAACTCGACAAAGAATAGCCCCCTATAGTGATAGCAGGACATACTATTCAACCCCAGGCATTCTTTGTCAACTGTTTCTTGTATTTTCATTACCTAGTAAGCCTAAAACACACTTTTATCAACCCTGCTAGCTAGTTTATCTGCATATCATGCCTGTACGTTTACCTTGTGTATTGTGTCTGCTGTTGTTTATGGCTCTCTTGCAGTCAAGCGCCCTCGAACTTGCTATCAAAGTAAAGCTGGGGAAATCTTCTCTCTGATTCTGCAAAGTTTTCGGGACGAATCTTCTCCCTTTTTCAGCTAGAGGCGGCTAACGCTATGCGTTTCCATGCACGTGTACTGATTAAAATTCCTATGGTCATTGCATTACGTAATATGCAAGCGCAATGGTCGGTAAAGAGTTAGAGTGATTAGTAATGATGATGTAACAGTACCGAATGTAGACAAAAATTGCAAAAGGACGGATATACACGGCAAAATACAACATTGATTAGCTACGGCTAGCCATGCTAGCTACACTGCTACACGGATAATCAGGCTCTGCTGTCACCTTCAGTGACACTTGTGAGGTTCTTGCTTCTGTAGATAGTCAGACATTTAGTAGGACCATCTTTCTTTGATGCCAGGGCGATTGATCGATCCTGAAGCGCCTGCATGGTTCCAATCCGCCGCCGTTTTTGCCTTGGATGGCAGTAGCAGATAGTCTTCCAACAAAAGCAGCAAAGATTCCGTTGCTTCTTAGACTTGGTAATTGAAAAACTGCTATTTTTTGTAGAAATTAACGTGTGGTCACATCACGCGCGTGATGTAATGATGGTGTGCAATGAGTTAAATGGAATTAATAGAGGTAGCAGTGACCTTTCAACAAACTCTAAAGTTTCCTCCGTTAAGGTAGGAAGGGAAGTTGAAAAAATCCCCGTAAAACTGCTGATGAATAATTAATGAGCGATCAGCAAGGTCACGTGAGCTACATAACGTTAACCCTTTAACGCCCGATGCCGCATATATGCGTCATCGCGTGCGTTACTGTCTAACGCCCAATGACGCATATATGCGTCATGTAAAACGATCGAGATTTTACTGGAAGAGTTCGCTCCAGGGAGATCCCCTTTGTGAATGGCGATGTCATAGCAAGTAAATACGTTCATTTAAGCACTATTTCCCGGGACCTCCCCATGCCGTTCGTGAGTTATTATACAATGAGTAACGTCTGTTAGTAGACGGATACAATAAGGACGGGTATTCTAGGCTGCTAAACGGCACTAGCGGTTCTGTAATCAACTAGACACAAGGTACAACACTGCTGTAGATCTGTGGGGATGGCCTGATAATCCTTTGTAGCCTCTGTCAGCCGGGTAGGTGACGGTGATAATCGTCAACATCGCCGGGCCCGAGAAGTCTGCTGCCGCTTATGGCTTTCTTCCTGTCAATCACACTTGAATCCGGTATCAAAATGAAGCTTGGGAGCTCTTCTCTTCAGTTCTTCCGTGAGTTCAGTCGCTGTCTTGCTCTGCCTTTCACTACGAGACTGTAATCAGCATGCACTGCCATGCACGTGAAATAATTAAATTCCTGTGGGCAGTTCAGTGATATATGCGCATGCGCAATGGGTGTTAAAGGGTTAATGAGATTCATTGCACTATGTACGTTTTCCCATGGCAGCAACCGGAATCAACAGCGGGCGTGTGTCACTTTGATGTGGAAAGCGGCACTTTCAAGGGCAAATTCGGCACTTTGATGTGGCCGAGCGGTACTTTGATGTTCACTTTCAACACTTTTTTTTAATTTTTACACGTTTTGGATACTTGGCTGCTCTTCCAAAACGTGTAATGAAGCGGTAAGGGGAGATATGGGGTTAGAGTCCTTGAAAGGGAGGAGGGATAGAAGCAAACTTAAGTGGTGGTATAAAGTCAATAAGTTGGATAATGAGCGGTATCCTAGAGTACTATTAGATGCTGTGTGGGAAGTGAAACCATGTAGAGGTAGGCAGAGGAAAACTTGGATGAAAGTAATTAATGAATTGCTGCTGCAGTTAGATTTAGATAGCCAAGAGGTATTAGCTGCAGATAATATTAATTTGTTTTTAGATACGGTAGACGAAGCGTTGAGGGATAGAGAATACAAGGACTTTAATGACAGCTTGAATACTAAAGTTAAGTTGAATCTGTACAAGTCTTTCTGTAAGGAAATAGAATTCAAGAATTATTTGCGGGGGTAGGTGATCCGGGTACAAGATTATTGTTTAAGTTTCGGTAAGGTACGAATGGTCTGAATGAAGAGTTAGGAAGACATAGGGGTAAAAATGATGATAGGCAGTGTAAATTATGCAGGGGTGAATGTGAGAGTGTGGTACATGTTCTCTGGGAGTGTCCAGCATATGACAGCATTAGAAATAATTTCATGGTTGAATTAGAAAATCTATTGGGGGGGGGGGGGTTTGGGGAGTTTAGTACACTTGATAGTTTTAATAAGGCAAGTTTTATTTTAGGGTTTGAGAATTGGAACAGGGATGATTTTAAAGCATTATTAAAGCTAGTTAAGAGCTTTGTATTACTGATATGGGAGACTAGGAAGAAGGAATTGTATGGTGATCAGGATTGTGTGGTCTCTGGTTGTTCTTGCTCTTGTCCTCTGACTGGAGGTCTTACAAGCTCCGCCTGCGTCTGTGGGTGCGTGGTCAATGGCGTAAGCGCTACGGCAGCAACATGAGTATATTATTATTATTTATAAGATGCCGTTTAGGCCGTGTGTAGTGCTGAGTAGGCAGTTTGTGTGTAAAATCCAGCCTGAAGTCTGTAGTAGTGTTCCTGAGTGTAGCTGAAAGACTGGCAGGCAGCTTGCCAGACAGATGGTCATCCAGTCTTCTCTAGTCAGTTGTCTTTAGGAAAGTGACCTTTCTATCTCGTAGACTCCGCCCATTTTCGCGTCTAGCTGCCGTTTGTGGGGCCCTGGCAAAAAGCAGTGGTGAGTTGTAGCTAGTCTGTATGCGTGTGTAACGTAGCAAGAGAAGGGTTAGGAGAGAAAAGCATGCGTAGTTTTCTTGTGAGTAGGCTGACTGTCATAACCCTGGGGTCAATCTACTGTAGCAGGCGTGGAATGTCGCAATTTTTGATTGGCAAGTCCGGATTGCGGAATTAGAGTAGTTGTGAATAGCAAGGTAGATTTGGCTGTAAATCCAAATCTGAAGTGTTTTTGTGAAAAAGCATGCGTAGGATTTTGGCCTGTCCTGTGTAGGTTGTGTGTAGGTGATGATGAGGGGTGGACTTCATGATAGTACTGATGAGCCCCCAGCTGTACCTGCTTTTCAGAATGTGACACCTAAGTGCACACGAAGCACAATTGGTGCTCTTACTGATGCTGCTGAGGCAATTGTGAAATCCTTCAACAAGCAGCCTTCAACAGATGTTACTCCTCCAGTCTCATTAACAACTATTCACAGTACCTTGCTTAAACCAGTGGAGTCTATGGGAATTTCTTCTGGCAAGGCAGCAGATCTGTGAATGAAAAACTTTGAACAATTAAGGTACCTTCTCTATGAAGATAACATCTTCACACAAGATGAGCTAGTAGTAGAGCAGAAGCGGATGATTTTGGATGCCCTTCGCAAAGTAGATATAATCTTATATGACCTGCATGCATGCTGTTTCTTTTCTTTTTTGAATGTGTAGGATTCAAAAGGGAATATTGTGTATGCACACCAAATTCTGTTACACAATGTTACAGTGTATGCATAGCAAATGACATTATAACATGATTATATTACACTTACTGAGATTGTCCATAGATGCCTGTACTTTTATCCAGTTTCTGCCGTCCTGTCGAGTAATCATAGCAAATGCTGACAAAGCAATGATGTCAATGTCTGTAATGTTACTATGTTCTTGTGCTTTCATTATAGCTTTTGCCTTACAAAACATTTCCTCTATGGGATTGTAGTCAGGTGAATAAGGTGGAAGGGAATTGCACCCATATCCTCAATTGCAGTAATTACTTTTGGGGCGTGGTTAATAGAGGCATTATCTAATATGACAACACTATAGGAATTATTTCCATCAAATGGCTTTAGATGAGGTAGTAAGCACTTCATTGTAAAATTGTACGTCATCACCATCTACTGTTCCATGGAAAACTTTGCTATCTAGCACACCTTCCATCGACATAATAGAAATTACAGAAATCCGCTCTCCTCTCACGAACAAAGTTTGCTTCCTTGCAGGTTTCCCACGAAGTCTGTAGGCATGCTTTCTTAGTGCGTCTCTCGTATCTGCTCCTGTTTCATCCAGAAAGATTGGCATACCTGGCTGGTAGACAGACACATCCCTAACAAAACTTGCTCTCAATAAATCATGTTGTCTGGCAATGGGTTATCTTTTGACGATAAAAGCCACTCTTATGTAGAAACTCGCATGTAGTTGATTCACATAACTACTCCATAAGTTTCTTGAAGTTTGAAATCTGTGGGTATAAACTGCGCATGCGCACGTGTATGACGAATTACGTTTTTGCAATTAGTCCTGAAACCCCAGTACTTGTTTCATAGGGTTTGTGTCCAATGGAGAATACGACAGTTTGAGGGTGAAGGGTTATCGACGACCAGTATCCGTGCTCCAGATAAAAGCAAACAGCCGAGCAAAGTATGCCAACTGTGGACAGAAAAATATGCTCGCCATGCTGACTCCTACAAGTACACTCCTGTACCTTATTCATAATTATGATTATACGCATAATCATAATAACTTTTCAGGAGGGGCTGGTGGCAGTATTGTAGCTGTAAAATCAAACCCTGCTGTAACGCTGTAGCTCCTCACAGAGATACTCTCTTCGAGGGAAGGTGGCGCTACAAATGATGACATTCTAAACCGTCTTCAAATCTGAATAGAGGTGTCAAGCGTATGCACATGCATATTACGTAATGCAATGACCATAAAATTTTTAATCAGTACCGAAATGTTGGTAGAATCAGAGAGAAGACCTTCCAAGCTTTGTTTTGGTACCAAGTTGGGCGGCATTTGACTGGAAAAGAGCCGTAAACAACAGCAGACAAAATACACAAGGTAAAAGTACACACATGATAGGCAGATAAACTAGCTAATGGGATTCATAAAAGCATATTTGAGGCTTACTAGCCTATATAAATACAAAAACAATTGAAAAGGAATGGTTGGGGTTGAATAGCATGTCCTGCTATCACAACAGGGGACTATTCTGAGCTGAGTTTGTCCATTGAGTACACGGGTTGATCACCGAGACATGGGAAATGCATGATCCTGGCCACTCCCACGGCTCTGATGATGTAGTACAGGCACTATCCGTTGCTCTGCTATTGTCTCAGATACTTTTCTCTCCCTTTCCAGCTATTCTTACTCCCCTAAGACATCCATACCTGTCAGAAAAACAACAAAATTTCATGTCAATTTGAAACACAGTCCGTATCTTACACACAGATCTGGCTGCAGAGATGGTCTTGAAGGATGATCAGGCTACTTGTAGATCGCCAGCAACAGTGCAGAAATGAGTTACAAATAGGGAGGATATCAATGCTCAATGAGATACCAAATAATAATGTGTTACCACACAATACATCATCCAATCGTGGGTTGGTTAATGCCTTAACAGGCAAGACTGCTACTCCAGAGCAGGCTCAAGAATTTTTTAAGCTTCAGACAGGTGGGTTTCAATGACCTACAGCTATACCTAAAGCACAGACAGCCAAGCACTGATGCACCAGTAAGACAAGACAGGCTGCTAACAATGGCAGAACCCAAAATAAGGAGAAAAAACTATCGCACAAGGAAAAAGAGATAAACAAGTCACAAAGTGCCTCCATCATCGACTGGCATGGTGCAATTGCACTGGTGAGATAATTATATAACCCTGAACATGAGCAGTACTCTTTATTTCCATGAGCTATCTGTAAATGAGAATGGTTACCCTCACAAAGGGTCCAAAGCTACTTGGACGGATAAGCTACAGAAACGCTACAAGGAGCCACATGCATTGGAAACCGATATGAGGGTCTGGCGGTAAATTGCATTCGGCTTAGCCTCTGTCGATGTATTTCCTTCCTGGTTGCATTACTTGTGCAATTCATCCCAAAATTGCACAGCAACCCATACTATCACAAGTTATTATAAACACTTTCTACAGTAACCTGTCCTATTTTCATTAACCTCACACAATAACATATTTGTATGGAATGCAGCTCTGAAGTACAATAAAATAGGTCTAATTTTAAAGATGCAAGTCTTGAATGAAGAAAATAAAGTATAAAGATGTCAAATAATGCCAAAATGTTGAAACAAGTACAGATTACTGAGTTGTCTCTTTCATCACAGACATGCTTTTTAGAAGTAAAAATACTTTCAGGCATGTTTTTACTTCTACCCTTAGGTATAGGCACCATTGTTTCCACAATGGAAGCCACATTTTAAAATGGGAAACCCCAATACCTTAACACTATTAACAGCATGACCAAGATAAGTGTAGAAGCTCAAAAGGACATCATACGAAGGGAAACCAGTATACAAAGACACAAGTGAATCATCTTGTGCGATGCATTCGATTCAAAACGGAGCCATTTTGGTTTGGTCTACTTCAGCTTTCAACCTCTGGTTTTCTGCCTGTAATAGCTCTACCTGAGATGCTAAAGCAACGTTTACTGTAACTTGAAGATCAGCTACTGGGTAACAATGAGAAGAAAGTGGTGAGCTGCAGCTGGGAGCACTCAAACAGGAACCAGAAGACAGTTCATTAAATTTATTTGGCAGCAGATGCACATTACTACTACAATCATCAAGGAAAGATTCAGCTGGAGTAACAACCAATGGATCAGCAATAGGGATAGATGAGACAGGTAAGCTGGTACTTTCAACTGGTCCCAGACTATCAGAGGCTATACACAATCGCTTCTTGTTTACAGACTCACATGTACGGAAAGCACAGCGCTTTGCTCTTACTGTATTTGATGGGGGAGCACTTGCAAACTTTACACCAAGATGAGCTGAAGGTATTGTCTTTGGATTACCGTCACGAAAGTGCATACTACAGATACGAGATTCTGTGGTGATATCATCTTCAGTCAAATTTAGTCCATCAAGCCACTTCTTCCTTATTATCGGATTTTTTGGAAAACGATGAAGTGTTATATGGATATCTTCACTCTTAGTTCGGCGGCCACAGATACGGCAGTTATTTGGCATCTGAGAAAGAAAGAAGCCACCTATATATGGTGTGATTACACTGCATGTTATAATAATTGCTTCAAGCAGTGGTAGAGGGAGGGGCTGCAATAAACTTTCAGTAGCCCTAGCAGCTGTTTGTCTTTGTAATCACCTAGAATTAGCACTAGCACTGTACTGGCATGCTAACTGTGTTTGCACAGAACTTATGTGCACTAACAGTGCACAGCCTAATACCGGTACAGCCGCACTAGTGCCTGCATGCAATCTACTATAGCTGCAGACATCCCCAAACTAGCCCTATAGATATAACTACCTACTCCAGTCATACTACTAAACTTACCGCAACTATGCTCAATCACAAGGTCACTTGCAGTGTTATATCACTCGTAGTTGAAATCGCCTTGCTAAGCGCTGGTTGCAAATACCACGAACTCGAAGGTCGCACGTACGTGAAGGAAGTTACAGCACTATGAATATTCACCATAGACCGCTGTACAAACGCAACGTAATACATCATAATATTTACCCAAATCCGCGAACGGAAGTAATTAATATTAATTGCATTCCTCGTAATGTTATTACCTTAGCAGGTGCAGCACTTTCTTTGTCTAGGATGTCAGTCATTGCATTGCTGACAGAAGCTCCGACAGCCTCTTCTTGCTGCAGCAGCAATGATGGATGGCACCTGACAAGACTTTGCAACTCCCATGGGTTCAAGCGTGATACACTAAGTTCGTCAGTTGCTGGGCAACCCTGTATCCGGAACAAAAGTGCTGTAAAATATAAAATATGTGCTTGAATTGCCACTTTATATGGAGTACATACATCAGGTGGAGTTACACACTAACACTCAGCTAAATTTCATTTGTTAGCCACCTGTGTATATGTTCATGTCTATGTTACAAAAACTACTAGAAGGGTTGTAAGTCTAATTGCTGGCATTCCTACACTTTATAAAGAGGCAGCTATACGACGTGTAGCAGACCATGCACATAACTTTCACATGTGGAGTGTTTGACTGAAAAATACTTCATATAATAACTCAGAGAGATGAGGCGTAGTCCAGCTTCTTCAGGCTCCCACGGCTTCTCACTGCTCCATGGGTACCCAAAGTGACTCTAAACACCAGATACTTGGAGTGACCACTGACATTGGTTAGAAAATGTTTTGAATGCCAGTCAGTAGCTCAGAAGTAGAGTTGGGGGTGCTGCTCTTGTGAAAATTTTCCAACAAAGCTGGCATAAAACGACAAGCCTAAGTAAGTAACATGCTACATTACCACTGACATAATTACTCAACTCTTATCAACAAGGCTAGACACTAAACTCTTCGGAGTGGTTGAGCTTCAAAAGCCAGTTCCTACCTCCACACAGACACACAACCACACCCCTCCTAACACAAATCATGGTAGTATAGCTGACCTGGAATGGATTCACATCCTCCATGCCTGAGTGCATCAGATATCCTAGAAAATTAATAACTGGTCCACATCTTAGTACTTCATACAACTGCACATAAGATTAACAGTTTATCAGATTTGTGGGTACAAACAGGGCAGGCTCTGTATTATTGATTACTAGTCCTGAGGCTTCTTATTACATTAAGGAATGATCAAAGCTCTGCTAAAAAACAGGCTACAACCAGCAGTCTTTGAGTAAAATTAATATTGTAAACATAATTATTATATGAGAACCAATTATTGAAGGCAGACAACTTTCTCATGTCTCATTAATTTAGGTTCTAAATGTAAGTGAGCCCAACATTGCAGCTACATACAGTAGTAAATCTTCAGACGCTGTATTTACTGCATATTTATCCGGTAAGTAGCCTAGGGATGAGGCAAGGCTTGCATGATAATTGAAGGTAAGTGTCTGGTAGGTTTACTCCAGCCACTCTTAAAGAAGTTTTAGCAACGATAATGAATTACAGCTTAATACAAACATGAAAAGCGATTCTCCTGCACAATTAAGATAGGAGCTAGTAAAAATTTTGTTAGCATTTCATATCGTAAGGGAGCATTCCCTCACGTTAAATGCTCTCCCCCCCCCCCCCCAAGCAAACTTTATTCTTTCTATTCTGGTTATGCACCTCAGGGATTACAAGCTCGGGAGAATCTTCACTCCAGATCCTGTAAAAGGTGCTAAGGGATATGATGTCGCTAGCGAGGATATTCTGCTGGAGCATGTCACTCTTATTATTGGGCATACACATGTTTATGTGTTTCCCAGCAGGGAAGGTTAATCTGGGAATTGTGTGGCACCACATTACCAATGAGGTGAAAGTATCGCTCCATCCGTCCTTTTGCTCCGCTGGACTTAGAGTTGACCCTTTCACTCCCTTATTGCCATGCTCAGCAGTCACTTGTCCCATAGACACACACTTTATCACCCGGGAAAGTCGACGCTGGGAAACACTGTGAACCATACTTGCAAACCTCTTGACCTGCTACAATAAACTTCGTATCTAATTTACCAGGTTCGACAGCTTGGCTATTAACCACTGTCACTTATCATTCTGTCCCAATGATTTCAATTTCTTTTTCACAGGGAGTACATCACGAGCACTGAGGTTCAGCAAACATTCCCTACTGCAACACTGATTGACCAAAATCTGTGATACTTCATCCACCATCACCGGTGCTGCAGGGGTAACTGACTCTGTGTTCAAGAGAGATCCACTGGCACTAAGGAGATTTGGATCACTACAACAGGATTTGTCATCAGATAGAAATACCGGATCACCTCTAGAGTCTCCACCGTCAGAATCTAGAAACAGCGGATCACCACTAGAGTCTTCATGATCAGACAGAAACACCAGCTCTCCACTGGAGTCGGTAGCTACACCGTTGTTGCTCAGAAACTCGCACACGTGGGTACAGTCTTTACTTGCAGCAGATATACGAGGGTGTTTTGAAAGAGTCCGGTAATCGTCACGCTCTGAGTCAGAAATGGAATCACTGCTGGCAGTAGACACGGCCATGGCTTCTGTGAACACCAGCAACAATATACTACATACAAGTAATGTCTTCATTCATATTCGAAAATGGAGTCTCTGAGGTCGAGTATAGTAAGTGGGCACAAGATTATGCAGTAAGCTGATACAACTGAACTATAACTATTAGCTGATTGCAGCAGCAGCAAACAAGTATGCAGAAACTTGCTCGACTGTCACGTGAACAGGAAAAGTTAAGCACTACGCGCCTGGCAGGCATAAACTTGCTTATCTGTCACGTGAACAGGAAATCACACCCCTGCAAAAGTTTGGCATGCATGTCTGGGCACGAGACTGGCATGAGATATGCATTGTCTGTCACGTGAAGAGGAAATCACACCCCTACAAAAGTTAGGCAAACTTGCTTGTCTGTCATGTAAACAGGAAATCACACCCGTGAGCAGCATGAACAGACTTTACCGGTTACTACAAGTATTCGGCTCATCCACCTTGTGGACCAATTTGAGCGTGCCTTGGTGGCTTTATAGTTGCAGTTTCGATTTTTTGGTAGTTGTGACACGGTGTCATGTTCAAAGCTCTCTAAGTCAGCGACTCCATTTTCGATAGCCATTGAGAACGATATTTGTGTAGTACTGTGGTGGTAAGCCTAGATGCTTTCTACTTTGTGGTTGCCAGTGTCCGAATTGAAGCCAAGTTTCTAGCCTTTTCCATGACCCGACCAAAGTGGCACCTGCAAAAGGAGAGGGTGACAGGATCGTGCTAATGAACCCCCAAGGGCAGATTCGGAAGCCAAACACTGGGAGCGATCTATAATGCTGGAGTTGCCTTCCATACTGATAGTATTCATCCCCCTTGTAATAAAATTAGAGTTATTTATGTTGCAGTTAACATGTGAAAAATATGTAGGGATGGGGGGGCTATGTATGTTTAATTTTGTGATTCTGCTATCCCTACACCTTGTTTCAGTGTTTTTGGTACTTCCATCCCTACATCTTTTGACATTTTTTGAAAATCATTTTTTGTACTTGTTTCTGTCTATTTTTTCTTATAAAATAACATACGTATATTAACATAATGAATGCAAGTATTCTAAATGAATTACTAATCTCCAGCTCTCAAGTTGGGGATGCCAATAAAGTACACAGTGATCCTGACAAGATGTCCTTGTAGACAGCAATTAAAGAAGGCGTTCTATGCATTATTGCTGTATATGATCATGAGCACAATAGTTTGGAGATCCCCCATAATCCTGACACCTCTGAGCAGAGTAGCTAAATAATCAGTCTGCTAGTCAACAAGTCTACCAACTCTCTGATGCTCAGGTAATAGTCTCAGATGATAGCTACATTGAATAATATAATTTATAATTGTAGGTCATATATTAGTCTCGCGTGCCAGCCCTCTATGGGGGCTGGCACACAAGACTAGTATATACAGCAGTGAGAGCGAAGCGGATTCTAACTGTATATACCTCTTTACCGACCATTGCGTTTGCGTATTACGTAATGCAATGACCATAGGAATTTTAATCGGTACACGTGCATGGTAACGCATAGCGTTAGCAGCCTCTAGCTGAAAAAGGGAGAAGATTCGTCCCAACTTCCCAAGCTTTACTATGATAGCAAGTTCGAGGGCGCTGGACTGCAAGAGAGCCATAAACAACAGCAGACAAACTACACAAGGTAAAAATACAGGCATGATAGGCAGATAAACTAGCTAGTGGGGTTGATAAAAGTGTGTTTTAGGCTTACTAGTTTATGAAAATACAAGAAACAGTTGAAAAAGAATGCCTGGGGTTGAATAGTATGTCCACCTATCACTATAGGGGGCTATTCTTTGCCGAGTTTTCCCTTCGTGTACAAGGATTGATCACAGCGACATCATAGGAAATGCATTGTCCTGGACGCTCCCATGGCTGTGGTGATGTAGTACAGGCACTCTCCGTTGCTCTGCCATTGTCTCAGCTACGTTTCTCTCCCTCTCCAGCCATTCTCACCCCTCTAAGACATCCATACATGTCAGAAAAACAAAATTTTATATCGATACGAACAACGGTCTGTATCACCGGCACTTACACACAGATCTGGCTGTCAGAGATGGTCCTGAGGGATGATCAGGCTGTTTGCAGACCTCCAGCAACAGTTTGGAGTACAGCTGGCTGTTTGAAAGGCTGCCAATGCCGCTCTGAAGCCTAGAATGTTGATCGATAGCTAGCGTGTCACTTTAGCAGACATTATTCATTTTCATACTTTATATGCTGTTAAACCGGCCATAAATCACAACGGTTAGCCTAAACTCTACAAACTAGCTGACTTTTTACACATGTGGCTAGCAAGAAACGATTATGTAACAGCTGTTCAAGTAGTGGAAGTGACTATTTTTAGTATGAAATCTCCCGTGGGAACGCTTTCAAACTTCAAAGGTGTCTGCCGCCATTCACTCCTACTATTCTTTTTATGCGCTCCTGACTCATGATATGCCTTTTTACATAGGTGACAACAGTAAAGAGCAAAAGGTCGCCCTTACGCTTCTATGCCGCTGGCTGTCAAAGAAGGGTGCAGAAGATACCCTTCAGTGCTTGTATAAGGAGTGTAAGGTTAGTTATTTGCTATTCAATAATTTTTGTGGGTAGGCTGTTGTATTGAGTTTGCCAACGTCACATTCAAGCTACAGCTCCCAGGTAAGTAGAGTTTGTGTAGCCGCTGTATGTGTAGAGATACAAGCACTATTATCGAACGGCACGATTGAGTGATGCGAATGTGAGTTTCGAGCAGCACATCTCGTCTCTCCACTCCCATGGCTGATCCGTGAAGTAATGTAGCAGACAGAGCCATCAATCTTCCGAAGACCAGTCACTTTTTCACAGCTTCTCCAGCAGAATCATTTCTGGATTTAGTTATTATTCTTGCGACTGACTCTGGGTCCCAAAAATAATAGCAGTCTTGCCCCGCCCAAGCCCCAGTCCCATCCCGTTCGGTTTCTGTACGGCAACTATGTGTACGCCTGTATCTGTATAGCACGCGAGGCATAGTGCACTTGTGTATTCATAGTTAATGTATATTTCTCCATTTAGTACCTACTTTTCCCCCTAGTGTAAAAGGGTCAAATTTGGTAAAGAAATCACCATAGGTCTACTCCCAGCTGCCAGTCCGACCGTGGTTAAGCTATGTAAACTAGTAAGACACCTCGTTCTTACTAGTAAGCCCTTGGCATCATACTCAGTTCTCCAGTAATGAATTCAGCATTGAAGGGCATACCATTTGCTGAATATGTAAGGGAACAAGTAGTCCACAGATTCGTATCTATACCACCTGCTTGTCTTTCTTGCATGCAGATGACTGATCAGCCTGAAGAAGTGGCATCAAGGAGATCTGCCCCACATTTTGCTGCCTTCACTAGAGATGATGATGGGGAAGAGTGCCAGTATTTTGTCTTCGTTGAGGGCCAGGTGTTATGCTACACCACTTCGTTCTCAAAGGCGCTGATGCTGTGGTTTGCCCTACATTACATACTGAACCTTGAATATTCGAAAGTAAGAGATGCTAGTCTGTTCCTTCAGGAATTTGTGTATGGCTTACCAGCCTCTTCTGCGGCCAAGCGTACCAAAGGTGGTTCATATTTGTCCATAACCACAGACATTCATAAGTTTTGCCCATAGTTCCAGCCGATTCCACTCATATTCTTGTGTTTTGTACTCATAATAACACAACCTTTGACCCTTTTCTAGCCAGGGCTTGGTAATTTATACATGGACACACGCATGCATGTACTTTTGTCGTATGTTGCGTTCTGTACACCAGTGGATATCGCTGTTGCCTGCATGTAAAAGACAACTACATGTATATTAATATGTTCGTGGTGAAACTGATTGTAGAACTTTAACCTGTCTGATGAGTATTGTAGGGGTAAAAATTGTACTAACCATAGCAATACCTATAAGTTAAACAAATATCTCTGTGGTAAAATTAATAATAGATTATAGAACCTTAACCTTATGTTATTGACAAAACAAATATCTCGGTGGTAAATAGAACTTGCATGATAGTTTAATTTTAACCTACTTGCTAAGGTTATAGCAACAATAACGAAATAAAAATAACCAAAGGCTAGTAAACAAAACTACTATTATAAAACCTGAATATAGATCAATGAAAAGGTTTATTTTCAATAATGGTATGTAATTTTGACAATACTTATAAGCTTGAAACAATGTTTTTATATTATGTCATCATAACTGCATTTACTTTGTACTTAAAATGACCTCCATTAATGATATGTAATTTTGACAATACTTATAAGCTTGAAACAATGCTTTTATATTAGTTCATAATAACTGCATTTACTTTGTACTTAAAATGACCTTCATTAATGATATGTAATTTTGACTATACTTATAAGCTTGAAACAAAGCTTTAATATTTCGTCATAATGACCACATTTACTTTGTACTTAAAATGACCTTGTTATGGGTCATCTCAGTTTCAGTGAATTCAACCCTAAAAAAAAAGTTATTTTAACATTTTTTTTGTAGTGTACTTGCATTTGGAACTGATGGAGATAAGGCAGTAGTAGTGGCGTTTGCACACAATTTTCCATTTGCCTTGCAGCTTCGTTGCTTTATTCATCTGAAGCGAAATATAGATCTCCATTGGAATACCCAAACCGACTGCAGAAGCATTCGTTACGGACATTTTTGGCGAGCAGGTTGGAGCTGTTTACCAAGAGGGTCTAGTTGATTGTAGAAGCGAAGAGGCATTTGACACAGCGCTCGAACAACTGGAGAACATTTGGAACACACCCCCTAGTGTAAAAGGGTCAAATGAGCAACCTTATGCCAGTTCTAGTGGACCACAGTTTTATACTTTCTTCTGCCGGTACCAAGCAGATATTGTTAAGTTCCACATGCGGCGATTCGTATCTATACCACCTGCTTGTCTTTCTTGCATGCAGATGACTGATCAGCCTGAAGAAGTGGCATCAAGGAGATCTGCCCCACATTTTGCTGCCTTCACTAGAGATGATGATGGGGAAGAGTGCCAGTATTTTGTCTTCGTTGAGGGCCAGGTGTTATGCTACACCACTTCGTTCTCAAAGGCGCTGATGCTGTGGTTTGCCCTACATTACATACTGAACCTTGAATATTCGAAAGTAAGAGATGCTAGTCTGTTCCTTCAGGAATTTGTGTATGGCTTACCAGCCTCTTCTGCGGCCAAGCGTACCAAAGGTGGTTCATATTTGTCCATAACCACAGACATTCATAAGTTTTGCCCATAGTTCCAGCCGATTCCACTCATATTCTTGTGTTTTGTACTCATAATAACACAACCTTTGACCCTTTTCTAGCCAGGGCTTGGTAATTTATACATGGACACACGCATGCATGTACTTTTGTCGTATGTTGCGTTCTGTACACCAGTGGATATCGCTGTTGCCTGCATGTAAAAGACAACTACATGTATATTAATATGTTCGTGGTGAAACTGATTGTAGAACTTTAACCTGTCTGATGAGTATTGTAGGGGTAAAAATTGTACTAACCATAGCAATACCTATAAGTTAAACAAATATCTCTGTGGTAAAATTAATAATAGATTATAGAACCTTAACCTTATGTTATTGACAAAACAAATATCTCGGTGGTAAATAGAACTTGCATGATAGTTTAATTTTAACCTACTTGCTAAGGTTATAGCAACAATAACGAAATAAAAATAACCAAAGGCTAGTAAACAAAACTACTATTATAAAACCTGAATATAGATCAATGAAAAGGTTTATTTTCAATAATGGTATGTAATTTTGACAATACTTATAAGCTTGAAACAATGTTTTTATATTATGTCATCATAACTGCATTTACTTTGTACTTAAAATGACCTCCATTAATGATATGTAATTTTGACAATACTTATAAGCTTGAAACAATGCTTTTATATTAGTTCATAATAACTGCATTTACTTTGTACTTAAAATGACCTTCATTAATGATATGTAATTTTGACTATACTTATAAGCTTGAAACAAAGCTTTAATATTTCGTCATAATGACCACATTTACTTTGTACTTAAAATGACCTTGTTATGGGTCATCTCAGTTTCAGTGAATTCAACCCTAAAAAAAAAGTTCTTTTAACATTTTTTTTGTAGTGTACTTGCATTTGGAACTGATGGAGATAAGGCAGTAGTAGTGGCGTTTGCACACAATTTTCCATTTGCCTTGCAGCTTCGTTGCTTTATTCATCTGAAGCGAAATATAGATCTCCATTGGAATACCCAAACCGACTGCAGAAGCATTCGTTACGGACATTTTTGGCGAGCAGGTTGGAGCTGTTTACCAAGAGGGTCTAGTTGATTGTAGAAGCGAAGAGGCATTTGACACAGCGCTCGAACAACTGGAGAACATTTGGAACACACGTGAGCAACCTTATGCCAGTTCTAGTGGACCACAGTTTTATACTTTCTTCTGCCGGTACCAAGCAGATATTGTTAAGTTCCACATGCGGCGGGATGTCAGGGAGGCAGTTGGATCTCCACCTTCCATTTTTACAACCAATCCGTCACAGTCCATAAATGCGGAGTTGAAACGAAAGGTTGATTACAGAGAGTCTGAGTGGCCAGTCTTCAATAACCACATGGAGCAGCTTGTTGAATCACAGAGGGATGAAATAGTCAGAGCACTCTCTGGTCGTGGTCAGTACCGTCTTTTGCCTGAGTTTCAGCACCTTGGTGTACCTATTCAGGACTGGATGAAAATGCGGCCTGATCAGCGCCAGAAGATTATTGCTGATTTTGATAATGCAACCTTGGGTCGTTCAAAGCTGTCCAAGTCTCATGGGCAACTGAAGGAACCTCTGATCCAAAACCCTTCATCGGAGCTCAGTATCAGTGCAGAAGACTCTGGTATCTGTACTATCCCCCTTGTCACGCTAGAGGCCATGTGGTCAAAGGCTGGTGAACTCCTGTCCGCAGATAATGCTATCACAGCAGACAAATAGGCACGCATAGTTTTGTCATACAGTTCCACAGTGCCTCACCTAGTGCAGAGCAGAAGTGGAGGGCAGTACATTTGTGATGACAATTGCCTTCACTGGAAGTTGGCCAAAATATGCAGCCACAGTTTGGCAGTTGCAGAGGTCAACATGGAACTTTCTACTTTTCTTCAGTGGTATTCAAGCGCTGGAATTGACCCGAACATTACTGTAGTTGGGATGCAAGGACTGCCAAGTGGACGTGGTAGGAAAGGAGGCTGACCAAAACGCAAGAGGAAGCTTTGTCAGAACCACTTGTGACAGTTTCTTGCCCAGGAGTCATGAGTCCTGGTGCTTTCAATGTGTCCACTGACTCAACTGGCTCTGTTTCCCAGTCGGTTTCTATTCACTTGCCATCATCCAGCATGACTAATGCTCCTGCTAACAAGCAGACAACATCAGGGCCTCCTCCTTTGATTGCTGTTAGTGGACCATCCACCTTGCCAGACCCTCCAAGCTCTGATGCGACTTTTGTTACTCCTTCCTCTAGTGTTGTTTTTCCACCCCCGTTAGTGTCTACATGCCAAATATCAACCCATTTTACTGCAAGTTTCTTGCTGGCAACATTTGAATTTGTCGGGGTTGCCGTGGGAGTCTGAGGACTGCTGATAGTGGAATACCACCGCCACCATTTGATGTGGTTATTGCCCGGGCTGAACGATGTACCTTTAGAAACTCCAGCGGAGAGTTAATCACACCAAGGCGGGAAACTGTATGTCATTACCATTGTAAAATCGAATGTGTCAGAGCAGTAGAGCCTGGTTTTGTGTGCTCTTCATTGCACATTCCACTGGATATTCGTCGGAAGCTAAATACTGTGCATATACACCATCTTCAACAGTCTTTTAACATCTAATCCTCTCGGCACTAGTAGCTAGTCAGTTCTGTAAGTATAGGTTATAGTACGAGGTGTAGGTCTCGTGTATTTATGTGCAAGTTATCATACACTTTAATTTTGCCCATGCAGGCATGCTTATATATCATGATACCAGGATTGTACTGCTTCTGTCACTATGACTATATTACTGCTGTTTGAATTAAAACCTGGATATATAAATAGCTGCCTAATAGATCAAGGGCTATAAATGTGCCTCAAGATGTATAATAATGCCCTCAGAGATAGGTTAATAAGAACCCAGACAGGTCAATAAGAGGTTTTTTTTAACCTCCCATGCTGCAACATGATTGGTTTATTCAAACAACCATGGTACAATTTTTATAAGCATGCAGCTCTTTAACTTTATTCCTCACGTTTAGCTAGCTACTGTATCCTTATCTTGAGTTTTCAACTGTTTCAGCTGTTTCAACCTTTTGAATTTGACCAGTCCATAGTCCATTCCATAGTCCAGTCCATGGTCCAGTCCACAGTCCAGTCCAGAGTCCAGAGTCCAGCTTTTACAGATACCCGTACGGCTTTCACTCCTTAAAGTGAACTGCTGCCAAACCAGGCTGTTATTGGTTGAGCTCCATTCCACAGTGGACTATTAAGTAGCATGGAAACGGATATCTATGAAATAGAGAGATGTTAATGAGTAATAATTATGCATCAATCTCGTGCCATCCTTATATATAGTCTATCAACTTTCACTTTCGTATTGAACGCTCAGTCTCAGGATGAGCAGGAAGATGCCAAAGGTACATGGACATTTGTCTGACATCATTCAAAGTTGTGTCCACATTATGGGGGCTGTATCTACCCCATCTAGCTCTGTCTGTGGGGACAGTACAAAACCTGGACTCTGGACTCTGGACTGGACCCTGGACTTGATAGTGGACTGGATAATGGACTCAATAAAATAGCAAGCGACACAATTAAACAGCGGATTCCGATAGGTAGCTAGTCTGCTTCTATGCCATAAAGCAGTACGGAAAACGCTCTAACACTACAATGCACTCTGAACTCGAAGCGTCTACTATAGTACCGTTACGTAAAATGGGCGTCGTCATAGTATACGCCAATCAAATACGCCTTCACTTCCTGACAAACATAGCCTCGTCCCCAGGCTCCCCTCCCACGCGCGTGGGAGGAGAGCCTGGGGACGAGGCTATATACCATACCGTACTATACTATGCTCGTAAGGAACGAATTCGTAATATATGTCTACCTCACGTGATCCACAGTCGACGTGAATTAATAAGCACCAGTTTGCCACATGCACATATGGAAAGGGCTAGGGGCATGTACTACTAGTCACGTGACCTCATATCTAGTGCTGAATGTGCACGTGAATAAATTTAACCCTTTTGCCACAGTACAGATCTGTATTGTAGCAAAAACTGGCACCTAGATCTCATGCCCAGCCAGGGCCTAGGCCCCCATGTACGCACACGCCCGACTGGGCACGAGACTAAGCTGTGGTCATGACTACCCTTTGGTTTCTTAAGCATGTTCTTCTTAAATCAATCACATGATATGGCAGAACACAGGATAAATTACACACTGGTTTGGGGGGTTACAGTCCAAACTCAAGGTGTAGGTGATGGCGGTGCTGAACAGAAAGAAGCTGGGCAACATCAGGAGGGATCGTGAGTGTGGATGGGACAAAGTTAGGTCCAATAGCACGAATGCACCCTAGTTTTACATGGTAGTGGGATGCATAAGGTCGAGACGGAGTCCTAAGAATTCCTGTGGAGTCACGGAAACACCTCTTCTCTACTCGAGCCACCACAATGTCAATTGGTGGAGCAGGTACTGCACCATCAGGGAGCCTAAGGCTTCCCCTAGACAGACACGGATGTTCCTGTAAGTGGTAGAAGGGATTAATGTTACCTTGCTCAACTGTAGGAGGAGTAACATTTGCTGCTTGGGATTGTGGGGAGGAAATACTGATGAGTGGGGGTGGACCTCTTGTGACTGCAGATCCTGGCAATGAAGTAGAACCATAGCTCTCTGGGAGTGCCACAGAAGTAGAAACTGCATTTATTGCCTCTGCTCCACCAGTAATGCTGACCAGTGTTCCAGAATTGACAATACCCCTGAATCGTGGTAATGGAGATTGCAGTCCAGGTCGAACCGTGTAGTTGTCTGGGGGTGGCAATCTGTTCCGTGTCCTCTGGTGCTTCACTTTTCCACCCTTACGTCCACGTCCTCGCGACAGGCCAGTCATCGCCAATGTACTGATATTGGGACTTTCAGCACACTGGGTGTACCACAGAAGGAATGAAGAGAGGTCACCATTATATTCTGCAGCAGCTAGTGTATGGGAGCAAATCTGACTTGACATCCACTGTTGACAGTTGCTGTCACACAAATACTGCCCATCTGATTTGTTCTGGACAAGGTGAGGAGATGCCTGGGAGTATGAAAGTACCATACGTGCTTTCTTGTTGCTTCCAGGAGCTGGAGTGATTGCATTCTCTGCTGAAAGCCATTTGTCGATCTTGGTCCACATTCCTTCCAGGGTAACGAGGGGGGATTGTGGTAATCCCTGAGTCCTCTGCACTAATATGAAGCCTATGGCAACTGCTCCGAGCAGTGGAACCCCCTGCTATGTCAGTAGCATTGGCAGCAGTGCATGCTCCATTCTCAGTGTCATTGTCTGTGGAGCACTCACTTTTCTTGGTGATAACGACAGAAGAACACTCATGATTACCAGTTCCAGAGTGTGTGGACATTGTGGAATGCAATGGTATTCTGGCTTTCTGGTAGTTATCGACAATCTGCTGTCGTTGATCTGGTCTCATTCGCACCCATTCTTGGGCAGATACTGCATAGTGCAAAAACTCAGGGGTAAGGCGATACTGGCCACGTCCGGAAAGTGCCCTTATGATCTCCTCACGTTGGAAACTGACGAGCTGCTTTACTTCATCATTAAACTTGGGCCACTGTAGTTGACATGACGTTTTATGGCTGCATTGATAGACTCGGAACTATTGGTTGTAAACTTAGCAAGGGGAGCCCTAAGACCAGCTGTCTCCCTGAGATCTTTTCTAATGTGGTATTTCACGACATCAGCTTGGTACTTGCAGAAAAATGAGTGAAAGCGTGGCCCACTAACTGGTGCATATGCAGACTCCTGAGCATCCCAGATAGACTTCAGTAGATGCAAACGTTCCTCAACTTCATCAACTGAGGTACTATCAACCAGACCTTCCTGGAATGTGTTACCAATGCGTTTCCCAAATATATCGTCTAGAAACTCTGACGACACAGCTGAAGGGAGTGCCAAATCCTTTAGCTTCTCTTCCACATTTCTACGGAAACGGATGAAGCACCGAAGCTGAATAGCATATGGGAAACTGTGTGTCATCGCTTCGACAATAGCTTTGTCTCCATCTGAACCAAATCAGGGGGGTCTTGTCTACACTCAATAAGGGTGCTTGCGAAATAGTGGAAAGCAGAAAAGTACAGTTTGGTGAACAAGTACGGGTCCAAGTAGCATAGGCGGCTTTCCTGTCTCAATGTCGTCTAGCATGAGATGAGGGTACACAAGGGGAGTTACATAGAACTCTCCAAGGTTATAGGTGGTATCAATGGTGAGCACACCGAAATGGTGATTATTTGTGAGGAAACGGACCATATCTAGCTGCCACTCAGAAGATAGGACACAGGCTGTGGGGCAGCTTTTACATCTTGAACAAAGACATCCGATTTCCCCTGTGCTAGCTTGCATTCAAACATGATACTGTACAAAGGGTTCGGATCCTTTGATTGCTTGTGGTCGCGGGCATTCTTTATCTGCCGCCGATCACGAGGAAGACTTGCACTACTTGCCTGCAACTCCCCCCCTGTTCCATTGTTAGAAGGTTGATGGCTTCCTTTGGTGTGTGAGATAAGGCTATGTTTTTGATACGCTTCTTAGGCTGCTATGAAAAATCAACTGCCAACACAGTGGATCCTGTGAATTGCAGTTCCCTTTGAATGGGCAGTAACAATATGAATATAATTATCAGCCAGAAATTGGAGGTGATGCATTAACCATTGAAAAGAAATAAAAGAAAGCTAATTGGATAAGCTAGCTGCAGCAGTCTGATGGCAGATGAACTGTGTTCAAAGGGAATTGAAATACAGTAAGTGAGGGATGTCCAGTGTTGCCTACATGTGTCCAGGATGTCCGGAGGATCCCTTGGACATCCCAGGATCCTCCCTGGGTGTCCCATTCACACACAGCCCTCCACACTGTCCGGAGAATCCCTTGGACATCCCAGGATCCTCCCAGAGTGTCCCATTCACACACAGCCCTCCACACTGTCCGGAGGATCCCTTGGACATCCCAGGATCCTCCCAGAGTGTCCCATTCACACACAGCCCTCCACACTGTCCGGAGGATCCCTAGGGACATCCCAGGATCCTCCCAGAGTGTCCCATTCACACACAGCCCTCCACACTGTCCAGAGGATCCCTAGGTACATCCCAGGATCCTCCCTGGGAGTCCCATGCACACACAGCCCTCCACACTGTCTAGGGATATCCCAGGATCCTCCCTGGGTGTCCCATGCACACACAGCCCTCCACACCGTCTGAAGGGTCCCTAGGGACATCCCAGGATCCTCCCTGGGTGTCCCATTCACACACAGCCCTCCACACTGTCCGGAGGAGCCCTTGGACATCCCAGGATCCTCCCTGGATGTCCCATACACACACAGCCCTCCATACTGTCCGGAGGATCCCTAGGGACATCCCAGGATCCTCCCTGAGTGTCCCATTCACACACAGCCCTCCACACTGTCCGGAGGATCCCTAGCGACATCCCAGGATCCTCCCTAGGATGTCAAATGCACACAGTCCTCCATAATGTCTGGTACTAGCTAGTTTGTGCATAGCTGGTGGGTGGTAGGGGATAAGGGAGATGGAAGGTGAGGTATTAAAATAGTGTCAACGCTACAATGAACAAGGAAGCATACAAGGGGAGGATCGTATATGAGGTGATAATTAAGTAATATCAGTGTAGTAATAAAGTGCCATTAAATGAGTTTGGTTTCTTCTCTCCGATTATGAAGGTCACATATATACAAGACATAAAACATGAAATGTGGTCTGTTCATTCTTCTCGTCATTTTCGCATATCTTGATAGCCACGAGAATGTCTGCTCGCAGACTTCAGTATCCACCTTCAGAAAGAATGGATCTTTATACACACATACACATATCATGGAGTACGGTAGTACTCCATATATAGGGATGGCACGGGAAAAAAATGGCCGCCCCATATCATGTGTACAAAGTGATATGTTCAACACTCTGCCCTAGACTTAGTCATAAGCTTTTATGGACCATACCTGTCATTCTCGAGTATTTTCAACAGTAACAAGACTGTTAACGCTGACAGAGAGCATCGCTGAAGTGCCAAATCGGCAAATCGCTAAATTGGCAAATCGTTTTCAGTCATTCTGATTCTTCTGAAACCATAGCACAACAATGACTGAAGCGATTACAGTGATTCAAACGCGAAGAAGCGCTACTGGATTTGGGCTAGTGCACCCGCACCATAGCGTTCTCAAACAACTCAAACTGTTCAGCAGTGATTCTCAAGCGCTCGAAGCAAGTACTTGCCGCTATACGCCGTTCTGTTCCGTTCCGTTCTGCGCATTAAGCGATGGTTACGCCTACACCGGAAACGCAGCCTCGAGCATGCTGCATGGACGAGCTGTTCTGCTTAGACGCTTATAATACTTGGAGTACGCTTTATGACGGACCCAAAGTGAGTTGCTGTAGTTACGCTATAATAGTAAGAACACTGATACAACTGCTAGACCATTACAGACCATACTAACCTCCATGATGTGCATTAAATGGAGTCGGCAAACCGCTGTAGACAGCCGTCTGCCATTGCAATGTTACATACAAGAATGTGTGGGTGCACAGTGGCATTCTCAAGTCGGTAGGCGCTTAGCTACAATTCACATTAGCTGTATTTTGCTACTCTGCTGTATCTTGAAGCCCCACTGAAAGCTTTGCAGTGCAAAGTGCATTCTGTGTCTGTTGCATTATAGGCCTAGGTGCTGTTAGTTTATCATACATGGGAGCGGATACAGCTAATAATGCTCATCTACCCCACACAACCAGACCATCTAAACACCATTCATACCTTTCTCCCCACAAAAAAACAACAGAAACAAGTAACAAAAAAACATTTTAAAAAATGAAAGAACATATAGGGATGGAATCCCCAAAAAGCAACCAAGCAAGGTAGGAATGGTACCACAATACCCTTACGGATTGTCATCCCTATATCTTTAGCCATTTTTCCAACCTCAACACACACACACACACACACACACGCACACAGACCAATCCCTGCCATGCCACACCAGCCATATCCACAGCCAATACAATGTGCATGGCAATTGCAGCACTACAACTTATCCTCCACATGCAGCAATACACACTCGTAGGCTAGACTACATACATGTACCACTTACCCCACATTCCACACCACAATCCCTGCAACAACACCCTTTCACCTCACCAACAGTTAGTACGGAACACATTTCCAAAAACACTACTCTATTATACCAAAGTACGTAAAAAAAAACTAATCATCTACACCACAATCTAACATCCTGTCGTCCCATGTAACTACCACTTAGTATACTAGTGACAGTCACAGTTTATAGCGAAGGTGAGTGTTTGCTGTGTGTTTGATAGGCTATACCAGGAGAACTGGCTGGAACAGGTTACGATGAAAAAAGGTCAATCGAACTGGAGTATAGCTTCGCTTTGCTCGGAACTAGTTGCAAAAATGGCAAAAGATATAGGGATGACAATCCGTAAGGGTATTGTGGTACCATTCCTACCTTGTTTGGTTGCTTTTTGGGGATTCCATCCCTATATGTTCTTTCATTTTTTTAAATGTTTTTTTGTTACTTGTATAACGTTATTTTACACTGGTATGGTATAAAAGATGCATTTGCATCTTATAAGTTTACTTTTAACCCATTAACCGCGATAATAATTACGCGTTGAGCCACGTCATTTCCTAAATTATTTCCGCCTTGAGCACGCGGTTTGGTAGACATTTTTTTGTTACTCCAGAAAATGCGTGTAGAGGCCGATACGAAGAAGCAGATCGAGACATAAGTGACTGAAATTATGCCCTTTACGTTGCTGGTCTGTACAAGACGAGGCAATGCTGGAGTGATTTTGGCAATGCGCTGTGAGCTACCCACCGTGTGCGTCCCGAAAAAAGTCGCCGAGTCGTGGCTATTCTACCAGATGTTTTCAAGTTGTGGATCAACTGGAAAGAACGGCACCTCGATAATTATATTCATAAACAAGTGGGCGTGGCACCGGAAGTCACGTGAGGTATGTGCGCGCGGTCTGGGCCACACCTACCCAAGCCGTATTGCGGTAGTGGGCGGGGCACGATCGAGCCACACCTATACTCCACATTGGTGCTAATGCGCATGCGCGCTCAAAACCGCAATGTCACGGTTGTAAGAGGCAGAGGCCGAAGCTCAGCAACTGGAGACATGGACCGCTTATGGTGCTATAGAACTTTTAATAGTGTAATAAATGACTACGTATAATAAAGTTAACCCTTAGAGCGCGGCGACCATATATATATGGTCGAAATTAGTTTCCGCTCTCCGCGGCGACCGTATATATATGGTCTTGTAAATATTCATAGCTTACCGGATACTTGCACGCGTTAGGAGCTTCCGAGGAAGCCCCTACTCATCCTGCTACGCAGCGGCAGCTCTGCTAAGTCAACAGCAGCTGTGCTGCACTTTAGGGCCTTCTGTTTTCATAGCTAACTACAAAGGAATTTTATCGCTGTCAATTAGGATGGCAAGGTTTAGTGTGAATGAGGTACTGATGCAGTTAGAAGATGAAGATTCTGATGAGGACTTTGATGGATATTTTGAGTGTGATATGGATGAGCCCTGCTGGAGAGGTAGTGATGATGTAGCTAGCCTCCTGGAACAGAGGACCCAGGCTAGTGATAACAGTGGTGATGGAGAGAGAGATGACGGACATATGAGCGTGGAAGGGAGCAGGAGTGACGTTGATGGACATATGAGTGTGGATGGTGCAAGTGGGAGTAGAAGTGACATTGATGGTAGGAGCAGAAGCACAGGGCGAGTTGAAGGTGGCAGAGGTAGTAGAAGAGGTAGCAGAGGTCGAGGTCGAGGTCGTGGTAGAAGTCGAGGGAGGGGTCGAGGTCACAGTGCTTTTGTGAGTGGAAGCACTTCTAGCGACAGCGATGGTCCCCATGCTAGCAGAGGTCGGAGTCGTGGACGGGGTAGTCGAGGCAGTCACAGAGACGCTGGTAATCAACAGGATCGTCATGGTGAGAGGATTATTCCTACCATTCCAACCTTCTCTGGAAGTCCTGGCTGCACTCGAGACATGACAGACAAGTCGCCAGTTGACTTTTTTCAACTCCTCATTCCCGATGATTTGCTGCAGGTAGTAGTTGACCAGACCAATCTCTTTGCTCAGCAGTACATCGGTGCCACAGAGCTGCCTCGCTTCTCAAGGGTTCGAGAGTGGGAGAAAACACCGCACAACCTCGCTGAACTGAAGTTCCTTGCTGTGATCATCATCATGGGATTGGTCGTGCTCCCCCAGATTGAAGATGCGTGGTCAACAAAGTGGCCCTTTGCTACGACCACCTTCTCCAGCATCTTGAAACGGGATCGCTTCTCCCTGATCCTTCGTTTTCTCCACCTGAACGACAGCACTCATTACATCCCCAAAGGCCAACCTGGGTACGATCCGCTGTACAAGCTGAGGCCGTTCATGGATCCCTTGATTGATAACTTCAAATCAGCATACAATCTTGGCCGGGAGATCGCCATTGATGAATCCATGATCGGCTTCAAAGGCAGGCTGCACTTTATCGATCGACACCACCATTGTGAATGCCTACATCCTCTACAAAGAGTCCACACAGTCCACACGTAAGCTCACACATGTGAACTTTCGGGTCGAGCTGGCAAAAGGTCTCCTTCAACAGGCTGGTCATGATGTTGAGGCTCTTTCTCACAACCAGACAACACCATCTGCACGCCGGGTAGAAGCAATACCACCCCCCCTTCGCCTGACAGGGAGACATTTTCCCGAAAAGGTGCCTCCTACTTCTGGTGGCAATCCTGGCCAACTTGAGTGCGTGGTCTGCAGTAGGAAGAGAGGGAGGGGTAGAGTAACTACCACATACAGGTGTAAGACATGCAAGAAAGGCGTGTGTATTGTGCCTTGTTTCGAGCTGTACCACACCTGTATCGACCCTACACGACACATTGAACCTGTTACTAGCTAAGTCATCACTACTATCACTTTTCTGGTCACCCTTATTAGTTACATGTAAGTCAATCACTTTTTACTATGCACTTTTTACTGTCCTGCCTCACTGCTCCCAACATTACTGGTCTTGCAAGACAGTATACAGTGACAATCAGACATTCTAGTAGTTTTCCTGGTGCACAGAAGGGAAATGGGTAGTATGGTTATCCAGCAATCTTGAAATGAAACGCTACTAAAAATAAATTATTGAGCGTTTACTTTCAAGCGTTCCATTGCCAGGCTACCACACTCCATGTCACTCTTCAGCGTGCTAATAATGTAGGTAAGCTGGATCAACTGAAGAACACGATCAGACCTGCGCAAACGCTTGGTGACGTCATTTCCGGTCACATGCAATTACGCACTTACTAATTAATTACTTCCGGGTAAGCACGTGCACTCTTAGGTGAATTGTGCGTTGTTAGAAAAATGGCTGTTGAGAAGCACAACGTGGTTGAGCCGTTTTCCGTTTTCTTGCTTAATCTGGTAGGTCCAGGCTAACCGAATTAAGAAATGCTGATTATAATATGTATATGTTGCATATTAACGGTAGAGTTAGTAGACTGTAAGCGAATGGGATAAGATGTAGTGCATAAGCTAAATTAAATTATGTTTTGTCTTTCCTTGTTCTACTAACTAGTCTATACAGGGTACTGTTGTGCAATGTCTCGACATAAGCTGCTGAATGCTTGTCGCGATGTTGGGCCATGGCGCTCCCTATACATGAATTCGTCAAGGTAGGATGCCAGCATTGTCTTACGGCACCCTTTCATGCGCTTCAGCTTCTGCTTTGCCCGACTCCAATAACTCTCGACATTTTGTGTGTGGATGCCTGTTGTTGGATCCACAAAATGGAGACTGTGGTTGACTGTGCCGTGGCCTGCAACTCCTGGAAGGGTTGACACCCTGTTGTACGCACTCCACTCATCGGAGTACACAGTTGTTCCAGGGGCTACATGGGCAAAAATGATGGGCAGTAACGTGGCAGCATTTCGACGGGGTACGAGTTCCATGTATCCAAGAGCTGGAGTGACGGAGGTATCCACGATCCCGAATACCCACATCTCCAATGTTGTTGCACGGCCGCGGTGGTTCTGGTAAGTAGGAAAACAGTATTGTAACTATTTTTGCATTGTTTCTTATTTATTCTGACTTTACCTTAGGCTTGTGGTTAAACAGTGACTCATCAATCTGAACCACTTTGCCAATACCGCCGAGAATAATGGGGCTTTGCAGGAGTTTTGTGCTGCAGACATCCCGAAAGAACTGATAAATGTCTATTGCAGTCTTCTCGGAGATTTCTGCATTGTCGGCAGCATCACACACTGGGTGATCTCTGGACCACAGCTGCATGAGAAGCCACTTGAAAAGTGGCAGCTTCGACTTGGCAAAGAAGCTACCATCTCTGATAGTCTTCATGGTGTGGCAGTTTGGGCATCGCCATGTATGGCCATCCTTGGACCCCTGCTGCTCGCTCCTGGTGGTGAAATTCATGGCAACGCCACATCTGCTGCAGTTCTTGTGGCTTGCCAGGAGGTGTTTCCTCTGGAACCACTGGATGAGATCCAGCTTCTCGCCAAAGATGATGGGACCCAGCTCAATCAGTGACATGTTGGATTTCACCGCTAAAACGTTTCGCGCGCATATTATTTGTTATTATTATTATTATTATTATTGGTGTTGGTAATATTGTTGCAATTGTGCACTAAGGATGGGTGGGGCTGAATGCACAATTCACCTAAGAGTGCACGTGCTTACTCGGAAGTAATTAATTAGTAAATGCGTAATTGCATGTGACCGGAAATGACGTCACCGAGCGTTTGCGCAGGTCTGATCGTGTTCTTCAGTTGATCCGGTAAGCTTTTGTACTTCTTTTGACATGCCTCTAAGAGCTCTTTGACACTGAATGCCATTCAGTTTATAACTACTAATAAGCTCACCTCTTTGGTTGGTGTTTGTAGACTACTAGCTCTCCCGAGACTTCGCCGGTCCTTCTGCTGATGGTTGCTCGTGTTGCTGTACCCCTCAGAAAAGCGCCGCACTGCAAAAGGACCACGCTGCTGCTCGAAAACCTTCCTTGAAGTGGCTGGCTCGTCGTAGCTCTGGCCCTTGTAAAAAGCAGGTGATTTTGACCACAACTTCCGCGTACGCGATGGAATTTAATTCTCCACATCCGCGCTCTAAGGGTTAATATGCCTGCAAACGGATATCCCTATAGAACACAAAATTATGCTGTAAATTATGCTGTAGCTAGCTAAAACTAAACCAGGTGCAAATTAAACTGATGGGTAGAGTGTTAGGGGGATACTTGGCTTACACAGTGTACTGTCTTACACAGGGTACTGTATGGCAATGTCCCGCATAATGCACGAGTTCTTGTGGCGGGAGAGGTATGGAAGAACAGCTGGCGTTGCTTTCAACAACATTATACTCAATATCCCCCCTGACGATACAAGGTGATGCTTGAAAAGAAGTTGTCCATGAAGACGTGGTAGAATTGGCCCACAAGATCTCTGGTGAGCCTGGTAACTACATTGCCCCCAAGTCCAACTTCCACATTACTACCCAGCTTCCCAGTGTAGAACTCAAACTGTGAGACATAGCCATTAGTGCTGTCTGCCCTCACCCACACCTTGAACCCTCTCTTGGTAGGCTTCTTGGGCATATATTGTTTCATGGAACTCCTCCCTTTGAAAGCAATCATAGCCTCATCAATTGATTGGTACTGGTGTGGTCGGTAATTTGACTTGCATGCCTCCAATATGATATCAATGACTGGACGAACCCTACAAAGTCTATCGTATTCTGGATTGGATCGGTCAGGTAGTGTAGTATTGTCCACAAAATGTAGATACTTCCAGATTTGAAGGAACCGGTCTCTGCTGATTCGATCCGCGATAGGAGAGTAGCGAAAGTAAGGGTCTTTCTTCCAATAATCAACCAGAGATGGAAGCTGGTTGATTCCCATAAGAATCGCAAATCCTAGGAAGGCCAAAATTTCACTTTCTGTGACGTCTGTCCAGCTGCTGATGCCATTATCTCCCAGTACCTGTCTGGCATACAGGTTGGTCTGCTCGATCACAGTGGACATCACTGCTGCTGTGAAGAAGAGCCGGAAAGTGTTGAGAATCGAGGCACTGATGGGAACAGCTGGTCCTACATCCTCCACAAATGACTGGCGGGTTACAACCTGAGCAGCCGACTGCCATGTAGGACCACCAGCACTAAAGAAAGGTAGGTAAGACTATGTGCTGATATCATAATTATTCCTTACATGTAAAATGCATGTGTGCAATGATGCTGCCGCATGTTGTATGGTAGAAATTTACTGTAGCATACCTGGAACTCGCATTAGCAGTTGTTGGTGTTCCTGTCCTGCTAGTTCCTCGGCCACCCCTGCCTCTACCACGCCTCCCTCTGCCTCTGCCACCCCTGCCTCTGCCTCTGCCACCCCTGCCTCTGCCTCTGCCTCTGCCTCTGCTGTATCCACGATTATTGTGTCGGCCAAGGAGAGGACGATGAGAGGAGTGGAAATGATGCCGTGTTATCAGATACTGCTATTGGTGCACATTTGCTATTACCTGCTGGCTGATGGTCCGTCACATCCATCGACCTCCTCTGTGGAACTCTCTGGACCCGAGCTAATAGTACAAACATGTGCAAGTAAAATTACCCCTTTCACGTATATCAATCTTGATGTACCTGGCATCTGAGAGTGCAGATGTATCTAGACGGTCCTCTTCAGAAGCCAAAGGTGAAGGGGGAAGGAAAACTGGAGACCTGAAAGGAAAAAATCTCTCATGTGGGGCAAGGCTCTGGACCACTCCGTGAAAGAACTGCATGTTTTACTGAAATTCTAATTTTTTTATGCCTTTTTCACCTGTCATGGTCAGAATGTTCAGGTTCAGGTTCTAGGTCATCGTCACTGCCATCACACACTGGCTCATTCATGATCACTTGACCTAGCTCAATGTCATCGTCATCTGGGTCCTCCAGTAGCTCTAGGACTTCATCCGTGGTGTAGTAGGAATGGGAGGGGCCGGGGAGAGACTCTGCCATGATGTCACGAGTAGCCACGGTTCCGCCTACTTCCTCTGTTAGAGTTCGATGAAGGTTGAGCGCTGTCTGCAGACTCAGTAATAGCTCACGCAGTCTTCCAACACAGTAGCTAGCTAGCTGTTATAGAACAGATACTACCGCTTGTGTGATCGCGCCCTAGTACCGCCTGCTTCTAATGACTGATCGCGCCTAGGAAGTGTTGCCGTCTTGTATGAGAAATTCCACCGCCATGTTTTCATGAACGGTCCAGCTGACCGACCAGTTCCGTTTGTATTTATGTGCCAGCTTATAGCTGCGCTTCATGCAACCCACTGTATGTGTACCCCATAGCCTGGTTTATATTTGTGTGTTGTCAGATAGTTACATTTCTGTCCCTGTGGTGCATGGTAGGTGTCGAGTCCGCTATGTAGCCAAAAAGCTACAATCGGGGTTACGCGGAAATGTGCCAAAAGGCTACTATCGGGGTTAATGGGTTAAATAAATATTAATGAATGTTTAACATACTTCTGCAAGTTCTGGATACTTCCGTGCATCACAGTTCTCCAAGCACCATTTGTCTGTGTGACCTGTGATATGCATTTTGTCCACAACTATCTCCATGGAGGCAATACTCTTGGTAGTGGGTGTCAAATCCTTCCTGGAAGGGTTCTGTGCGAACCTTCGCAAATGACACCCATCATCATAGCAAATATAGCCTGTGGAATGTCATGTACATATGTATAAGTACTATGGCAAAACAAACAGCTGCTTTGAACTTACGCAGGTGTGATAAGTGTTCTTTGTTGTTCTGCATGTAATCATGAAGTGCACCGTATACATGTACTTGGGTTTTTGATTCTGCCACATACAACTCTGATAAGAAAGTAATAATACCGCATGGCATAGTTGATCTTCTCAGTGATCTGTGGGAGCATGGTGGAGGAAGCAAACCAATCCTTCGAATGTGGAAGCTTCCAAAACAATCTCGCGAGTTTCAGGAAAAGTTTGACTGCATTCAGGGAGAGTTGGCAGAGCTTGCTGGAAGAGATGATCTCCTCACTGGTGTTCTGAGCAAGGCTAAGGGGCAAATTTTGAGGGCTGCAGCAGTTTTACTTGCTCTTTTTCGTACTGATCCGTCATACTGCAAACCCGAAGACCTCTCATCCAAAGAGCTCTCCACTATGTCTATTAAAGATGCAATCAATCTCATTGAAGTGAGTAATGAACATACAGCTCTCATTGGTGGGCGAAAAGGAATTACAGCTCCCATAACGCTTGAGTTGTCATATGTAATACCTGTATGGTACTGGTTTTTCTGCTCTGAAACAATTTTGAACTATAAATCTCATGTCTTGAAGTTTACCTTTTTTATAGCTGTGTCACCCCAAGGCACCAGGCAAGCCTGTGACGATGAAAGCAATGCAGCATTTGTCCTCACCCTACCAGGAAAGGTGATGGACCTCACTTCTCTCCTGAACAACAAGAAGTTTCGGGGTCGTGGCAACAAAAAGGGGGCTATCCGAGTTTTTCAGCTGCTTCAGAACGACGACCTCGGAAATCTTGAGACACGCCGTGGACGAAGTCACTCCAAGGTATGCCTACTTTCTGTCCTTTTTATGTAGTAATTCCCTGACTCGTATCATGCACCTCGTACGTATGCTGTTATTAAAATCCATTATAGTAATTCTTACATCATTTCTTACAGCTGTACCACTTCAGGAAACGCCCACTTCCACCTCCAGATGATGAAGAGCAAAGGGCAGAGCTGGCTACAAAGCTGATGAAATACAGCGTTTCCCTTCCAGATTATGTTAGTGCCATCGAGGATGTGAATAACCCATGGTAAAGTTCTTTTCTGCATTTTGTACATGATAATATGTACGCATCTGTGTACATGTCATACTGATCTGTCACTTTTTCCTGTAGGGAGGTGTTAGGAGAACCCAAGCGATCTCCACGAAAAGTTAGCCCGCAGGAAGACTCCATGATTAACACAACGCTGCAGTAATATGGTTCTGCAGCAACAGTATAATAAGAAAATAAATTAACTGGTACATGCAAATCAGGAATAGTCAGTGTTGGGTTCATTAACGCTTGCAATATCCAAAACCCCACTATATATTAGCCACAACCTCACTTATGAATACATTACATGTTACAGTAGAATTCCTTGTTGTATTGTCATGTTCTCTATTGCAAACAGCAATGATGATTTCAGATCCTCCACTCTTCAAAATACATGAGGCATGGAGAGCTATGGGTGTGGGAAAGCAGCTATGGAAAGTTTTGGGATGTCCTTGGGAGGATGTCCTTTGGGATCCTGGAGATCCTTCGGACAGTGTGGAGGGCTGTGTGTGTATGGGACACCCAGGGAGGATCCTGGGATGTCCCTAGGGATCCTCCAGACAGTGTGGAGGGCTGTGTGTGCATGGGACACCCAGGGAGGATCCTGGGATGTCCCTAGGGACCCTTCAGACGGTGTGGAGGGCTGTGTGTGCATGGGACACCCAGGGAGGATCCTGGGATATCCCTAGACAGTGTGGAGGGCTGTGTGTGCATGGGACTCCCAGGGAGGATCCTGGGATGTCCCAAGGGATCCTCCAGACAGTATGGAGGGCTTGTGTGTATGGGGCATCCACGGAGGATCCTGGGGTGTCTTGGGATCCTCCGTACAGCTATAGCTATATGGATATAGGATAACCAGGGAGGATCCTGGGATGTCCTTTAGAATCCAGGGTCCTCCCAGGATGGGAATATCTTAGACTGTCTGGGGAATCCTAGACAGTTGTAGGCAACACTGGACATGAGTGCAGTAAGTTCAAGAGTACAGCAGCGGTCAGTGAAAAGTCTGCAGTTCTACAATTGTACAATGGTACGGATCGTGCACTAAGTACACTGTTAAATTGTTTTTATGGATGCAGAAAACAGTACTTTCATGCTAGAACAAACTGAAGCGCTACAAATGGTTCTGAAACAGCTTGCAAAGCGAAAACAAACTCACCAGATGGCTGAGGTTAGGCTCAGTTTACGCAGTTACCTAGTGAGATTTTGTTCCCGTTCATGGGTCTAAGCAGCCTAGAGCTATTGAAGTAGGTTTTATACCGTCATACCTAGGTCGGTGAGCACTGCATCTGGAAATATGCACGCTTAAAAAATATATAAAAGTGATTGCGTACCACGAATATGGAACGTAAACTTTTTATTTGCGAAACCCTTCCAGGCCTTACTCCCCGATTTTTCTCCACGGCTGCGATATCTGGGCGAGTAAGACCTGGGTCGAAGCTAAAGGCATTATTCATCACCAAGCGCTTCACAGGCACAGTAGAGGTAACCCAGGAAATTGCAAGCCTTCTTACTCCTATATGTAAATTTATAAGCAAACCGTTACTTCAATTTACCTCTGATGTCAATGATAATTCGACGAAAGCAGGGGTATGTGCCGTGGACATAGTGTCGTCTTGTTATAACATAATACGATAATGATGATGGTGCCTTTCGCTTTGATGACGCTATCCATACCCTTCCACTAGGAAGGAGCCGAAAGTGGGTGGTCTTCGTTCCATTCGTCTTCCAAACACCCAAATCATCAGCTTTGAGATCTGCAAACTCCACGTCGTCAATATCCACAATGAAACGAGCACTCTTCGTCACACCCATCGGCTGGCAAACTTTGTCCAGAACAGGATTGAATAAACACTGGGCTACCTGCTCGGCATTATAACCACATGTAGTTGTAGAGAAAACGGGCAGCTGAGTATCGCCCCCATAGTGCTGCACGACTGCATCATCTGAAGTGTCAACAGTATTGTCACTATCGCTGTCACTCGGTATTTGGAAATTGATTCTATGAAAGAAAACAAACAGTAAATACTTTAGGATGCTTGCCCAAAGTAACAACAGTTCTTGAGAAGTTCATATACACTTACTAGAAGGCTTTCTGTATACAATTTGGTCACTGAGCTACCTTAAGAGTGTCTCATTGGATTGTACCCAGTCTATAGCTAGCAGAATGTTTTTGCCTGTTACAGACAGGGTCCCACAAACGGATTCCAAAGTGAAGCTTTGCAGAGAAAATACATCGCTTTTGGAATACTGTCTGCAGCAGGCAAAAGATTATGTACCTATTTACAGCAATACACGTCAGGAAGAAATGCATCCCTAGTTGCATACTTACCGTTTCCTACAGCCTGCTCCCTTTGTGAGGCCACAGCTTTCATTTGCACTCTCATCACTGCATGTGCCAAAAGGGGAAAGAACACACCACCACACAATGTTAACAGATTCTGAAGTGTTATGATAACTAACTACTGAGCCCCTCCCTATGGTAAACACACACACTAGCTTACTGCTCACACCTTCACTTAGCCTAGTTTCCAGGCCTTCACCCCAGCTTTTGACACTTACAGAACAAAAAGCGGTAAAGCTTATCACGTGATACACACTTGACATGATAAAGCATAGACACAGGGTGGGCCGTGCCCGATATAAGTGGTAAGTGGTATAAGCGGAAGAAACGAGGGAGCTGTGAGCAAACTGCTACAGTACATATGGATTTCAGATGACGACAGATGCTACCCTATACAGTATCGCACATCAAATCTGCAAGCTTCTGCATGAGCGCTCTGGCGGCTACAGTAGCTGAAACCACACACCTTTACCTCAGCTCATCGTTTGTGAAGACTGCAGAGTAAGTTAACGGTTCTCCAGCTAAGCAACCCTCGTACTCCGTCAGCCATCTGTGCTATATTAGTTCACTTGTTGCTCCCCCCTTTCTGATCCACCATTCAACTGGGCACCGCCCCCCGTCTGTATACTTACGTCATAGTATAACAATGTTCACATGAGTTTTACCAGGCTCCCCCGGCCCTTTCTTTCTTCCATATGGGGTGAGGGGGGGGGAGCCTGGGAACGAGGCTAACCTTCACTCACCGCCATGGAGAAAGATTGGGGAGTGGGAATTTCACATAATAACACCACAACAACCAAATGCTATACTACTTCACGGGATGGAGTTTTAAAAAAAAGCAGAGAAGCAACTTGTGTGCGGCCATAGGCGAAACTTCCATGTGCTAGACCTAGGTGGTAAATTAAACAATATTATAGTCTGATGGAGTGGCTAGGATTTGGGTATGACAAGCCTGCACTGACTCTTACAGCCCTTCTGCCACAGGGAATGAGGCCCACACGCACACCCACACTACATTATATCCAGTACATATATAGACATTGGCATGCACATGACTCAACGTACATAATTTAACACACAAACCTGGAATCTTCCGTTGACGACGGTGGACGCTTTGTGGGCGTAAAAACACGAGGTAGCGCTTCATCTCCCGACGAAATTACAATTACCGATTCTTCAAACGAGAACTTGCTTGTGTCCACGCCCGCTGCCATCACAACCCTCGAACTTGTGCCGGGCACCGACAAAGGCGGCTCTCCAGGAGGTGCTCTCCTGCCCAGCAGCCAACGTGAAGGGGCCAGGGGCACTTTTGCCAGCCGATAAAAACACCAACTGCAGCAGACGCAGTGCTCACCGACGTGGTATCGACGAGACGGGGGCTCTCCGGCGGGGCACCGGCAAAGGCGGCTCTCGGGGGGGTTCTCTCCTGTCCAGCACCGTGGAAACCAGTGGGAAGTGGCCAGAGGCATGCCAACCAGCCAAAAAATACACCACCACAAAACTACAACCACTCTCATTCTAATACTGCAGAAGTGGAAGAAACTGCCACGTGTAAGGTCTTAAATACGGGCGCCATTGCGCTGCCCTACAGTCATGTGGCCTTCCGGTCGGGTCAATGCTACTAACCCCACTTATCGAAACTTCTATTTTTAGACTAATTTATATTCAATTCGATATCGCATTAACCGGCCCAGCGTGACTAGGAGCTAATACGCAGGGTGCGCACACGCAGCCTATCGATTTATAGCTAGGCAGAATTTTTAATAGCGTGACTCCCCTCTACGAGACTCTAGGCCCTAGTTATCGAGTCCATTATCCAGTCCATTATCAAGTCCAGGGTCCAGTCCAGCGTCCAGTCCAGAGTCCAGAGTCCACACTGCTAAAACTGTCGTGTAAATGTCACACAAAAACTTGTGTACCTATTTTGCCACAATAGTCACACTTTTTGAGAGTGTTAATAGCACATGCAACTACTGGGATGTGCAGATCACACATGCAGGTGTGTAAGCCCATACATTCTAATTTGTGTGCAATTAACACAAAAGATTTGTTGATATGCAAAAATATTACAATGAAATAAAAAATATTAAACAACAAATCTAAGCCACACACTTATATATAGCCTACTGTCCATTAGTCCAAACGATCCAAGTTAGCAAGTGTTGTTGCCACAATCCGTGGCATCTTCTTTGGGCGATTGTTCATTACAATGTACTCTAAGAAAAGTAGAAAGAGTTGAGCCCTTTGGGGTACTCCATATTGTAGACATGGAAGGCTGCCAGCAGATACAGTGGGGCTTTAGCTGCAGAAACTTTGGTAATGCAGATTTTTTCTGCAACCAAGAATGCTTCGACATCCTTGGCCCCTAACTGTTCTTTCACCAAAATAGTTGGTGCATTCTCAGCTACCTCTTCAGCTGCAGTCTGGGCATCAAGCGAGGTCTGGAAAAAAGCAAATGCTGGTTGTTATTATAGCACTAACAGATCATGGGGTGCATGGTATTAATAATATACTCATGTTGCTGCCGTAGCGCTTACGCCATTGACCACGCACCCACAGACGCAGGCGGAGCTTGTAAGACCTCCAGTCAGAGGACAAGAGCAAGAACAACCAGAGACCACACAATCCTGATCACCATACAATTCCTTCTTCCTAGTCTCCCATATCAGTAATACAAAGCTCTTAACTAGCTTTAATAATGCTTTAAAATCATCCCTGTTCCAATTCTCAAACCCTAAAATAAAACTTGCCTTATTAAAATTATCAAGTGTACTAAACTCCCCAAACCTCCCCCCCAATAGATTTTCTAATTCAACCATGAAATTATTTCTAATGCTGTCATATGCTGGACACTCCCAGAGAACATGTACCACACTCTCACATTCACCCCTGCATAATTTACACTGCCTATCATCATTTTTACCCCTATGTCTTCCTAACTCTTCATTCAGACCGTTCGTACCTGACCGAAACTTAAACAATAATCTTGTACCCGGATCACCTACCCCCTGCAAATAATTCTTGAATTCTATTTCCTTACAGAAAGACTTGTACAGATTCAACTTAACTTTAGTATTCAAGCTGTCATTAAAGTCCTTGTATTCTCTATCCCTCAACGCTTCGTCTACCGTATCTAAAAACAAATTAATATTATCTGCAGCTAATACCTCTTGGCTATCTAAATCTAACTGCAGCAGCAATTCATTAATTACTTTCATCCAAGTTTTCCTCTGCCTACCTCTACATGGTTTCACTTCCCACTCAGCATCTAATAGTACTCTAGGATACCGCTCATTATCAAACTTATTGACTTTATACCACCACTTAAGTTTGCTTCTATCCCTCCTCCCTTTCAAGGACTCTAACCCCATGCATGGTATTAAAAAAGTATATGGTAGCTTGGGTATGAGGCTATCTGTGTGGCTACATGGTTACTTCAATTGTTATATGCACTTCCCATGTACAGTGATTGGCTTGGGTTGGGGTCTGGGGCTGCTTGGTTTGGGGCCTCTCTATATTTCCATGCATGCAATTGCTTTTTAAAAAAAATTGGTGCTGCTCATGGCACTGAGAACCAAATGCTGCAGCGTATAGCGAACATCAATTAAAATAAACAACTTACTGGAATGAAGTTAATCAATTTGTCGACACTGGGTTTCGACTTTTGGTCAGGCAGCAGAAGAGGCAAAAGAGACAAGTCTCACAGTGAGGGTTGAGTCTACATGTAACAGAATGGAAAAGCCAAAACAATCATTATGGTATGTACAATCCTGTAGTCACCACTATAAATATCCTACATATCTATGGCTGCTACAAATAGCCACCTTGTGCATATTAACCTTTTAGGAAAACAATATCAAATAGAAGCCAGTCACATCTAGGTATTACCTTAAAGTTTATAGCTGTCTTAGCTGTAGGGAAACTATAAATACACTACTTGTACGGCAGCTACAAATAGCCACCATGTGCTAATTTATTTTTAGGCAGACAGTATCAAATATAAGACAGTCACATCCGGGTATATACGACTTTTGCAGCTATCTTAGCTAGGAAATTATGTTAGAAATTGTGTGTTTTATGAACAAACACTGTTGACATGGATGCATGGTACAATTTGCATGTGCAATAGCTACAAATAGCCACTGTGCTAACATATCTTTTGGGCATACACTGTCACATAAGCAAGTCACATCCACGTATACAACATATTTGCCCAATTTTATAGCTGACTTAGCTAGAAAATAAAAAAAAATCTTCAAATATTTACAATTTTCATTATGCAGTTTCTAAAACTCTCATGCAAGCCAACTTTTTGCATGGTTTACCAAACACACATTAGCATATATACAAGCCAATAGTCATCACTAAACATGTATGGTGGCTACAAATAGCCACCATGTGCTGATTTATCTGTTAGGCAGATAGTATCAAATATAAGCCAACACATCCAGGTATACGACTATTGCAGCTGTCTTAGACTGGAAAGTATGTTGTGTAGTTTACGATATAAATGGTGTGTTGAACAAACACTGTTGCCATGGGTGCATGGTATAATTTGCATGTATAAGCCTAAAAACTGCAGTCATCACACTGTTTGTATGGCGGCTACAAATACCCCGTCATGTACTGAATTGGTTTTTGGGCAGACACTGTCAAATAACAGCCAGTCACACCCAGGTATACATGTACATCATTTTTGCCAAATTTATAGCTAGAAAATAAATAAAAAATCTTCAAATATCTAATACAATTTTCATTATCCAGTTTCTAAAACTTTTATGTAAGCCAACTTTTACCATGGGTGCATGGGTTACCAAACACACATTAGCATATACAAACCTGTAGTCACCAGTATAAACTAAAGTACAAAAAAACATTTTCAAAAAATGTAAAAAGATGTAGTGATGAAAGTACCAAAAAGCACTGAAACAAGGTGTAGGGATAGCAGAATCACAAAGTTAAACATGCATAGCCCCATCCCTACATCTTTTTCACATGTTACGGCATGCAGCACGGTTGCACTGATCTATACAGTTTGTCATGTGTTGTATCAAGCTGCGCTGGAGATGCCTTCCATACCGATTGTATTCATAGCCCTTGTAATAAAATTAGAGTTATTTATGTTGCAGTTAACATGTGAAAAAAGATGTAGGGATGGGGCTATGTATGTTTAACTTTGTGATAAAATAACATGTATCAGAGAGTCGGTAGACTCTCTATGTAGGGATGGCACCGACACGCCCATTACGTAATACAAAACAAAAGCCTCCAAATCTCTGCTAAAAATAACATATAAGCTTTAACAGGCACCTAACCTTCATATTCGGGTGTTTCTGCAACCAAAAAGACTCCCAAAGTTTCCAAAAAGCATCGCTAAACTGGAAATGTGGAAGGTAGCTAGACTACCAAATTGTTCATCTTCTTGTTGTTCTTGTTGTCAGTCAGTGAGGCTAACTCAAATTTGGTTCAAGCAATCACCGTGGTTTTAGCACCAAAGAAACGCACGTTTCAGCGCGAAGGTCCACGACAACATAGCATCTTCGTAATTATAAAATGGAACTCGAAAGCAATACACAGTGCACTCGCTCTGCAGTTGGTCGGCATTTTTAATAATCTTGCGCATGCGCACTGTGCATCACATGACATGCACGCTTGGCAACGAGAATCCGTTGACTCGCTCTCGCGACTCTCGTTGACTACTGCTATTAGACTAGTTGTTTGAAAACCCTGAGTTTGTGTTCACAGACTACTTGGAGACTCTGGACTAGACGGCTTACCTGGTGGCTTCACCTTGGAGTCGTCGGTCTTTGCCAAGATAAGTGAACTCGACTTAACTAATATTCATTTTACTAGGGGGTGTAGCCTCGTAGCCTGGCCACACACCCCCCCTCCACTGACTTGGCTGTTTTCGGTGCTAGCTACCTTGGAGTTGTCTATTGTTCTGCTTTACTGTATTTGTATGCAGGTAGCAATATCAGTGCCAAGTTTTTAGCTGTGGAATATGCCTTAAGGCTCAGAATAAAAAGTATTATCAGGAAAACAAATTAAGAATTTTGTCTAAAAGGAAACGAGAATAGCTCTGACCCTGACAAAAAGAAGGCTGCTAGGAAAGCATGCTATAGCAATGACCCTGACAAAGAAAAAGCTGCTAGGAAAGTACGCTATAGCACTGACCCTGACAAAGAAAAGGCTGCCAGGAAAGCACGCTATAGCATTGACCCTGACAAAGAAAAAGCTGCCTCTAAAGCACGCTATAGCTCTGACCCTGACAAAAAGAAGGCTGCTAGGAAAGCATGCTATAGCAATGACCCTGACAAAGAAAAAGCTGCTAGAAAAGCACACTATAGCAGTGACCCTGGCACAGAAAAAGCTGCTAGGAAAGCACGCTATAGCACTGACCCTGACAAAGAAAAAGCTGCTAGAAAAGCACTCTAAGAATCGTAGAGCTAGAATGAAGTCATTTAAAACATACTATGCACGTAACAGAAAACGAATGTGTGCTAGTAGAAGAGGAAGGTATGTATTAGCCGAGCCCAAGCCTGATGTGAAAGACATGTACATGAAGGAAATGGAAGACTGTCTGTTAGGCGATTCCAAAGCAAGGGCTCAGTTGATGGCAGCTTTTAAGAAACAGCAAAAAATTGTAGTAAAACGAATGTCTAGGGTTTTGGGAAGGACTGTCTGTAAAATAGCAGCTAAAAGACTAGCCCAGAGGAGCCCCGCCCCGGACCCGGAGAGGGAGAGCCTCCCCAACCCGGAGAGCCGCCCCGACTCGAAGAGCCCCCCGACCCGGAGAGCCGCCCCAACTCGAAGAGCCCCCCCCCCCGACCCAGAGAGCCGCCCCGACCAGAGAGCCCCGCCCGACGCGGGGTCGGCGGGGGCGGAGAGGAGCTCGAGGACGGGAAGGCTGGAGAGGCCGAGGAAGGGGAGGCAGCAGATGGAGAGGCTGAGGAAGGGGAGGCAGCAGATGGAAAGGCCGAGGAAGGGGAGGCCGAGGCCACGGAGGAGGGGGAAGGAGAGGCCGAGAAAGGGGGTGGAGGTATATCAGCGAAGATGTAAGTTTGTTAGATAGCAAATACAACACCGTGCGGCACAATTACTGCTATACTATTCTTTCTTTATGCAGATTAGCCACTCAAGAGTTACTATTATAAACAACTATTATTAAAGACTATGTTAAATGTATTTACTTTAAAACTATATTATGTTATACTATTATGGTACTATATCATTATTATACTATAGTTGTACTATTACGCATTCATTATGTATCACAATATATTTCATTACTATAATATTTTGCCAAGCAAAAAAGTACAGAAACAAGTTACAAAAAAAAATTTCACAAAAATTTAAGATGTAGGGATGGAAGTGCAATAAAGTATTCAAACAAGGTGTAGGGATAGCAAGTTTAACATACATAGCCCCATCCCTACATCTTTTTTACATGTCACGGCAAGGGCAGCACTATGTGCCTACATAATACTATGTCATACCAAGCAGCACGTAAGTTAAGTTTATCCACATGTACATTTACATAAAATTCTACAGGGCAGTGACTGGTAAATTTCTGTTGGGTGTGGCTTGTACTATAGCCAGCCTCGTCCCCAGGCCACACCCCCTGAAAGTAGTTGTGGGTGTGGCTTGGGTATATATAATAAGCAAGTTCTCACGTGAATAACTAATTTCTGTTGGGTGTGGCTTGCCTCGTCCACAGGCCACACCCACTGAAAATAGTTGCGGGGTGTGGAATATGTCAGAGTAGGCGTAACCCGGAAGTCATGTGATTTCTTGCCCAACGTGATGCTACATTCTCACGTGAATAAATTTGTACCATGGCAAAAGACACACCCGCCTAACTGAAATCTGTTTAAGTATTCATTGGCTTTGTAATTTAATTAGAGTTGTTTACATTGCAGTTGACATGTAAAAAATATGTAGGGATGGGGCTATGTTAAACTTTGTGTTTATGCTATCCCTACACCTTGTTTGAATACTTTTTTGCACTTCCATCCCTACATCTTAAATTTTTTAGATTTTTTTTTTTGTAACTTATTAATATAATGCATTTAAGTATTCTAAATGAATTACTAATCTCCGACTCAAGTTGGGGATGTCAATAAAGTACACAGTGATCCTGACAAGATGTCCTTGTAGACAGCAATTAAAAAAGGCGTTCTGTGCTTTATTGGTGTATGATATGATCATGAGTAAAATAGTTTGGAGATGCCCCATTATCCCGACACCTCTAAGCAGAGTAGCTAGTCAATGAGTCTACCAACTCTCTGATGCTCAGGTGATAGTCTCAGATGATAGCTACATTGAATATTATAATTTATAATTGTAGGTCGTATATTAGTCTCGCGTGCCAGCCCTCTAAGGGGACTGGCACGCGAGACTAAATCAGTGAGAGCGAAGCGGATACTAACTCTATTTAATGCACATCAAGGTTAGTCTAGTCTACCAGTTTTATCCTGTATTGTTTATACACGTGTAACTTATAGCAACTCACTTTTATGATAAAGCACATTCCAAGTACTATAATCGTCCTAGCAGAAGCTGGTAATAATCGATCTAGTCCGAATCATAACCACAGTCAACGGTTTAGCTAGTCAACGGTCTCCGGGATTGCCGAACGGTTTAGTCAACGAGAGCGAGTAGATGGTCTCTCCGATACACTAAAGTAAGCGGTCTAGTCAACACTCTAGTAAAGTGGTCTGCACTCGTACTCAAAGTGCAACGGTTGTTGCCAAGTGCATGTCATGTGACAAACTGTGCGCATGCGTACAAAATTATTAAAATGGCGACCAACTGCAGAGCGAGTGCACTGAGTATTGCTTTCGAGTTTCGTTTTATAGTTATGAAGATGCTGTCGTGGACCTGCGCGCTGAAACGTGTGTTTCTTTGGTGCTAAAACCACGGTGATTGCTTGAACCAAATTTGAGTTAGCCTCACAGAAAAACAACAAGATGAACAGCCAAGCCAACTTTTACTTGTATGATATTACCAAACACATTAGCATATACAAACCTGTAGTCACCACTATATACTACTTGTATGGTAGCTAAAAATAGAGCTACCATGTGCTTATTTATTTATCTTTTAGGCAAACAGTGTCAAATATTTGCAGTCTTAGGCAGGAAATTATATTATGTTATAAATGGTGTGCCATCCTGTCTTCCACAAATATTCTCTGGTCAGTCCCTTTGTAAAGAATGGCTTCAGTGGTATAAATAGGCGTAGCTTAACTCATTGCACGCCGTAAGCCACTATGGTGGCTATTACGTAATCATTCCACTACGCCACAAGCCACTATAGTGGCTATGACGACCGTAAGTGCTTAGTACGGCTAGGAAGAGGAAACCCCTTCCTTTATTAGCCGTTAAATAGTTAGAGTGATTAGTAATGATGATGTAACAGTACCGAATGTAGACAAAAATTGTAAAAGAACGGATATACACGGCAAAATATAACATTGATTAGCTACGGCTAGCCATGCTGGCTACACTGCTACACGGATAATCAGGCTCTGCTGTCATCTTCAGTGACACTTGTGAGGTTCTTGCTTCCGTAGATAGTCAGACATTCAGTAGGACCATCTTTCTTTGATGCCAGGGCGTAAAACTACGCTTACAGCAGTGCCGTATCGAACTTACCGTGTGCCGATTGATCGATCCTGAAGCGCCTGCATGGTTCCAATCCGCCGCCCTTTTTGCCTTGGATGGCTGCAGCAGATAGTCTTCCAACAAAAGCAGCAAAGATTCCGTTGCTTCTTTGCCTTGGTAAGTGAAAAAACTGCCAAACGCTACACTGATATTTTTAGTCTGCCATTTTTTGTAGAAACTAACGCGTGGTGGCATCACGCGCGTGACGTAATGATGGCGTGCAATGAGTTAAGTAACACAACAAATGTGCATGAGATATTGCTGTACTGCAGCTAAAAACCGGAAATATTACCAATACAGCTATGTATTCTATGGAGTAAGAAACAACACTTCAAGCTACATTGTATATGCTGTGGTCTTATAGGAATGGTGAAGAAATGGCTTCTCTATGTAAAGACGGTCACTGTAACAATTGTGACCTATTGACGTACCACAAGCAGTAATACTGAAAATTCAATCACAATTGCCCCCTGCAAGTGAATAGACGCACCAATTATGCTGCCAGGTCTTGAATGCCTTCCAACTTCTCACTACAGGGATTCTTTCTTTTTGGGTGTCCGCTGTACTCCATGATGTTGTGGCAGTCGTCTGGGGAAGAAAAAGGAGTGCTCCCTCTCCAACTTCTCTTGGGACCAGTGTCCCACCACGATTGTACTTACCTTCTGTGAGAAACCAATACCTACAGAGTAGAAAGTAAAAAATGAACACATCAATATACCTGCAAGCGAGTATACAATCATGAAGCATTATAAATGTCACCTTTGTGCTGAACACTTTTGTTGTACGAATAAAGAGTTGACATGATTTCTGTACATGACTACATGGCTTCTTTCACCATTGCTGTCTGGTTTACATCACAATGAATGGCAATGCTGTACAATGTAATGCCTGTCATGGCATTGATCTGGCATGCTATGTATATCAGCCGTCTGCACTCCTGCAGTGTCAGTCCCTGCAGCAGCCAAGAACGAGGAATACTAAATGCAAATTTCATTTCTCATTTATACACATACAGTGATAGAGTGATACCAGCAAATGTAGGGATTTTACTCATGATTGCCGGATCAAAGGCTTCAGATACTGCCTAAAATGAGTAGCAGGAGCATTTCTCGTGCGTAAATGTGAGAACTTAGGAAGAGCTTGCTGCTTCACTGTTTCAGAACAAAACTGACTGAATGCTGGTGGGGTAGACTTCGAAAAGTCCAAACCAATGATGTGCTCAACGGTAGCATCGGAGCTATGAAACGGGAACTTCTCTAATGCAACTTCCCAAATAGTGCTGTTTGAAAGGTGCTGAAACTTTGTACGAATATCACTCATTTTCTTCTCCTTCTCAGCTAGAGACTGCATTTGCTTCAGGGAAACTTCCTTCTTTTCTGATATCAGTTCGACCTGCTTCTCGGGCTTGAGTGAGTAGAGAGCTTGAAACTGAGTGAATTTGATCTCAGGCTTGGCTATCATCTGTCGCTTTGTGAGCCTTTGGTCTTTCAGCTCACAGTTTTCATACATCTCAAACACCTTTAGGAAACGCTGCCACACATCAGACGGTACACATGCCAACCTGAGAACTTCATTTTTGTAGACTTTCGACAGGGACTAATGAGAGAAGTTGAGAAAGGCATGAAAGGCACGGGAATATTGTTGCCATAGCGCCTAGCTATCTACTGAAATCCCTAATGGTATTTTTCGTGCAAAGGGTCTATTATAGCTAAGTGTAGAGCAAAGACAATGGTATTGGTGAGTATTTATTATATAAACTCTTTTTCTTTTACAATGTGGTGAATAAATGACTACGATGAGAATGGTACCCACTCACAGCTCTTGTATGCTAACATTCTGAGTACAAAGAACGTGTAAAACTGCATCTCAGAGTGGTGGTATGCAATAATTATACTGTATTCTCCTGCCAGTGTAATCATCATTGTAACTTTGCTTTGCATATTGTTACTCTAGATATATAATATGACTACGTATATACAGGCTTTCAATAAAGATAGCCATTATTAGAGAACATTGAACATAATTAACTAATGCATATTTAACTAATGACTCTTACGTCATTCATTCAGTCGTACCTATCATTGATTCATGTGAACATGTTTCGATTGAGTTTCAAATACATGAACAAGTAGGGTTACTCCTTATTATTTATGATAGGTACGACTCACCAAAGCACAGAGGAGCGATCGCCTTGACCGTCGAGGCGGAGGACGACCGCAAAGAGAAAGCCTCCCAATTAAGGAGCACCACCGCATGGTCCAGAGATGCTGATAATTCAGTGCCCGATAGAAGGCTGCGGGTACGAAACACCCGACGTGGAACCAGTGATCGCAGCCGGACTCATCACGACTCATGCAACCAGTCACCGAACGCCCAGTGGATCGACACAAACAGCTAGAGTTGAAAAGGTAAAAAGGCCGAATGTGTCGTCAGCTGGCACGACCGAGGACTGGCAGTACTTCAAGTCAAGGTGGAATGACTATGTAAAAGCAACCAGGTTGGAAGGGACCGACAGGAATTAGAGTGCTGCGACGACCAGCTCCACAAAGACCTCACCAGAAACGCTGCGGGCACCCTTACTGAAATGACCGAGGTGTTCACAGCCATGAGGTTAGCCATAAGGGAGGAGAATACTATGGTAGCAAGGGTGACCCTACATAACATGAGGCAAGATCGAAACGAGCCAATACGTGCCTATGGGGCCAGATTGAGAGGACAGGCGAGCATCTGCAAGTTCACACAACAATGTGCAGGGTGCGGGGCCAACGCGGACTACACAGAAGCCATGGTCAAAGACGTGCTTTGCAGGGATTTGGAAGACACCGAGATACAGATGGAGTTGTTGGGAGACAAGAACCAAGATATGACATTGGAACAGGTCCTTAGGTTTGTCGAGGCGAAGGAAGCAGGAAAAAGGTCAGCATCCCGCCTGCTACTGCCACAGGCAACGGATGCAGTGACTGGCAGCTCATACAGGAGGCAGAAGAAAACATCAGCCAGAGGCCCACCACCGAATGATCAAGATACCTGCACGTACTGTGGGACCAGGGGGCACGGCAGATACCCCCCAACAAGAATTAGGAGAATTGAATGTCCGAGAAGATATGCAGGATCAAACGCGGTACGAGGTCGGCAAAAAACACCGAACACGAAGACGCAATATTCAACACACTATGCGAGATCACGTCACCGGAGAGCACCAAAAGCACCACCCTAGAACACCACGTCTTCGATATGTTCACAAGAGAATGGTTGAGGAAACAATCCAAACCTCAACCATACATCAGGCTACAGATGAGCATCCAACAGGAGGACTACAACCACTTTGGGTTCCCTCTCAAAATACCACAAAAGCAGTCCTTTGTCAGCGCCATGGCTGACACAGGCTGCCAAAGTTGCCTAGCAGGTCTCAAAATCGTGAGGAAACTCGGCCTCTCCACCAAGGACCTCATTCCCGTCGACCTCAAGATGCACACAGCAGACAACCACAACATATGCATCCTGGGTGCCACCATATTGAGGTTATCAGGAAAAAACAACAAGGGTGAAGAAAAGTCCACCAGGCAAATGGTCTATGTGACTCACAAAACTGACAAGCTATTCCTCAGCGGGGAAGCATGCATAGACCTAGGGATCATCCCAAACAAATTCCCTACAATGGACGAAGCCGAAAGAACCAACCCCGTCAACTCCATCGGAGCCACCGACACCTCCCCACCACAACAGGAATGTCAATGCCCCAAACAGACTAAGCCACCACCAATCGCTACCTCCCTGCCGTACCCAGCCACAGAAGCCAACAGGCAGAAACTCCAGCAATACCTTCTGGACTACTACAGTTCCAGCACCTTCAACATCTGTGAACATCAGACCCTACCACTCATGGAAAGCCCACCAATGAGAGTGATGACCGACCCACACGCAAACCCCACCACTCATCACTCACCCATACCAGTACCCCTCCACTGGCAAGACGACGTCAAAGCCGGCCTAGACAGAGACGTGAGACTGGGAGTACTTGAACCTGTACCAATTGAAGAACCGGTCACATGGTGCCATCGCATGGTCATTTGCGCCAAAAAGAACGACACGCCCAGAAGGACAATCGACTTCCAACCTCTCAACATCCATGCCACCAGAGAAACACATCACACCCAGTCACCTTTCCACCAGGCAAGATCGGTCCCTCAAGGGAAGAAGAAAACCGTCTTCGACGCATGGAATGGTTACCATAGTGTACCCCTCCATCCTAAATACCGACAGTATACCACTTTCATCACCCCTTGGGGCCGCTACAGATACCGCACAGCCCCACAAGGCTACATTGCCTCAGGTGACGGATACACCAGGAGATACGACGAGATCACCTCATCCATCCGAAACAAAACCAAGTGCGTAGATGACACTCTCCTATGGTCTGACACAATAGAGGAAAGCTTCTTCCAAGCATCCAACTGGTTGGATACCTGTGGCAGACATGGAATCATGTTCAGATTTGCTAAAGACAAAGTTGAATTCGCAGGCTTCGAAATCACCAACAACACCGTGCGACCATGCAAGAAATACCTCAAGGCCATCTCCGACTTCCCCACCCCACAGAGCCTAACGGATGTAAGATCCTGGTTTGGTTTGGTGAACCAGGTATCATATGCATTTAGCATGGCCGACACGATGCTACCCTTCCGGGAACTACTCAATCCCAGCAACAAATTCCAATGCAACGACACACTACAACAGACATTCGAAAAGTCGAAGCTAACCATCATCAACGAAATCCACAATGGAGTCAAAATCTTCGACAAAACCAAACCCACATGCCTGGCCACCGATTGGTCAAAACATGGCATCGGTTACTGGTTGTTCCAGAAACACTGCTCCTGCCCCTCCAACGACCTCTTTTGCTGCAAACAAGGCTGGAAGATCACCCTAGTGGGCAGCAGATTCACACACGCTGCCGAATCCAGATATGCACCAATCGAAGGTCTGGTAGTGGCAGATGCCCTGGACAAAGCAAGACACTTCGTCCTGGGATGCGAAAACCTGACCATTGCAGTAGACCACAGACCACTCTTAAAAATATTCGGGGACAGATCCCTACATCACATCTGCAACACTAGACTGAGGAACCTAAAAGAGAAAACCCTAAGATACCACTTCAAAATGGTTCACATACCGGGTGTCAAGAACAGAGCTCCTGATACCCTCTCAAGACACCCCACAGGTGATCATCACCCACCCAAAATGGTCCTCCATGATGACATACACAGCATCCAAGATAACACCGCCATCCCCCCTCCCCACATTCCCACCCAACTCATGGCTGGCATATGCACAGACGACCAACTACACTCTATCCGAACGGAAAACCAACTACAGGAGTCACTCCTATCCTCCCTACACTCCACACATACCGTCAATTGGGAACAATTCCAAACCGCTACATCATCCGATGACAACATGCTCCTCCTCCTCTCCACCATCGAAGATGGCATTCCCGAATTTAAACATCAACTACCGCCACCCATCAGAGAATACCACCAATTCAGGAGACATCTACACAGCAGTGATGGCATCGTAATTTACAAGCATCAATCTTCTGGCCTGGCATCACAAACGACATTCAAGCCACCAGAGCCAATTGCTCACACTGCAACAGGATGGCCCCATCACAGGCGGCACTACCACCCACACCTCACACCCTACCGGAGTACCCGTTTCAGTGCATATGTGCAAACTACTTCCACTACCAAGTCTACACACCTTGTCATCATTGACCGATACTCCAACTGGCCTATAGTGGAGAGAGCCAAAGATGGAGCCCAAGGACTAATTAATGTCCTAAGACACACCTTTGCCACTTATGGCATCCCAGACGAACTCTCATCAGATGGTGGCCCTGAGTTCGTAGCCCACACACCAGGCAATTTCTACACAACTGGGGGATACACCACCGTCTTAGCTCTGTAGCGTTCCCCCACAGCAACTGCAGAGCCGAGGTAGGTGTCAAACCATCAAGAGGTTGATTACCGCCAACGTCGGGAAAGATGGCACAATCAACATCGATGCATTCCAGGAAGCCATCCTTCGATACAGGAACACTCCTGACCCCACCACCAGAATTTCCCCAGCCATATGTCTTTGGAAGACCAATAAAGGATCTAATCCCTATCCTACCTGGAAAATACCACCCACATCCGACTTGGGATTCCCTAAACTTAAGAGAAGAGGCATTGAGACGCCGTCACATGCTCCACCAAGACAAATGGAGTGAGCACACCAAAGCTCTATCACCACTAAAAATGGGCGACAGAGTGAGGATCCAAAACCAAACTGGCCATCACCAAAACAAAACTTCCGTTAAGGGCGGGGCTCATACGTGCTGCGTAGAAGCCTCACATATTGACGCTACTACGTAGCGCGTATGAGCCCTGCCCTTAACGGAAGTTCAGAGATACGGTACTTTGAACACGCGTATGCGATCGAAATACGCGACGGAATAATGTTTGTTTTCTACTCGGGACTGCCACAAATGGTATCGTCATCGAAGTACGCCAATGTCGCCAATTCCTCATCAGAATATATGGATCAGGCAGGCAAACACTCAGGAACAGAAAATTCATACATCCCCATATACCAACCAGCCAAACGAAGGTCCATCCTAGAGGATATTGCTCACCTCCCCCCAACTTCACCCTCTGATGACACCACCACATCACCCAAGTCACCCACTGACCCGCCTCCTACATCCCCACATACACCAAGGAAAGACACTACATCTCTTATGACTACAACCAGGAGAGACACGGAAATTAACACCCCTCTATCACCAACTTTATACCTCCCCGACTCACCCCACACTGGGTGCTGTCCGAACCCCACCGAACCCACCACCCCCACACCAGCCACAAATCCTGCCCAACCTCCCCAAACTTCACCAGACCCCACACCAATCACGAACCCTATCCCAACCCCACTCACTCCAATCCCACAACCACTGAGATCAACCAGAATAAAGAAGCCCCCATACGGCTACAATTTACAGTGCCAAGTGAGAAGAAAAAAACTTTTAATAAATAATGTAATTAATTAATATAATGCTCTGGCTTTCTCATACCTTCTCAGGTCTAATAAACTGTGCCTAAAGGAAGACAATCAATATTCTTGAACTTTAAATGAGCCACTTTTTCACGCTGCTTTCTTTGGCTGAACTGGGGCCATCTCTGTTTCTGTTCGATTGCAACAGTCGCCATTTTTACCGCGTGCCCGAGTGGACGAGATTCATAGTTATACAGTATTGCTATTTATAATAATAATTATTGTGTTGCGGTTTCCGGCCGCTGCAACTTGTGCAAGAGTAATTGACTGACCGTTGCCTTCGCGATGATTTAGCCAGGGTGACGAACCCGCTGCAGAAGTGACTGACGGTTGCGTTTCAGAAGGGCGCTAGTTTCGAAGAGTGCCTTCGCGGTGATTTGGACGGAGTGCCGACTACCAAAACTGAAGGCTGATGCGTCTATAGTGTAGCTATTATTTCTATAGAACCACCAAGACTGTGAGTGGAGTGTGATCTATTCTTTATGAAGTAGCATCACAGCGAAGACCTATACGGGGCTCTTCACGTCGTGGCCACGGCATACTGTGGATTTCACTTCACTTCGAACGTGCGTGAGCGTAGGCGTGGTGTGTGAGCGTAGGCGTGATGAGTTACGCCTACGTGCATTACGTTCTGCACGTGCATGGTGTTTGTCACAGCTAGCTAGAGTGAGACAGATATTTTGTTGAGAGTTCTTTCACGCGCGCGCTGATGGACTGCTGGGAGAGCTACTACCGTTCTGGTAGTGTGAATTCGGGAGCTAGCCACTACCATTTCCGTTCTCCAGACCCCTCCACCGCATACCACAGTTTTGGGCACGCAGAGGCGAGTGGCAACTCTTCAGGAGTGTATACTTCGCTCTCTGATGTAGCTGAATGCCTTGAGAGTTTTTGTCAAGAGGCAGAGGTTGAAAAAGTGGTGAGTATGCTTTCCACTTCCTTTACCATTATGATGTAATGGGGGGGGGGGGAGGGTAGGCACTAATTGGAAAAACTACACAAGAACATGTGCTTTGATGTTTTCTTGTATGCAAACATAAGAACATGCTTGTTTACACGTTTTCATGTATTTTCTCCATTTAGTGCTCACTTCCCCCCCCCTATAACATCATAATCGTAAAGGGTCCATTGGATGCAATAACATAATTATTTGTACATGTACTTCATCCTAGGACCCAAACTTTGACGTTGTAGTGACGGGAACTAGCAGCCTAGGCCTTGCATTTACCTATTCGGTAAAAATAATCAATCCCAAGAAGCAAGGTGGGATTCAGGTCCACGAGTGGGCAACAGACATTAAATTTACTAGTGTTATGGTGTTCCGTAAACAGCCAGAAGTAAAATTTCAAGAATTTACAGATAAAGACAGAGTTTTCCAGTTTGGTTACATTATACCTGGACACGGTGTAAAAGGGAAACAGAAGGTAATAGAAACAGATGAAGACCTTCAGGGTGTGTACACCAAATATAAAAGCAAGAAAGTGATTGTGCTGTGGCTCAAGACCCAATCACCCCCTGCTCAGGCTCGAAAGAGATCTCAAACTTCTGATGGTGACAGTGACACTCCAACGGCTCCCAGGGCTAAGGCTCCCAAAACCTCCAATCAGTACAGTGGCCATTTGAAGAAAATGGAGAGTATTGTGGATCAGTTGGAGGAGAAACATGCTGGTACGTATACTCCTGAGCAGCTCAGGGCATGGGCACATATGGTCCAGCTGAAAAAACACGATTCGCTAGATATTCCCCCCAAGAAGCCCTTTTTTGGCACGAAAAAACCTACTAGTGCTACTGTATCTACATGTATTTCACCTGGAAAAAAAATAAATATGAGATCTGAATTAATTGATCAACTTGATAAGTGGCACCGATTAATGGATCGTGGGGCCATTACAGAGGAGCAGTACAAGGACCTACAGGAAACCATACTTGGTGATATAAAGAAGTACTAAGACAGAGTTATGTATAACCACTGTCATGGATCCAGCCAGCACAATGTTTACTTGTTACAGAATGAAATGCTGCATGAACAATGTCTATTGGATTATCAATTACTTGAAGTACTTCATTGTGATTCTTTAAATAATATTTAACATAACTGAACATCTCTTCAATGGGGTTATAGTCTGGGCTATAGGGTGGTAGGTAGAAGCAGAGAATGCCAGTCATCTACATGGTGTATTGTGCAATTATCCATGATAGCAATTGAATTATGATTTGTCCCATCAAACGGTTGCATGTTTGGAATTAGTGATCCCCTAACAAAGTCTGCAAACTTGTCTGCATTTACCGTGCCTGTTGAAAGTTCAACATCAAGTAAACCTTCACTAGACATTGCAGCAATTGCAGATATTCTTTTACCTCGAACAAGCAGGCGGTGGTACACCGGAGGCACTCCTCGTAAGGAGTATCCAAATTTTCGGATGTGATCTCTACGATCGCATCCAGTTTCATCCACCCATACAAAAAATTCAGGAGGATACTGCAGCACCTCAGCTATAAATGCACCCCTGAATTCTGTGCATCTTTGTTTGGCAGTTCGTACACCATTTCGTTGGAGCACCCTACAAACAGTAGAACCCGATACTTCAACTCCAGTTGCCTCATTGATCCTCTGGCAAATTTCATAAAGATAAAGGCCAGGGTTTTCAGCAATTAATCCAATGATAAATAATTCATGCAGCTCATCCAGCTTACGTGCCAGTGGTCTTGCTTCCCGTTGAGATGGTGCAACTTCACCGCTTTGTGCATACCGCGTGTATAATCGGTGAGCTGTACCAACTCCGATTTGGAGGCGAGTAGCAATCCTTTTGAAAGTCAGTCCCATTCCAAGCCTCTGCCAAACCACCCTCCAGCCGATGTCTGGTGAGTAAGGAGTTGTACGAGCTGGTTCTGCTGAAGTCATGTTGGCCGGCCGCCTTTGTAAGTTTTTGAACTACCCGCGAAACTGGCTAACGGATGCGTGCTATACGGACTTACGCTCACGCTTACGCATGTACACACGTTCGAAGTGAAGTGAAATTCGCAGTACCTTTGTGCCCTTGACGATCGTAGCCTGACCTTTGAACTTGTCACTGATGTGTGAATGTACTCATGTGTTCTGTTATGTACGTACATGTATTGCAGACTGAAATGTACTCAATCATGACAGTGAGCTCAGAACCTCCTGGTAGTTTGGCTTGGCTTTCTTTCACGCTAGTTTTGAAGAGTGCCTTCGCGGTGATTTGGCTGACTGAGTGCGTGAGTGTAGCTATTATTTCTATAGAGCCACTCAGGCTGTGAGTGGAGTGCAATGTATTCTTTTACTACTCTATGAAGCAGCACAGCAATGTCACAGCGAAGGCCTAGTACAGGGCTCTTTACGTGCATACCTTTGTGGCCTAGACAATTGTAGCCTGACCTTTGAACCCACGCCTTCCTTGTCCAGATTTTATCTCGCAGCTGTGGAGATATATCTGGCTGTGAGATAAAATCTGGGTGAGAAAGGTTTAGACCACTTGTATCCATGGCAACTGTTCTGTTTCCATAATTTGAGATTAGTATGAGAAGTAATATTGATAAGTAGTCAATTACAGACTGTCCCTCTCATTTTTCACCACAGCAGTTCCTCCAAGTCTCACCATATGCTTCTCACTTCATTCTGCAAAAATGTCATGGCACTCAGAGTAGTCAATACTTATAGTATGCTGTAACCATCTCTGTGATACACACATGCTCTATACTAGCAGTGGTGTAGCAAACAATTAGTGGTATTATTTCTTGAAAACATAATACAGTAGTAAATAATCAAGTTAGTATGAATATTTGGAAGCCACATAATTAGCCCCATTATTAACCCCTTAATTCCTCTCCTCACACCTCAGTAGTCATGGTATTGTTTAGGTTACCTCTATTTGCACTATGCACTGGCCCACTGCATGATGCATTAGTACTGTGTGTAGTATTTCTGGACGTATGTATTTCACTTACTTCCCACAAGGCGCCTGCATGATACACGTATGCACTAGCTCTATATACCTATGTAGCTACTGTTCACTTGTGAATCAAATCAGGTCACTTATCACATGCCCTTAAATGTTACCACTTTTAATATCGACCGCTTTCTTCTCACTTGGCACTGTGGTTACCCTTGAAAAAAACTACCAATGGGTTAAAGACTTGGGGGGAGATAGAGAACATTGAACATAATTAACTAATGCATATTTAACTAATGACTCTTACGTCATTCATTCAGTCGTACCTATCATTGGTTCATGTGAACATCTGTTTCGATTGAGTTTCAAATACATGAGCAAGTAGGGTTACTCATTATTTAATTATAACTGTTTCATCCATAAGTCTAACCTCGGGAATGATCTCTTGTTTGCAAGCAGAACACCACTCCGTGGTGGGCTTGGGAGTTTGTCTTTGGTCTGTATTTGACTCATCCATTGCGAACAGTCTTGCACGGCAAGCTTGTACCTACATTCCAGGAACGAAAATGAATTACTTTAATTAATACCTTGTTCTTGTCTCAGTGATACTGACAATGATCATACAATAGTTTAATTGTCATATTTTATAAATTACAGTATTGAAGCTACTAATTTCTGGGGATCATTTCAGTAGAAAAGAGCAAACAAGTGATAAATGCATGACAGTGATCATACCAAATCACGGTAGGTCAGCTTGTACAAAATGGCCATTCAGATTGTGACGTAGAGCTAAATGAAGTGCTTGCTCATCCGATAAGCAAACATACTCAGTAGCTTCCACAGATTGATAAAACGGGTTGTCTGGGCACTCCTTGCTCAACTCGAGTTTGGCAGTGTATGTATGTAACCCCCCACCTACTTTGTATTTGTATGCATCTTTCAGCTTATCAAATGATTCTGGAGTGAGGTCGTTGCAGAAAACAACTAGAGATGGAACAGCAGTTCCAGTAGCGTCACGCTTGATATTCTCCTTCAATGAATTTATGAAGATTTTATCAACTTTGCGAAGGATCCTTTGCTCTTGCGGAGGAATAAGCTGTGTTACAGGACATTCGTATCGCCCTAACAACAGAAAAAACAAACAATAATGCCAACTGTATTTACTCCAATGAACTATGGAGCTTACTTTTAGTTATAGTTAATAGAATATTGACCTAGAGTAGCCACTTGTTACTGTAGTAGCGCAAACCATGCCAAGTAATATGCTTACATAGTACAGTTTTATTCAGTTATTAACGACTTTTACATAGCACTCCGTTATAAATCATTTTGACTAAAAACCGGTTGGACAGGCTGGATGAACTAGCTAAATGATATATAGCAACCAGTATGACAATCACCAAAGCAAGCAGTATTGTTTATGCAAACATGTCAAGATTATCATCGGCACAACATTAATCAACGTTTTACAACAATATTCAAAGTTTCACACGACACAGCTGCATTGCTCAAAGAATTATCATGTTCTACTCTGACAATAATCTGTCAACAGGTAGGTAGATAGATGTTTTTAAATTTTATTTTACTGGCTGATTTTAAGTACTGCCTTATTAATAATAATTATTATGCAACTTACCCATTTTGTGCTGCCGAATCTCATAGTCAATGGAATCCAGCCATTTGCTGGTGTCGGAATCTCCCTTATCATTGGTGCTTGGTGATGGGGCTGCTAATGGTTCTTCCAAACGTGATCGTTTTGCAGATGGAAGCTCTTCAGTTTCTGGCAAATCTTCAAGGATCAAGTGACCTTCCAGCTGCTTTAGGACTGCAGCAAACTTTGGAGTAAAATCCTTTGCATTAGTGCAGTCACGGAAAAGGCGGCAGAAGGAATTTGCACTCCATTCGAAGGTCTGCCGATTCAAAACGAGATGATCCTTTTGGCCATACCCCATGTATAGAATATATGTATGTACTAAATGTAACAGACTATAATTATGGATCTGACATGTGAATTGACTAAACTACTAAACTTTAGTTTATTGATTATTGTATCGAACCATGCTGTTGCATCATGTGCCTTAGATCATTCCTTTCAGTTGTCCTTATTCATTGCATCGTGCACCCATAGTACGTTTTAGTTCCATTAATGTATTCAGTATGTCTTCGTGTATGCCTTTTTCACACTTATACCATTTCCCACTGTATAACCTGTACATTGGAAATTATGTTTTGGTTCACACTTCTTTTACTCTATACAACTGTGGTTAAGGTGCTTGGTTTCTATGTAATCCCCGAGTTTGCATCATCCCCAGCTTATAATTATCACCAAGCCATTCGTCATCAATGGGAGCACTCCCATGTACATGACTGCTTGGTGTGCTAATGCTGCTGCACCTTAGTAAATTGATTGTGAATATTGCAGCTAATGGCTGATAATGTTAGTATCTGACTAATACAGGGCATATTCTGATTGCATATCTAGCGTAGTTAATATCTAACTACATCTTTTTTATGCGTATACAGAGTGCAGTCAGATATTAGTACTATTTTATCAATACGACATACCGCCAATCCCCACTCTTGACCATACTTTTCAAGTCTGGCATTTCCTTCCGCGGTCTGAATGTGAACGATTTTTCCGAATTCTTTCTTTCCATCCGCGCATTTTAACGGACAATTTTTACCTCTCGAATCTCCGATCATTACAGTGACGGCATGTCTGCAACAAAATGCCATTGTTTCGCTGGTATTCTTCCAAATGCGAAGGTAGAATATAGCAGTCGTTTTTTTGCGTTCAATCTTCGGTATAGAGTATACTTATGACCTCAATTTCACTCCATCAGCTTGCAAGCTAACTAGCTACTAATACTAAATAGTTTTGTACCTTGAAATTCTGCACAACTTGTAATTAACGTTTTAACGAGTGCACGTGAGATGTAACATCGCTCATGCTTTGCATATAAGTTAAGCCAGAGCAAAAGTTCACTACTTTTGACAGTACAGTTAGGTTATAGGCTACAGTGATTTTAAAAAATGGATGGATCGAGGATTCAGAATCCCTTCTCTACTTTTCTGGGAGTGCTGAATCTGACTCTTTGATGTTGCAATTACTATTAGTGCGGCGAGCGCAAACTGCGACGAGTCAGATTTTTATACTTTGAAAAGCATAGTGGATCAAGTCGGATAAACGGCACCTCGATAATTATATTCATAAATGAGTGGGCGGGGCACCGGAAGTCACGTGGGATGGGTGGGCGTGGTCAGTGACACACATACTCGAGCTTACAGCCTCGCACTATTGTGCGCATACGTACGTGCATTAATGAGTGGGCGTGGCCTAATAAGTCATAATGAGTGGGCGTGGCCTAATAAGTCACGTGCGCGTAGAAACGCGATCTGTCTGTCACATGGATTGTTTGCAAGACTTAAGACATGTAAGTGCAGATACTTGTAATAAAGTGACTATATAGTAAAGCTGTGGGATTAGTAATGTAGTATTGGTAGTGATGTAGGCAGTTAAACGACTAATTAGGGTGTTCTGTCTCTATACAGGGTATTGGGCAGCAATGTCTCTAATAACGTTATTAAAAGCCGAGGATGCCGTCCATCCATGGCGCTCCCGCCACATAAATTCATCAAGATATGATGGCAGCTGATGAAGATGCACTCCTTTCATCCTCTTAAACTTCCCCTTCACTCGGTTCCAGTAGCTCTCCACGTTTTGGGTGTGTACTCCTGTTGTAGGGTCCACAAAGTGGAGGGAGTGGTTGACCGTCTCGTGGTTGATCACATTCGGCAATTGCTGCACTCGATTGTATGCAGACCATTCATCCGAGAATATTGTGGTGTTTGGGTGGACATGCGCCTGGATAATGGGCAAAAGAGTGGCTGCATCTCTACGCGCCACCAACTCCATGTATCGCAGGGCTGGCTCGTGTGCAGTGTCCACAAGCCCAAACACCCACTGCTCAAGATTCGTTGCTCTACCTCTGTGATTCTGGAAATAGGTATTATATTATTAATACACTCCCAAATATAAAGTTTATTCCGTTTATTTTGTTTTACCTTAGGTTTGTGGCGGAACAGAGACTCATCAATCTGAACAGCAGCCACAGTTCCTCCAAGAATGATGGGAGTTTGGATGAGTTTAGTGCTACACACCTCCCTCAACCACTGAAACACATCAATCGCTGTGCCTTTGTCCACCTCTGCTTCCTCAGCCACATCAGTGACGGGATACTCCCTTGCCCACAGGTAGATTAGGAGGAGCCACTGTTGGAGGGTCATGTGTGACCTATGAAAGAAGCTGCTTTCTCGAATGGTTTTGCGCGTTTTGCACTGAGGACACCACCAGCTGAACTTGTCACTCACATCCCGTCGTGGCTGCTCTCTCATTGCGATGTTGCATCTAATCGTGATGTAAATTGTCACTGTTTATTTTACATGAGGTTTTATTACTAGACTATAACAATGACTAACCGGGCACAGTTTTTGTTACGCGCAAGGAGTCTCTTGCCACGTAGGTAGCTGATGATCCCCTCAACACCACCAAAAATCACAGGTCCAAGCTCTAGTAAAGACATAGTCTCACTTTGCAGGCAATGTAGCGCTGTTACTGCGAGCAGAGGCGTTTTGCTGGCAAGCAGAGTCGTTTTGCTGGCAAGTAGAGGGTCTTTGCAGCCAAATGCTTCCCGCCGCATTTTGTATTTAGCGTTTTTTTTTTGCACAGGCTACTTGAGCCCCACCCACGAGCACGCAGCAGCTACTTGAGCCCCACCCACATGCGTGAAGTTAGACCACGCCTCCTATGTGGACGTGCTTCGCCCACTCACATGCGCACGCCCACTCATTAATGCACGTACGTATGCGCACAATAGTGCGAGGCTGTAAGCTCGAGTATGTGTGTCGCTGACCACGCCCACCCATCCCACGTGACTTCCGGTGCCCCGCCCACTCATTTATGAATATAATTATCGAGGTGCCGTTTATCCCACTTGATCCAGCATAGTGATGTGTGACTCAAGCTGCAGTGGCAACCGAAGGGAAGCTACGACAGATGTCATTGAAGGGCAAGATATTAAGTGCTGTTCGTCACTTCTATCCATGTCTGAGCTAGTAGAGGTGGACTGTTGTGACATGAAATGTTTGTAGAAAGTCACTGCTATTGAGCAGCGACAATTTCTTCTGGATTATTCTGCCAGTGCAAGGATACCGCCCCGCCGAATTCGTTTGCCGTAGAGGGAAAACGATTATGCAAAAAGGCCTTTTGTCTTGTGATGGGCATTTCTACCAGGCGCCTAGATCGAGCTTCGGCTATCACTGACTCTGGTCACCTACGGTAACAGTAGCCGGACGCATATCTGCACTCAAAAAACAGCCGATGCGAAGGCATGGATGCATCGATATTTGCACTTGCTGGGTGACTTTATGCCACACTGTTGTGCAACACTTACTGTCTGTAATGACAGCGTTTTTGTTATTGCATTTATTAGGTAGCTACCATTGACACTTGGAAAGATTGTATATCTAGACGTTCCAGATAAGGACCTCACAGAATTATCAGAAATTCTGTTACAAGCAGATGCTAAGGTTGACTACTTCTTATCGATGGAGACAAACTGTATAGTTACATACATAGCAAGGTCAAGGGTAATACAGCCGAGTACATGTAACCATGAGATTACAGCAATAAAACCGCCATAATTATATAAAAGTTGAAGACTTCAGCGAAAAATTTAAGCCTTTGATCTACCAGCCAAAAGTTTGGCCAGTTCCAAATTTGGACTGTCCACCTTTTCAAAGTCCCTTTGCATGTACCTGTGACGCTAGTGTCGGTGGAAGTACTGTCAAGTGTCAGGGGGAAAAACGATATTGTGAAAACTGTAACATCTGGTTCCAGTCATTGGATGAACACTTACGTAGTGAGACTCATCGTCGCTTTGCTGAAAACTCTAGTAATTTCAGTCATATTGACAACCTTATTTCTCAGCTACCTTCTAGGCTTTTGGTGACTCAGTAAAAGACAAAGTCAATAAATCTTAAAAGGATAATAGTGATACCACAGTATTTGCTGCATACTATGTATGTAATGTATGTATCTACTATTCAAGGCCGTAGCAGCCGGTGTCAAGTGAATATAGGCATCCCTGAAAATGGGCATCCCGGAAGCCCATTTTCACGTAAATATACGCACGCCGATGCCCATATTACTTGAATACGGGCATCGGGGTGCCTATATTCATGGTGAATATGGGTATCCCGTTGTGAAAATAGGCATCTCATATGGATACCTATATTCATACAAATTTAGGCATCCCGGATGACCGTAATTGAGTAAATATGGGCACCAGGGTCGCTATATTTTATGAAAATTTTAATTCAATATACAAACCAGCTGTATAAACTCTTAATAGAAGAATGCACTTAAGAGAATGACTCCCCAGGAGTCAATACAACCTAGGTCATAACTCATAATTATTACAACTGTAAATACAAATCTTGATTGCAGATGCACAAGCTGAGCTTAAGACTACACTCCCCAGGCGTCAACACAACCTATATAGATCTCAATGACTCCCATTATAGTCTACAAATATAGCTACACAAGCTGAAGTTTATAATCGTAGTATAAGAATACATGCAGATCTTTCACAGTAGATAATAAAATGTAATCAGCAGTAGCTACTTTCTACGCGCAGTTTTTGCATAGCCAAGTATCTCAGTGGTGCTGTCCTATTTAACCCGACCATAATTCACAGGCATCATGCTGCACCATTCTTCAGTCATAATAAGTCTTGGGCACCTTACGTGTATAATAGATATGTACACAATGTCAAATAGGTATCTCTTGGGATTTCTGATCACACCGATATCATGGTCGCCAGCTGTAAACTCTCCCACCGTTTGTTCGCATGCACTGGGTTGACCATGGCCGGACCAATTTGTTAGTCCTCGACTCGTGGTTGAGTTGCTGCCTGTTTGGGGTCGTCAGCTGATCTGTACTGTAGTACTAACTAGTCTTAGTCTACCAACTATATCACTGTCCTCGTCCATCTGCATGTATCTGGCGGCCTTGCGTACACAAGGGGTGCGGTCTAATGATAATCAAATTCATTATTACCGCAGGTTGTAGAATGCGGTATTAATTAATAGTCAATGAATGTCATGAATATTAAAAAAAAACGCGCACACCATTTTCAGCCGTACCAATACCATTTCCACTGTGGTGACTCAGTAAAAGACAAGGTCAATAAATCTTAAAAGGATAGTGATACCACAGTATGTGCTGCATACTATGTATGTAATGTATGTATCTAATATGATCAAGGCCGTAGCAGCTAGGTTGACTGGGTCGACCACCCGGATCAATTTATTAGTCCTTGACTCGCGGTTGAGTTGCTGCCTGTTTGGGGTTTTCCTGCACTTCGCGTAGTCTAACATAATAATGCGTGCATGTTTTCCTGTACTTCGCGTGCAAAGAGTTAACTTACTTGCTAATTAAGAGAAATATGTATGTGGACCCAGGAATGAGGCTACTCTGTGACAGTACATGCTTCCGTTCAGCTAGGCGTCATACTTACCATCTTTTACAGCTCCACAAAACCGCAAGAAGTCACGCAACCCTGTGGGAACATCTGGAGCCTGTTGGCTGAGGAAATCACAGTGCTCTTGACAGAAGGCCTGACCATAAGCAGGAGTCTCGGTACATACATCTGGGAGATTTAGGGCTGACAGACCTTTCACTGTATGCTGGATATATGTGTGGCAGTCCCGGGTAGAAAACGAACATTATTCCGTCGCGTATTTCGATCGCACCCGCGCGTTCACTACGCTATATCTCAGAACTTCCGTTAAGGGCGGGGCTCATACGTGCTGCGTAGAAGCCTCACATATTGACGCTACTACGTAGCGCGTATGAGCCCCGCCCTTAACGGAAGTTCAGGGATACAGCGCTTTGAACGCGCATATGCGATTGAAATACGCGACGGAATAATGTTCGTTTTCTACCCGGGACTGCCACATGTGAACACTGCTGTCAACTAGGCCAAATCGAAGCGATGCACAATATAGCAGCTCACCTGAACGTGGTACATGCAGTGAGCGAAGTTCAATTTCCACAGCCCATCTGTTACCCACAGCTTCCCGCACCCTATGGAATAAGTATGAAACATAACTTCACCTTAACAGCCTAAATCCAAAAGGACCAATAAAATCATTTGCATTTTAGAGTACTATTGGAATGATTCATCGCCATACACTCGTGTTCAATACTAAGTAATAACAGGTGTAATAACCTCACACCTGGTCCCCACCCCAAAGATGGGGCCTGGGTACAAATCTACAGCTGCAGTTACTCCATACACATTCTCAACTGTTCCTGACGAGACTTTTGAAAATTACAAATCATTATGGATCTTAAATATACACTAACCTCTTGCAATGCAGTCTGCAGTGCAATCAGAAGGTGGGTGAGGATAAATAGATTCTCGCCGCAACTCATCTATAACTGTCATGCATTTCTCGTAGTCACTGTCCATCTTAAACTTGAAATCAATCATCCCAATCCTTCGAAGCTCATTCTCTACTTCACCTCTCCAAAACGCAGATGCAACCAGCTTTGGGCTCAATTCTGTGCCAACATAAAAACTCTTGATTAATTATAACACTGACTGATGTACATGTGCATGTTTACTATACCTGTTTCCTTTGGTAACTGGAAGGTATCATTGTATGCCTCAGAAAATCCTTGAAAGGACACCCACGAGTGGTTGCTACAAAGAGAAACACAACATTAGGATCCCTGCTGGTGTGGTCTGTAATCACACACTTTAGGACCAAAAATATTTGTACCTCAAGTTGAAAGAAATTGTTACTCAGCAGTTCTTAGACTACCCAAATTATGGGATGCACTGTCCCACTTGTCTTAATTACAAGCAAATACTCAACCAAACTTTAATTTATAGTTTGTGGTTGTATACACAATACCAAATACTTACGCAGGGTGTCAAATTCCCAACTAATCGGGCATGAAAGCCAGTTAAATCCCTACTAAACTAGTCTCCTACCCAAAGGTTATAGTGGGGATTTGACACATTAGCTGGATGACTTTACTTTCTTGCAGGTAGCTACATGGAATACAGACCACAATTCAGTATGGAACACAAGACTGAATACAATGACATCACCTACAAATGCACACATGATATTGACTGTTTTGACGCTCCACGCTTTCGGTTCGCATCAACAGTTTCCAAGTGTGCTACCCAAATTTTGACCTCATCTACAGGCAATAAAACTTTCTGTGCCAGTTCAGATAGATCACCATGAGTTTTCTGAATAACAGTTGATGGTGGCATACTCATTGGTACTGAATCTGATGATAATGCCACTTCAGGGACCAAGAAATGTCCACTGCAGAATCCCGAGCACTGCTTGCAGCTGCCATTACCCCATGGGCGTTCAGGATCTGGTATAGGCATTGGAAGGCATATAAGTGGAGGGCCTTGTGGGAACCATGAGAATTCGCTTCGGCACATTCCAACATGTCTCTGACACAATGGGTGAATGCATCCTGGTCTGAAACAACACAACAAATAGAAAATATACTGGGGGGGATACCCAATCATCAGATGTCGCTGTCTTAGGTCCCAAACTCCTGGTAAATTTGGGGGTGCTCTTGCTTCAGTTGCTCTTTGCTTTTCTTGGATCCTTTCAGGAAAATCTTCAGGAAATCACGGGTTTCATGATGGTCAACAGAAGCATCAGCCCCTCGGAACAGGTGTATAACAGACTCACCACAAGGAGACTGATCCACACGCTTAATGTAAATCTGAATAGCAAGTTCCAGGCTCTGCTTCAGGATGTCCTCATTAACCTGACCTGATTCCATGCAGCTTCCAGCCAAGGTGGATGGGATAAAAAGATTTGAGTGCCCCTTGATTAAACACCCATTTTGAAGTTCCACACGGTTTAAATAGCTGGAGCCACTGCTCCATGCTGTTACTAGGGTAGCAAGACGCCCCATCTGCAGATGTTCTAGAGTCCACCAATATTGTACTTCCTCGTGACCAGGGCCTTCGTCACAAGCACCGTCAACCCGAACACATAAAATGTTTTTGGGTTCTCCTGTGTCTGGGTGAACAAATGCAGGCTGCAGCTTTGATTCTGACTGAATCATTCGGAAATCAGCTGCATGCTGTGCTGGGGACTTTGGAAAAAGTGGGACACCCTTGACGACACCAGCACAGAACTCAGGTGTTGTCTTGGTCTTGGAGAAATTGTAGGACGTAGTTTGTAGTGTACTAGGATACTTCTTCATATAGTCTGTATAGGTAGTGAGGATATCACATCCTGCTTGTGAGTTACCAGCGTATCAAGGCGATACCCGGATGCATCGTCTCTGTTGACATTCAATATTCCTTTGCCATCTGTGTATTGGATGAAATCTAAAGCACGATAGAGAGCACCACTCCAGTGACAATCTGGGTTATACTTGATGTCAAATCCTCTTCTTGCACATCTTGTTGTCACTTGTGCAACACCTTTATAGCGCATTGCAGCTCTATGTCTTCGATTTCTGGCAACACAAAGCTGAACAACGGTGCCATAAGCAAAGTGCCGGCCATAATGAGATTCCAAGTGTGATCTAATTCTTTCATATGTGACCTTTCTGTTGACATTGGAGTTCCCATCAAAAGTCAAAATACCAGTGCGCCGCCAGGCATCTGCTCCTACGTTGCATGATTTCACAAACTCTTCGATTGTCTGTCCAATATCTGGATGATCCTTGATGATTCCTTTGACCTTCTTGCTTCTACGGCGACGCAAAAAATTCTGTTCTTCAATACATTTTGCCTTGAGTCGTTGCACCTGCCGTTTTATGGTAGCTCTTCTTTTTTGAATGATATCCTTTAAAGAGGGGTCGAGTGGAGTTGTCGCTTTCTCAATAGCATCCGGATCATCTCTCACTGTCGGTGATAACACATCCATTAAGTGAATCTGCATGCTTGGTTCTCTGGGTGCTGTTGAACTTCTCATCAGCGAGAAAGGCTTCGTGAGAAATTTCAAGCAACTGTTTTTCCTTTTTCGTAATTTGCAGTTCATCAATAGATGAGGAGAGTTGAGTCATCACGTCAGAATTATCCAATTCCACTGAAGCCTCAACGCGTGTGACAACTTCAAACCAGTTACATTCGCTTTGTTTCACAATCTCACTTAACTGCGCCCATGAAATCTGACAGTCACGACTACATGCCTGTAATTGGGATTGGCTTCGATCAAATCCACTGGAGTAGTCATCTTCGTCCGTTGACACATCAGTTGACTCAACATCACTGCTATCACTAGGATCCGGATTTATCCCAAGAGACAAGAGAACTGATCTCTCTTTTGACATTGCCAGCTGGTCAATTGACTTGCGAATGTACTGTGCATGGTCAATACACGCCTCTACTCTCTTTGAACGCTCCAGCATTTTTTCGAACCCAAACTGTTTACGAGCCTGGGTAGCAGATACTCCTGATGCCCTGAAAACAGCATATCGAACGCATTCCCTTGCTCTATCTGATTGACAAAGTCCAAGTAGGGACTTCACAGTCGTCCGATCCAACGCAGGGGCAGACTTGGGCTGCTGTCTTTCGATGATATTTTTGAGAAGAGAAATGAGATTCTGGTAGTTAAAAGGATGGTGCTCGACAAGAAAGCACTTGGATACACCTGGTTGGAAGTCAATACGAAGACATGCAAGTGGCATCTGCAGAAACTTTCTTCGGGCGTGCTGAGCAGTATATTCGACGTCAGGTGATACTATACTATATGCTTGAGACAAAGCGCAGTATCCTTCTTTAAGAATAGCGTCAGCAACTTGCAACATTGTGGAACATCCGATACATGGTTGTGCATGTGCATTCGAACAGTGCTCTGATCGGGCAGTTATGTACTCTGTAAGAGTCAATCCAGATAGAAGGGACACATGTACGGTGTCACATAGCTGTTGTTTACAAGGATTACATAGTCGTTGCTTTTGTTGTTCCAAATAAACCTGTACCAGTTCAGCCTTTGGCCTCCCCAGACTAATTGTCTGAGGAGGCCTCACCGAAAAACCTGGCCAGTAGGAGATGGCAGAGTATCAGGGCCAGGTGAAGGTTGGCTATCAGTGAATGGTTCATCATCCATACCTGTTGTTGCATAGGTGTGGCGTGTCAGGGGAGTGCATTCATCATCATCGGTTGATAGGAGAATAGTATCATGATCAGTTTCTCGATCGATAGATTCCCCTAATGACTGTGGAGAAGATGGCGAGGTAAGCTGGCTGCTTGGAGTGCAAGGCGCAAGCACAACAATAGGTCTTGGAGAAGGAGTGGTGAAGCTACTGTTGCTGGAGGGTGTCCTTGGACTCAAAACTGGAGAAGGTGATGAGGGATTTCTATCTGTGAGAGGTTCAGGTGAGAACCTAAATGAGGGGGATGAAGCAAAGAGTCGTACTGGTGACTGCCGAGGGGTAGAGCTAGTAATGGAAGTTGACACTGAAAATTCTGTGGTATTACTTTTCCGTGAGAAGTACCACTTAGACTTGTACTGCTTCTTCTGCAGGCTCGATAGCTCAAACTCAAGCTGCCTTTTCTCGGATTTTAAAGTTGACATTTGTTCGGTAAGTTTATCACAATCTTTGTAGTTGTGTGAGATTTGCGCATTTTCCCGGCGCTTCTCTTTAAACCTGATTTGATCTTTAATATCTGCCAGTCGCTCCTGTATTTCAGCAATTCGTTGGAGACGAACACCACTGGATATCTTTTTCCTCTTTGGTGTTGTGCGATAACATTCTGCAGATGGATTCACCTTCGTTGAACGAGACTTCCCTTTTTTGTAGGTATAACCGGTTTCATGTACATGCTTTCGTGCACTCTCCAGCAGCAATTTTCGATCCGAAAGTAGATTAGGGTTAACACAGAGTTCTTCAGAGGCCTGATTAATTCTCTTTTGGTACTCAGTGAGGTTTTCAGCCTTCTTAGGGTCTCGGCCATAAATTTTGGCTTGTTCTCTTATTTTCTGCAATGCTAATAAAGCTCGCTGAGGACTATTGGAAGATGCCTACATGAAAGTACAAATTGAAACAAGGGGGAGGGGGATGAAATGCTATATAGTAAGCAGCGTAGCATAGTTGTTCTGAGGAATCATACGGACCTAATGTCCAAATACATAGAGATAGCCATATACATCTAAGACAATAATTGAACATATATGCACACACACGTGCACACACACATACACACACACGTACCTCACTAATAGGTAATCGTCCCTGATCATGAGGTGAAATATTCATCTCAATCAGACTCTTTTCCTATAAGTATTATGACATGGACACTAATTTTCAAGTTCATTAAGACATTGTGTGCCTCCAATGCAGCAGTGCCCATTATTGGTAGCCATACATAACACCTGCTTGCAACTACTACATGTGATACAACCATAAATATTCATACAAGCAAAAGACTGGAGGCCATACATGCAGCCACACAGCATGTTCTTGCAAGCAACAGACTGGAAGCCCTACATGCAGCCATAGTATTCCTGAGCAAGTTCAAAAGACTGGAGGCCCTACATGGCCATACAGCAATGGCAATTTAATTATTCTTGAGCAAGTTCTTGCAAGCAAAGCCAATCCTGTACAGTCTGATAGCAATAGTGGTCTGCCTGGCACATCTGTATAAGGCAAGATCAATTCAAGAATATGCTGCCATGTGATCACACAGCTTGTATGAGCTTCCCACCTGCTCCCTGACCACACACACACACACACACACACACTAGCACATTAATATTATGTTTACCTCACTAGCAGTAGGCAATCGTAGTCCGATACTTCCATTTCCTTCATTCACAGATAATCGAAGTTGCTTTTGGCTTCCACAATGACGTGAATCACCCACTATCCGAACCAAATTCGAACAATCTCCCTAATAAAAAAGATAAACACACTCAAGTTCTATTTATTACTATACCAAGAAAATATTAATCATACCTGCTCATTGCTCTCCTCGGGTAGGCTCTCCTTGGGAATAGATCTTTCTGGGCCCGGGATTTGTAGTTGCTGTCACAAGAGCAACATAAGATACTGAGCTATACTAGAACTATACATGTAAAAAGCATACCTCAATCGATTTCTGTACAATCACAGCCTCGATCACGGCCTTGTCTGCAACTGTTTGCTCCTCCTGTAGCTCCACAAATGCTCCCCCCCAATCCTCGTCTTTGATTTGTAGGAAGAAATCCTGCTTCTCCAAAAGAACATCTCCAAATTCAGTCCTCACTGCAGCGGTCAGAGCGGACTTGTCTGATACGCCAGCGTCAGCTGCACAAAAACTCACAATGCGATTCCTTCCCCCCATACAAACCAAAACAGACTTCGTTGTGTCCATGTCCGGGGTCGTAGAGCAGTATCTGCTACACATAAAAATAGCAAGCAGCAACTGAATCGCCATCTCAAATTTGCACGAGGCCGTGAACGATTCTTTTCCGTGTACGACCCGTATAGCGGTGGAAATCAAATGCCCCACCCCTCGGGGAGGCTCCGGTTGTCAAAAGCCCCACCCTTGCCCGGTAGGGTAGGGGTGGGGAATATCATTGATAGGCGCATAATAGCTTGCTTGTCAGCACTTCGCTGGGACTCCATTGATTCCAGATCAGGTAGCAAGCTACGCCTGGGCTTCTTCGCTGCTGGCTCCGCCATCATACCGTCCGCATGTAAATTGTATCACCTGACCTGACGGGTCAAAATTGGGCGTGGTCATTACTTTATTCTTTATTACACGCAACAGTATCCGTACCGGTGTCTCGGTGGGATACAGAAGGCAGCTGTGCTAGAAATATCTAGAATGTCTGTTTCAGGGTGAGCCTTATCGCTTGTATATTTATACGTGATTGTATGATTGCACGTCCTAAATGTTCACGTACGCGTTCACATACCTTATTGTACTGATTGCGTATCCTAAAATGTTCAAATAAGTACATATGTCATATTATACAACGTAAGGAGAGGAAAGAGGATAAAATTTAAAAAAAATAACAAATAAATAAGAGTGCTATAAATATAAAAGATTAATGGAGGGACACGTTTCCTTCTGAAATGGCCAGGTCCGTTGTGGTCAAGTCAATGCGGCCTGGGTGCCATCGCGAGGATCTCGACCCTCGGATGCACATGATGGACGATCTCAATAGAGCAAAACTCAGGCGGCACCGTAGAAGTCCCATCACCGAACCGTAGGATGCAGCGTGTTTTTCAGCAAGAAGTCCTCCCAACCTTTTCAAGATGACGGTGGCACAGGGTCCAATTCCTCCGGTGCTAGACATCACAAAGGGGGCGAAGGTGGCATGTTCAATTTCTCGTACTCTCTGTTCATAGACTCTTCATTTCTCCTGCTCGTGGCGTCTGTAGCTTGAGGCTATCGGGGGGGTTCGGTTCGAAGAGGCGTGGGGGTTAAAAACCCTTACATCAAAAAATGCTCTCTCGAACCTTCCTCCCCAGAACCCGCTTGCTGCTACGTCTAGCCTCGCGTTGTCCTCCGAGCTGGCAGTGCGGAGGGAGAGTGACTCACCACTGAGTGGCTGGAGGTGGGGTTCTATGGAGACGTCGTGGCAAACCTCAGTGAGGAGATTGGCTAGGAGGTCACGCACCTCATTGTGCCTGATGATGGTGAATCCCCCTGAGGGACAGGAAAGGGCATGGTCGATGGTGTAGTTAGAGCCACAAGCACATTTAGTCGGCAGATGGGGGGGTGCCCAATTGTAACGTAGGCAAAGCGCATCCCGGAACCCGCCTTTGTGAAGAGCGAAGCCATGTGCATCTATGGGTAATGTAGTTAGCCAGCTTGATGCACCCTTTTCGCTAGCCAGGTTAGCCGCATGTTGTAGATGTCGGGGGAGGCGGTTTTTTCAACTCGGTGGCCATGCTCTTTTGTTCTCTCAAACGTTCTGCCCGCAAGGTCGGTTTGATAGCATGTTGTTGTTCTCGGGCCTCACCCAGGTCTTCTGACTGTTGCACTATTAGTGCTGTAAGTGGTGCTGACAGTCGTTGAGAATAGTTGTGTTCTTCAGTTTGCGTAGTGGGATTCCTCAATCCGATGCCTCCAAGTCGAGCTGGCAGAGCTAGGAGGTCTCGCTCATCATCGGTTAATGCCTCTCGACTGGTTATCGCTGGTAATAACTGCAGGCGAATGGCATCTTCCACAGGTTGCATAAGGTGAGCGATGCCTTCAATGCTGCGCAAGAAGAACATCCAATGGCTCATGAGGCCATGGGTGAGGGCAGCATAAGCTGCATGGGGCTCAGATTTGGCGAAGGAGGATAAGCGCCCAATCTCGGCTTTCCAGTTTGCGACCTTCTCCCTGACATACTCCACTACGAAGTCACGTGTGCCTAGTGCCGCTCCGAGATGGCGCTTGCCTTCACAAGTGATGCGGACTCCTGTCTCTGCAAAGATTCTTTCTGCTTCAGCCAGATGTTGCTCCTTCACAATTAGCCAAGACTTTGTGCTGTTGGCGAAGTAGCCAAAGTCAGGACCCACAGCTGCAAGCTGATTCCACCATTGCCGGATGTGTCTGAGGTTCCCTCCTGTAGCGGTATCATCTGCATACCAGGTCTGATTCGCACCAGGGGTGGTGACAGCGCGAATTAGTGGCAGAGTTCCCAATGCATACATTGCCATGGCTGGGTCACCTTGGGTTGTTCCCTCCTGTGAAAGGATGGACTCTCCAGCAACAAAGAGTTCTGCATTGCTGCGATAGATGTTGATCAGAATAGGTGCTAGGCTCGGGCACAAGACTTGACAGTTGTGCAGGGCGGCAGCCCGGTTCAAACTGTTGAAAGCGTTCTTCGCATCGACAAGCAGGACCCCTTCCGTCTCCTCATCATCAAAGATCTTGCGCATGGCATGTATAGCTGCTTCACATCCTGCGTCATGACCCGCACAGAGCTGGAGAGGTCCAACTGCTGACTGGATGTCTGCTTTGGTCACATTGAGGACTGCCTTACCTACTATGCGTCGTACGGTTTCGCATATTCCGATAGGTCGCACCCCAGGGTTCTTGTTCAGTGGGATTAGCCGGCTGGCGATGAAGGCAGCAAGACCTGAAGGGTCGGTGAAGGTGGAACAGATGCGTCGGGTAAAGGCTGCCAGGGCGTTGCAGAGGTCCCTGGAGGCTCCGTGGAATCCTGTGCATATACGGCGCCATCCTGTTGCATCCATGCCAGATGGTCCAGCAGAGCCCTGTACCTTAAGGGCTGTTGAGCGTATCAGATCGCCATCAATCCTTTCAAAAAGGACTGGGTGTGTCTCGACTGTGTTGTCGACCAGAGATAGGAGGGCGGCTGAGCAAGCTGCTTGTGCAGCCGGGTGTTTTTCTTTCAGTACGTCCCGCACCGGTTTGCCGTCTATCTCCTCTTCCAATCTGAGCACACCTGCCGAACCGTGGTCAGACACCATGCGTAGTGCTGCTCGCACTTTACCCCTCATCATGAGGCTGGCGAAGGTTCTTGCAACTCTTTGATTGTCGTTTCTCTCTTTCAATCTACCCTGAGGCAAATGCTGCTGGATGGTTTTACCCTCCCTTACCAGCTCCTCTATGTTTCCTGAGGACCAGACACGCATTCATCTTTCCAAGCAGCGGGCGTGTTCCTTTGTCTTGGAAGTGGGGTGGGGCTTCTGGAGCAGCAGCAGTGGCATCACCATGGCAGCCTTTAGAGCGACTTGCTCCAGGGGTGTTCAGTCTGAGTAGGCACTGAAAAGCCTGGCTTGTTCTTTGACATAGTCCTTGCCCGCCTTGCCTGATGGAATCATGAAGATGTTACGTCGCCAATGGACTGCCTCCACGTAGGCGCTTTCGATAGCATGCCCCAAGCTGGATCCATCGTATTCACCCCACTGAAAGTTGGCAGTTGAAATTTGCTCAGGGGAAGGTAGAGAGCTAGGACTCTCAGGGGCCGGGGTTGGAACAACTGGCAATGGCCCTTGGCTTGTTGAATTACACGGTTGCGAAATTGAGTTGATTGGGATTCCAGCGACTGTGGTGTGGTTGCTAGGGAGAGGTCCATCATGCCCTACTGCGTCCATTGTCTCCACCACACACCTTTCCCTGGCGTCATGTTCAGGTATGGCCGGCGGTTCCGCCTCCTGTGTATGGGGTTCAGGTTCAGGTGGCGTCGAGCCATCGATATTCTCACATCGTCCGTTGCGACCTGGGGTACAACCCGTACAGGTCTTGCCTTCTCGGACACATTTGCATGCCCTGCAGCGTCCACTACCGTTGCACCGGCAGCACTGTGGGGGCATACTGTTAGCGACCGGTAATATTGCAAAATCCTAAAATGTTGCAGCATGTGACTATAGTGGCTATTACGTAATCATTCCGCTACGCCACAAGCCACTATAGTGGCTGACGACCGTAAGTGCTTAGTTCGGCTAGGAAGAGGAAACCCCTTCCTTTATTAGCCGTTAAATAGTTAGAGTGATTAGTAGTGATGATGTAACAGTACCGAATGTAGACAAAAATTGTAAAAGAACGGATATACACGACAAAATACAACATTGATTAGCTACGGCTAGCCATGCTAGCTACACTGCTACACTGATAATCAGGCTCTGCTGTCATCTTCAGTGACACTTGTGAGGTTTTTGCTTCTGTAGATAGTCAGACATTCAGTAGGACCATCTTTCTTTAATGCCACAGCGCAAAAACTACGCTTACAGCAGTGCCGTATCGAACTTACCGTGTACCGATTGATCGATCCTGAAGCGCCTGCATGGTTCCAATCCGCCGGCCTTTTTGCCTTGGATGGTTGTAGCAGATAGTCTCCCAACAAAAGTAGCAAAGATTCCGTTGCTTCTTTGACTTGGTAAGTGAAAAAACTGCCAAACGCTACACTGATATTATTAGTCTGCCATTTTTTGTAGAAATTAACGCGTGGTGGCATCACGCGCGTGACGTAATGATGGCGTGCAAAAAAGTTAATTGCTGTCTACAAGGATGCCAAGCAGGGTAATCTGTACATTTCTAGCCATGGTACATACATTTCCATGTCAGGGCCCTTACCCTCTCCCCTTAGAATCAAAATGTCGTTATCTTCAGAAAAATGGTTTACACACATCCCCTAAGTGAACTTGTGTTCATTTTTATCATATATATAGCATGCATCGTATATAAAGCACGCAGTGATCCTGACAAGATGTGTACATCTTTTCAGGATCACTGCGTACTTTATTGACATTCCCAGCTTGAGACCTGGAGATTATTAATTTAACTAGAATACTTGTATGCATTACGTTAATATATATTATTTTATAAGAAAAAATGGACAGAAACAAGTACAAAAAAACATTTTCAAAAAATGTAAAAAGATGAAGGGATGGAAGTACCAAAAAGCACTCAAACAAGGTGTAGAGATAGCTGGATTTGCCTTCCATACCGGTACCTTCCATTGGATTTGTATTCATAGCCCTTGTAATAAAATTAGAGTTATTTACGTTGCAGTTAACTCATTGCACGCCATCATTACGTCACGCGCGTGATGCCACCACGCGTTAATTTCTACAAAAAATGGCTGACTAAAATATCAGTGTAGCGTTTGGCAGTTTCACTTACGGAGGAAGGGGTTTCCTCTTCCTAGCTGTACTAAGCAATTACGGTCGTCATAGCCACTATAGTGGCTTGTGGCGTAGTGGAATGATTACGTAATAGCCACTATAGTGGCTTACGGCGTGCAATGAGTTAACATGTGAAACAGATGGAGGGATGGGGCTATGTATGTTTGACTTTGTGATTCTGCTATCCCTACATCTTGTTTGAGTGCTTTTTGGTACGTCCATCCCTACATCTTTTGACATTTTTTGAAAATGTTTTTTTGTACTTGTAGATAGATAGATAGATAGATTTTTACGTCACACCAGGGCCGGCGCCACCAGTCTGGTTGGTCAGGTTTAAACCTGACCACTTTTTAAACAAATACTTTGTTGCCGAGCGCCTTAGCGCGAGGCAACTAATCGCGCAGTGTGGGCTGAAATCTCAGCTAGAGTTTATATAATTGTGCGCCCGTCACGCTTAGGAATGCAATTAAATCTCCGGTTATGTTCCTTATATGTGTTATTACTGTGTCTGTATGTTCCGTATACGACTACAGCTGTAACGAAATGCTTCCGGCCCCAGGGGCACCCCGGGGGGCAGCGCGTGTTCAAGATGGCGTCCTGACGAGTTACATGGATGCTGCCTTTGTACTTCTGACGCCCGAAGGATTAGAGAGAGTTTGTGTAGCCTCTATTTCAACAGAGATCTGACCGCTGGAGACAGACGGTACGCGGATCGATCGCCAGCGATACAAACGTGCGTTTCAAGCAACTCTGCTCTCGTGTAGCAGCCATAACTGGTCCTTGGAACTGTGTTGTATACAGAGACATTCGTCTCCTGAAGGCTCATTCGTGTAGAGTAGCTTCTGCGGCGATTGCGTGGGCGATGCAGCTTCTAGTGGGTGTGGTTTTGTGCTAACTAACTTACGTCATACCTCTGCGCATGGCTATCTGCACAATGCGTATGCCTAGTATAGAAGTACGGAGGGACCATTGTCGCATCGTTGCCACAAGTTGTATGTCTCTCTCTCCTAGAAAAGCATAGTAGCTAACTAGGCTCAGTTTGTGAGTGAAGTGGCTACGCCCACTTGGGGAAGGTCACCCCTGAGTGGTCTGGTCACAAGACTAGTTAACAGTGCAGTTTCAATGAGTTTGCACTTCACACAGATCACACAGATTATCAATTGCGCCTCAGCCTGAGTACTAAAAATTTTGTGGCTCCAGCCCTGACACCAGATACATGGTATTGAGCCTAACCAGGCCCACGTGACCAATACAAGTACAACTATCAGTGTAGGGTATTCAACTAGCTATTTGCTAGTCCGGGTTCTACTTGCTATTGGGCCTAAGGCTATTGGTGTCCATTGGTAGCTGTGGCGGGTGTTTCCTTGTCTGAAACGTAGGCCAGGAGTTCCATCAAACTTCCAGTATGCCACTTCTCTTGCGCAATTTAGAGGAAGTGCTTTGCCTTAAAACATGTGAGGTTTATTCAGACTACCATCGCACTCTCGCCTCCTCCCAGTAGCTGCGATACCATTCTTGATTGGTGTCCAACCCTCCTGGCCATTGCTGTTCTTGAACTTCACTCCATCGATGCCATCTCTTACGTCATATACCACAGACTCACAGGAATCAAGACTAAGTTGGGGAACAATTGGTTGACCAGCAGGGGAAGTAGTTTGTGGGAGTGGCAGAACTGTCTCCTTAGCTGCAGCACTTTGATTTCCCCCATCAACTACATGATCAGCAGAGACTGCCACTAACTCATTGCCAATGGAAGGAGAGAGATCGTCTGTTCCAATGTCACGTTCGGTCTGAACCTTCGTTTCATCACTCAGTTTCGATGCCACGGTCACACTTACCAGCACGTAAGTTAAGTGTATCCACATGTACATTAACATAAAATTCTATACTATACTATCACACTTGTGCCATTTTTACACTTTACCAGATTAGATGCCGGTGTTCCAGGCTCTCCTACTGAACTGCTGGCTTCCTTGACGCTTCGCTGTCTTCCGCTCTTTTTCCTGTTGATTGCTTCCATTCGTCGTTGACTTCGCGAGATACTGAAGGCGGGACCTGGTTACCCAGTATCGAGGATTCCAGCGGTCGACTCCTGGACGTCGGCTGGATTCCGGTGGATCCTACTCCAAATGTGCCCATGGGGTTTGCCACGGTACTTATTGCTTGATCTCTTCGCGTCGATCACGCTGTGCGATTCGATCCGCTGGCGACCTAAACTCACCTAGCCCCGGCTGCAGATTTAAAGTTTGCTGGAAGGCCTGCTCGGTTATGCTTGGCGGCGGTTGACTTCGAATTGCGCTGGCCAGGGATCCTAAAAATCCTGACCCAGATCCCAGTGATCGCCCAACAGAGCTTGCGCGCATGTTCTCCTCGATTTGTTCTACCGCGGCTTCCATGTCGGCAGCCACATCCGTTACCGGGGTATCCATTGTTTGCAGAGAAGCTCTTGGAGCCTGTTTTGAAGATGGATGCAATGATCTACTCAAATCTGCCATTTCCACATGTTTATTTTGTGAAGCAACCGGGTGAGTGCTATCTGTGAAGCTGTCGAGTGGAGCGGGATCGTGGGTCGTAAAATCACTGAAAATACTGCACGCGATCCTCGCCCTAACTTGATTGTCGCGGTTTGTTCGATCCACCTGGGATTGAACAATCTGCCCGCTCTGTCTGAGTTGCTCGGCATTCAGTATGGCACCGGCTACGGTCTGCAAATTCTGAGATTGTAAACTCCTCTGAATGAGACCGCTGTGGTGGTGGCTCGATCCTGCGCTGTTCTTTGAAAGTTTAGTCTCTCTCTGGCCAATTGAGCATTCAGCGCGTTGGTATTACTTGCCGAAATTGTTAATTCGCCTGCATTTAGGTTTTGGGCTGTCTGGTTCAACTGGGCGGAATTTGAATAGTATAATTGGGTCTGTATGTAGCAAGCCTGTTCTATCGTCCGCTATTGAGTTGAATAGGGACTCAGCCATCTGAACATTTGTTTACACCATCTCTGTCCAGTTGTGGATTCTAAGTGTGTATAAGAGCTTTACAACTACTTCAAAATATCCAGATGGCGGAGGGTCCCTCCATTTACGGCAGGGCCGCTGCTGAGGCTGCCACAACTGGAAGGAACATCCAGGATTAGAATAGAACAAGAGCAACTTGGCAGGTTTGTGAGGGGAGTGAATCTAGGACGGCAGGCAGTCCGGTCAGACCATTCATGAGCATAGCAAACAGCGTGAATGCCGATCGAAAATTGCCACCAACTTTCAGAAAGACGTTACCTCCGGAGACAATCCAAACTTTGTAAAGCATCCCGCCGAGAACCATTCGATTTTCAAAGCGGAAACCAGCCGAATCGCTCTAATAAGAATGGAATCTAGGACGCTGCATTCCGTAAGGCAGTTTGGCCCGGCGCAAGGGCCAGCGGCTCGAGCATCAAGATTGCGCAGCAACAGGGCCGACGAAATAAGATTTCGATCGAGAGAGGAACCTCAGATTGGCAGAGCGGCCAGCGCCTCTGAGAAGATCGAGGAGGATAGCTAGATTGCAGCCAGATCGGCCTGTGCACGTTGGCAGGACACGCAGGGTTGGCACCGAATCCGAGGTGATACCGCTTCACCCAAGATTCAACACCCTCTCCGTTCCAGGCCCGTCGGGCGCCGGAGCGGCACTAGCAAATGCAGAACTTAGTGTGAGTTCCCTTGGGCCTGCATCGAGAGAATTTCCCCCTCCGCTTCGGGTGTATTTGAAGGATTCGACCAGTCAGAATTACGAACTGCCCTTTCAAACACGGAGTCACGCGCATCTCTGGCACCCAATGCACAGGCAAGGGCGATGGATTTGGACATGCCCATACCCGGGCGTCGAACTGGTGTGGCAGCGCAAGAATCTCCAATTGCTGATGGAGGGTTTTCACCGCCGGTAGTTCCCGGAACCCTGGAGATTAAAAACTCAGGGGCAGAAGAGTCTTTTTTCTCTCCCCCCGCTCCGGTTGCGGAAGAAGGGATTGCAGGAGTGATGAGACTGGTGCCGCAGTGGGCAGCTATAAGACCGCCGCCCGTTGGTCTGGCGGCCGGCCAGACTGGATTTTCACCACTCGCATTACCGACAGCCGTGTCGGTAATGCTGTGGCCAGAGTTCCGGAGATCGTGCCTGCCGGCCGGGGCACATTTTCCATACCAACTCCCGCGGGAGGCCGAGTACTGACAGCCTTTCCTCCGACAAGGGGCCGCGTATTCACAGGCGTTATGTTGCCACCGAGGATACCCAGGGTTTTGCCAAAGATAGCTGCAAGAGCCGCTCCATGCTCAAATCTTGATTGTCATTTGTAGTGGTGTTGGAATCTATTAGGCCCTGCAGCCTAACCGCTAGATTCGACAGGTTTAGCGCACTGTCATTTATGTCGCTTCTGAGGATTTGGAGGGAACCCACTTGGAGTGGACCGTTTAGAAACGCGCCATAATATAGTAAAATTCTCAAACAGAAGCGATAAATAATCAATATGCGAAAAACATAGCAAACAGTTGATACAGTTGTGATCTGATGAATAATCTAAAGAATTCACTCCCCTGGGCATCTCTCGCGCCCTGCAAGGCTCCTCCAAAGCTTGTAAAATCTTTTCTCAAGGAGTGTGGTTGAAACGTCTGGAAATCGACTGGCATTATAAGGCTGTTTTTGAGGAACTTTGCGAACAGCAAGTGGCATATGGCCCTGAGGTGCTCCTCGTTGCTGATCATAAAGATCTTCAGCCCCGTGTTAGCACCTTTGGAATTCCTAACGAAATCCATCCTGACAAGTACGCAGCAACCTTCTAGGAAATGGCGGACCTCCCTGTCCAGGCTCGTCCTCTTTATGCTATATTTCGAATTTAGCATATTGAACATGAGATTGATCCTGGTGGATTTTATGGATTCCCGGAGGTGGCCGTCGAAAACTAACTCGCCCTCGCTGACGCATTCGCTGGAATACTCCTCCCTCCAGATCAGCATTTCTCCAGTCGACATGATGTCTGGCAGTGGCCGTAATTTCCTGTATATCCAATCTATGACCCACCAGTTCTTTGAAGTTATCGAACTGTACACCACGTGATCGATAAGTATGCTCCTCATGTACTCATTGGCATCGTCCCATTAGATCCTGGTTTATTATATAGGCTCCCGCTAGTTCTCATGCTTCACAAACTGGCTGTAGAAATCTTCGCACACCAGTGCCATCCCGTAGCAGCATGTGATTTTGTCTTGAGTCGATATCTCGGCTGCGTCTTCCTCGGTAAGCTTGACAAACAAATCGGTCTGAGTCGATGCATCTCTGCAGCAGTGCAGCGGGCTTTCAGTGACATTGAAAGACACCTTGCTCTTCTTTGGCCAGACTGCCTCAATTCTTGGATCTGAGGCTTCAACTTCAGGTACAGGTAACTCAGGTAAAAGTTCGGGACTTTCTGGGGCCAGGACATTCCTGTCCTGAACTTGGGCGTCTGCCACCAATGCTGCTTCGGTTTCGCCAACATTTTCCCCTCCGTGACAGAATTTCTTGAAAGCAACATAGTCATTTTCGTCATATTTGTAAATATCTGGATCGAAAGATTCATTATTGGCATCTGACCCGCGATCGGTCGCTTCGGGGTCTCAGGTGTCGGTTGGCCTTTCTGCAATGGGGTCTCCATTTCCATCTGTTTTTCGAGTTGTTCTCGCAATGATGGCTAGAAGTGAAATTTACCACACATTTATAGTGCAAAAACCGGCAGCGTGGGCGTCACATAGGCAAAATTAGTCAGCTCTGGCCGATGACCGGCCGGATTCGACACAAAGTGCTAAAATGTTTTTCTCACAAAAAAGTAAAACTCAGTGAAAAAATTGACTGTTGCTGATATTTATGATAATACATAGTTTTTATAAAAAATCATAAATCGGCCGACGTGTCGAGGAAAATCGGCTGCAAATTCTCGTGAGGCTCGCAGGATTAACTCATTGCACGCCATCATTACGTCACGCGCGTGATGCCACCACGCGCTAATTTCTACAAAAAATGGCAGACTAAAAGTTCTTTCACTTACCAAGTCAAAGAAGCAACGGAATCTTTGCTGCTTTTGTTGGGAGACTATCTGCTGCAGCCATCCAAGGCAAAAAGGGCGGCGGATTGGAACCATGCAGCCGCTTCAGGATCGATCAATCGGTACACGGTAAGTTCGATACGGCACTGCTGTAAGCGTAGTTTTTGCGCCCTCGCATCAAAGAAAGATGGTCCTACTGAATGTCTGACTATCTACAGAAGCAAGAAGCTCACAAGTGTCACTGGAGATGACAGCAGAGCCTGATTATCCGTGTAGCAGTGTAGCCAGCATGGCTAGCCGTAGCTAATCAATGTTATATTTTGCCGTGTACCACAATTGGGGAAGTGACTACTTTTGGAGTATTGAGTTCCAATTGCGTGGTTCTCTTCACGTGCGCTCATTGTGGTGGGTAAAAGATGCACCGAACCTGCAGAGGATTTGCGTGCTGCACCCGACTTCATTGACCGATTCATCACCACAAGAGTCCCTGGAAGGGACTCTGGTGATGATGAACTCCGTCAGTTAACACTGGGAGTGCACAATCACACGCACACGTGTCGCAAGACCAGTACCACCCTAGCCCACTTTGCAGTGTGGTACAATTACAATATTCCACCGACATGTGATGGTGAGCAGAGTGGAAATCGCCTGCAAAGGTATGTGTTGCAGAATGGTCTTTGGACTATCGTGCAGCGACGCCAAAGTACCTGCTTGAGAGTCCCTGCGATGAGCCCTACTACCTCCAGCTATTGATGCTGTATCCCCCCTGGCGAATTGAAAAGGTGGATATGCTTGGAGAGCACCAGGCAGCTAGAGAAGCCTTCTTAGCCAAGAGATATCAGCTGCAGTTTCTCAATGCTGAGCACAGTTCCTTTGCAGATGAAGTACAGAGAGCTGTGCAGCAGCTGTCTGCTTTGCAGCAGAACCAGTTTGGTGACAACCTCGATGGCCCACTAGCACCCAGTACCATCCTCATTTTGATCCGCTCTATGATGGTGATGTCAACCTTGACCCCAGTGTCAATCTGCACAGTAGTGATGGTGCTGGTCATCTTGGTCCCCGGGAGGAAAATATCTTTCAGGCGTCAATGTTTGATGACCAAGACAGCAACTTCCTCCAGAAGGACTATGACAAATGCTGAATTTGAGCAGAAATTCGCCACCTTGAATGAGTCTCAAAGGGGTGCCTTTGCATGTGTCGTTGAGTACACCGGTGCCAGACACCAGCACCACATGGGTGAGTGGGTAGCTCTATCTCCTCTTCAGCTGTTTATTACTGGTGGTGCTGGGACGGGTAAGAGCCATGTCATCAGTGTGATTCATGATCATATTGAACGTACGTACACAGGTTCCGGCAATGCATGCATGCTAGTAGCCCCTACTGGAGTAGCAGCCTTTAACATTGTAGGATTGAGGATTCATCATGCTCTGAACCTTCCTGTAGAGCAAGATAGGTCGACTGCCTACAAGAAACTGATTGTTGAACGGCTGCATGAGCTGTGACGTATTTGTAAGGACGTCCATGTGATTATATTCTCACTGAATATAAGCGATTGTTTAACTCTTTACCGACCAATGACGCATATATGCGTCATGAGATATTGTACGCTAAACGACCAATGACGCATATACGCGTCATGACAAACGATCGATCGCTAACGGCCAAACTACATTCCAGGGAGATCCCCACACCAAATATTGGCGTCATAATGAACTAATTCTTTCATTTTAGTACCAATTCATCGGGGCTTCCCATGCAAGTCGCAAGATACTACACAATGAATAATGGCTGCTCAGTAAACAAAAAAAAATACGTCAACATTCTAGGCTTGTGTGTAATACTAGCACTTCTGCAAAGTACTAAATCTATTCTAAAACATTGCTATAGATCTGGAAATAGCCTGATGATCCTTCATGGCCGTCTCAGTCAGCTGGATCTGTGTGGAGGTGCGGATGACACAGGTTATTATTAGTTAGCGATAAAAAAATTCGTCATTACAGGCAGGTACAGCTGACATTGAGGGGCGAGAACACCTGCAGAGGGGGAGAAAGGTTACTGAGGCCATGACAGAACAACAGAGAGTGCATGCACTGCTTTGCCAGAGCTGTGGGAGAGTGTAGGACTATGCATTTCACACGATAATCTGGTGATCGAGCCCCGTAATCGGAGGACGATACTGGCAAAGACAGCGCCCCTGCCGTGACAGAAGCGCACAGTTTGCAGTCCCAAGCATCCTATATGAACCCCTTTATTCTTTTTATAAGCTACCTAGCTCTAAGATTACTTTATTCAATCATAATAGCAAGTTTATTTCACTATCGCTCTGGTATTTTTACCTTGTGTTTTTTGTGTCCTGCTGTTGATGACTCTCTCCTTCCCAAATATGCTTGAATGAGACATCAAAATGAAGCTAGGGAGCTCTTCTCTCCGATTCTGTTAAGTATCCAGCACAACTCGAGCTCAGTTTTTGGCCAGCGGCGGTAAGCGTTACCTACTATTCGACAACGTGTTACGATTAATTTCTTGTGGTCACGCAATGACGTAATACGCATGCGCAATGGTTGGTAAAGAGTTAATCCACATTTACTGCAGTGGTGCAATGGCTCGGGATAGCACGGAACTACCATGCCAGGCATACCTGGTTCCATTCCTGGTCTCGACAAAAAAAATTGCTTTTTGTTTTCACATTTTTGTTCTTTGCAGAGTTGAGCCTTTATACTTAGTGGCTTCTTTGATATTGGCATTAGGGTCTTTACTATGAAGAGACTAGCCATGAGCCTTTAGAAATAGCTTCCACATTGGGATCTATAGCTATTATATGGGTGGTTGTTAGGCTCTATATAGTGTACATGAACATACTCAGCCTGCATTCAGCTGCTCAGGTAAGAATATTGGAGGTAGGATTGGTTAAAGCATAGATAGTACAGTAGTTTGAGATAGTGTTGAATGTGCTTCAGATAACTAAGTTGCTAACTAGCTTTCCCCATCTTATTTACAGGTTAGCTATTCAGTTGGTGTAGCCAGCTACTGCGTGGGAAAATGCAGGGAAGGCACCTGGCTCGGACTGATCTTGAGCTCCATCTGGCCAATTGAAGCCCACTACCACTCCACGAGTACCGTTCACCAGCCCATCTTCACACATAATATTGCGAATTAGTATTATCTGTGCTACGAAGTAAAGCACAGTCCCTGTCTTCCTTGGGTATGAGATTCTCAGGGACACTTCCAGAGGAGACACCTGCAGGGAGGAATCTTGACTCCAGAATAGCATGTTCTGCTTTAAACTCATACACAATACTAGTTGTAGCATGCTGCTGGTGGCACTGGTCATTGTACTCTTCTATTTGTATCATCCTTGGAAGGAGACGGACAGTACCTCTGAATAGCTCATCAGAGAGGCACACTGGCTTCTCAACTCGTGACGGTAGCCTCAATCGGAGAAGTCGAATGTCACCTCGGGTGAGCCTACCAGTCCTAATGTGATTTAGAACTTCGGAGTAGGTGGTATCACCTCTCTGGCACATGTTTGTAGTGAGCTCAAACATCATGAAGAGGCTACGCCACAGGTGAGTTGCTCCCTGAACATGGCCTTTGCCATCCTGGAAGACAAATTGATCACAGACAGGGAGCAGTTGAAAGAAGTCACCAACTGCAGTGATACTGATTCCACCAAAGTGGACTTCAGTGTCATGTGTACCATCTAAGCTGTCATTCTCAAAGATATTATCACATGGGGCCATGTACTACGTACATACTACTTTTAAACAAACCCAACACTATATACTCTTTCTTACAAGTAATAACTGGTAGACTAGACTAACCTTGATGATGTGCTTTAACTAGAGTCAGTATCAGGCTAGCATATGCTGATTGATTACCTTTTATCTACTTTAATGAGTGAGTCTGTTTTGCCCTCTACGGTCAACCTACTGTATGACATTGTGTGTAACCTTTAAGCACACTGGAAGGTATGTAGTATGTATGAAGGCATGCTGTATTACCTTAAAATTAATGGAGTTCATTACAGCAAATTCCGATTCTTTTCAAGATGAATAAATACAATGTGGCAGTTCCCATTGTTCATACTTATGCTCATGATGCACTCTGTCAGTATAAATCCAGTCCCAGGAACAAAGAAGGCTTTGGGCTTACGGATGGAGAGAATGTTGAGAGGCTGTGGTTGTTTTCTTGGCCGTTTTGCAAGAATGAGCAAGGAGATGTCTTCTGCCAATAGAGTTGATCTTCTTAGTGATGCCCTACCCCACTACTGCAAATTGAAGCTGTTGACAGATTCATTATTCAGGGACCGAGGAGTGAACATGAGTATGTCCTAGATTTTTCAACAGTTATACAATGAATTTTTTATTTTACTTTATCACTTTGGCTCACCTGAATGTAGCAGCAGACATGCACCTGCAATGTCCAGTACCATCTCTCTAGGCTGGAAATTATGAGGTATATTTATGCCTCACACATGGCCATCACTACCGTAAGCCTCATCCGAGGAAGCATTGAGGTCGAAATACTGCCAATGCAGCTGACCTGTGAAACTCTCAGCCGCGTTTTTGGGGTGAGTCGCTACTTATGATGTGGTAGTATATAACGGGGGGGTGGCGAACCTGAGTAGCACGTGTAACATGGAGTAGCACTTCATATGACTAGTAGTCTCGTAGACCAGAGGCAGAGCAGGGGAAGCCATGCAATTGTACGCATTTCATAGTGGTCACATGACTGACGGCGTCGTCATGTGAGAACTGGAGTTATAGTTTTGATCAATGAAAGAATAAATATCACCCATATGCATGATCAGCAATGCACGATTTCACTGGGCTGTTTGCAGGTTGAGCCAGCATCTGTGTGGTTAAAAGAAGAATTTGGAGCTCCTGCTCCCCAGAAAATAATGGGTCTTAACATCCAACCGATTATAGCCTTGAGTGGCTCACTGAAGGTGGAGGGTTCGCCACGTGATGATAGCCCTCAATCCCAAAACCAAACACCTCAGCACCTGGCTCAAACCCTGGTAGCACCCTCCACAACATCACCTGCACCTGTTTTTCGATCAGTTGTTGCACATCAACGACCTGGAGGGCAGTCCGTGAGTGTGAAAGTGATTCAAGCCCGCTTGTCATTTACTGCCACCGGAAAACCCGCTTTTGAAAAGTTGGGCCAAGTATCGTATATTCTTTCTGTAGCCTGGGCAGAATTTGGTGCAAACCACACACTTGTTACTAATGATGGACTGGAACTACATGACAGTGCTGGTACACAAGGTTAGAGTTTAACCCTTTACACCCGATAGCGGCCACACCACATTTGTTTATATTAGCCTTTATAATGCCTATATACAGCATGTATGTATCTGGTCTAGTGGTGAAGTCCTTGCATATGGTGCATGGGGTCATGTGTTCGAATCCTGGCGGGAGCACTTTTTCTCATTATTTTTCCAAATTTTTTTCCAGAATTTTTTTTCCATTTTTGGCTCGGGTATAAAGGGTTAAATCCTAATATTTTTGTGGGTTATGGTATAGTACCTGCTCAAATTTTGCACACTGGGTCTATACAAACAGTATTTTACAGTGGCATACTATACTTCTGCTATAGGTCTGAAATTCTGGAAGGCCCCAAACCGCAGAATATTCGCAGTCCAAGAAGATGAGCTTGTTCGAGATATGGCTGGATCATCCACTGGGAGTGGCCAGAAACGACGAAGGGTGGAAAGCTTACCACCAAAAGTGTATATTGATGATGCCTTAGCCCCACTCACAGAAAAGGTTGAGACATTAGTGAACGACATAGCATCAAGGGTCAGCTCAAACAAGTATTTGCAGTAACAAAAAACACTAAAGTTCCCTTGGCGCTGAAGCAGTCTCTTGATACATTCCAGTGTAAAATTTGTCGCATCATCATCACCCCTCCTGTCATTTTTTCCAAGTGCTGTCGGTCACTACTAGGATGTGTGGCATGTGTCGATGAATGGTACGGTGGGTCTGATGGACAAATGAAGAATTGTCCCAACTGTAGCACCGAAAGGGGGTATGCTGAAACAGTGCGAATGGCTGGCATGGATGACTTTCTGGAATCCATACGACCCACTCAGATAGCGAGGCTTGATCATGCAAAACTTAAAATAATATTACCGTAGAATCGGGATAGTAGGCACCGGTGCTTACTTTCGAAATTAGCGGCAGGAATGGGTGCTAACGTTCGAGGGATGCCTACTTTAATGGGGTACTTACAATCGCGCGAATATATGGCATAGCGGTATGGCTGCTGTGGCTGCCTTTTGTACTACAGGTACGACCATTACACTTGTGGGTTTGGCTCTAGGAAAGATATTCTACAATGCAATGAATACCTAACAGGCAGGATGCACAGCTGGCAAGAAGCACTACAACTACTGTGAAGAAGGCGGTGCTGCAACAATGTTCTGCGCTTGCTTGCTGTTCGCTCGTGTGCTCTCCGTAGGATAGTGAAACTTCCAGTTGTAGAAGGCATTTTTTCCTGGTAAGTGCTGTAGTCTCTCTCTGTTGCTACACTACTTTGGCTTGGGTGCCTATTCTTGTAGGGTGGTTACTTTCGTGTGGGTGCCTATAAACGGGATGCGGTTGTTGTAATTCAATTGGGTGCTTATATTCATAGGGTGCTTACTTTCTATGGGTGCTTACTATCCCGATTCTACGGTATGTAAGTACTGATACATACGCATACAGCATTCACACAGATCATGCCATTCCAGTTATAGGCCCACACATCCACACACCTACATCTTGCACACACTCATACGCAAGCATTGTTATCTTTTATTGTTACAGAACTCATGTTGGTAGGTACAAACGTGTGCATCGTTGCACCTAGTCTCATTCCCAGAACGTGTTCCACTTGATTATTTGATCCACTACACACATAATTGTGCTCATACATACACACTGCCATATAATACTGACTCATACACATGATTGTTAATCATTTCACTTCATTTATTTTAAGTCAAACATTGAACTACTAAATTGAACATGAAAGTCGAGTAGTTAATGAAATAAAGTGCATTAGCCCTGATGTAAAAGGATGATCATTGCCATTTACAACTGCAGAAAACAGTGCTCCAAAATCGGGGTATTTTGTGGTGAACCCTTGGTTTCTTGCATCTTGTAAATCACTATGACCTTCTAGCATGTCACTTCCAAACTTTGAAAGTAGGGTCAGTTGACCACCTGTCTGCTGATAGGTATCCACTGTTTCCTCAGGGGTTGGGAGAACTGATGTGGGAACCGATGCAGTTCGATTCCTCTGTCGCATAAGTTCATTAGGAATACCCCGGTTGCTTCCTGCGAGACCAAAAAAAGAGTAAGCATTGAAGTGCTATAGTGTATAGCTCAAAGAATCTTTAATTACAGTTACTACTACTATAGTATTACGTAATAAATTTATCAGACTCTGTTACCTGGAACAGGATGATTATTCCATGCTTGGACAGTCAGAGCACTTCCAACAGATACCATTCATGAAGTGCAAAATTGATGAGTTGGTGAGTCCATGTCAATTTCACCACGCTGCTGCATCCCAATCAAAGCTGTTTTGACAGGGTAGTTGACCCTACCATTGATCTCTACCCAAAACCTTTCTGCAATATGATTTTGTAGAGATGATAGTAGTACTGTTAATTACTGATACAAAGGAAATTAAAACATTGTAACATACTTGCTTGGATGAAGTTTGTAGATGTGGAGCCCTAGAGGTATCTGTCCGTAGATGAGCCAGTGTTTCTTGAATATATAAGCTTAGAATCCATTCACGACCTTGGTCCACTCGAATTTGGTCCCATAAACCATAATTAGCAAACGTTGGTCTATAGGATAGATATCAATATTATCAGCATTCTACCTGTTACTAGCTATAGCGTGTGTTACTACAACATACCTGAACACATGCTTGTAGATTTCAACATTATTCTTCACAGGCATTGATGCAAAAGCAACAACTTTCCCACTGTAGCCATCTCTTGCACAAATATTAGTTACCCCAAACATTACCAACTTTTCATTTTGATCAACGTGCAGTTTACGACCAAAATAACTTGCATGATAGGGGACTGGATTAATTTGACGGGCTGTTTGGGTAAGTCTCCTGTGGTGGTAAGTGGGGTTGACTGCTGGTAATACTGTAGAAATTTGGCGCTGTCCAGCTTTGACTCTTTGTGCTGCCAGCAATCCCTTCATGGTTTCACGTCCATATGTTGGACCAACCTGGAGAGATTACAGGAAGGGCAAATTTAAGATTCTAATGGTAGGTGTTACAGTTAGGATATGGCTATTGGTCAGGCAAGAAGTCAGTGGACTGCCGGACAACAGTTACAGTCAGGGTGTCTCTACAACTAAATAAAATGTCAGTAGCTACCTCCATTTAGATTGCTTTACATTGTACATGTATTAGTTTTGCGGGCCAGGGAAAATTAAGTCTCGCGATTAGCCCTGCCCACATCACGTAGCTTTGGTTTGTCGGAGAAACAATATGGTATGGATATGGTACTACTGATACGGCATTACTGATTACTCTGCAATACCTGAGAGACTGCTGTGCTCATGACTCTTCAAAGCTCCGGCTGGGACAGCCTTGACATTGCGTGAATGTTGTGAGCGACACAGAAGCGCCTTACACTCCTGCTACTGAGTCCCTTTGTTCCAGGGGATTCTTGCTGTAACGCCTCACTGATCTACTCATGCGTCTTTCGCTCAAGTTCAACTCTTCGGCGAACAAAGCTCTCGATCCCACTAATTTTTTCCAAGGTGGCCATAGCTATTTTGCCGCCAAATACAGAATGTACGCATGCGTAGTGCATTGAAGGGAGGGGCTCGATCTGAATACCAATATTGTAAGCAGCACCTTAAGTTTTTCAAATAAGAATTTGAGTATGGATAAAAAAACAACTGAAGTTTGAAATGGGAATTTCAAGTTTCAATAAAAACTCATAAAGCTTGTAAAATCTAAATTACAAAATAATGTATAAGTAGCAATATTTGGTTGGCCACAAGGTACACTGAATTGAAATTCCAAGTTTCCAAAACTGATTCTTTTGGAAGATTGAAGATACTTGAAAAATCTAAATTTTAAGCTTTTAAAATTTTACAAATTTAATAAAATACAAACTTTCAAATAATGTAGAAGCAAAATTTGATTGGCCATAAGGTACACTGACCCAACAGAAGCTAAAACAAGAAATGCCTTTGCCAAAGAAAGAGTGTTTTACCTGACAACCCCAGTTCACCATGCAGGTAGACAATGAAATATCTAACCTGAGTTGGTACTTCCATCAAATTGTTAGGGGGACAAGCCCAGTGTATCAGCCAAATGATTCAGTCTTGCAAACATCGCATCAAGAAACTCCATGCACAGTATGTAGAGTTACAGAGAGAATCCACAAGGAACCGTTGAAGATGTTTGCAACCTTCAATCACATTTTTAGAATACTGAGCATGCATATACATTCACTGAGCCCCATGAGAACATCCCTCCATCTCGTCAGCGAGTTAGCAAGAATGCAACAGCGGGCTGAGGAGAAAGTTACTAATAACCGAATGTATTCAGATGGTTGAGTTTTTTCACAACCGCATCTTATTAACCTTGTGCATTGTCTTCAGGAAGATATTCGTGCTGTGGATCAGAGTCCCAACGAAGCTGATTTATACTTAAAATTTTGTAGTATTTTTCATGACTTACCTTGCTGGTCGGTTGGCCTTTTTGCTGAATGAATTCCCAGCTACTTCACTTCAAGCTGCAGAGAATTGAAAGTATCGTGTGCACTCTTGTTCAAGCATACTGATCTGCTGATACATGTAGCCAGTCCCTCCATGCTAGAGCTAGAAAATAATGTAGACCAGATATTGTTGATGTATGTGTGCATTACTGTATGTGACGTGGTTGGAGTTTCATGCATGTGTACTGAATATTTCAAATGTCCAGAACTCGACTACAATACTTGGAGTGCTCGAATTTAAGAATTGTATCATAACAGTTAGAAAAACTGTCACAATAATATTATAATAGAAGATGAATATCATGGATAGTGCAATAGGCTCAGTCTAATACAGAGACTTCATGACTCTTCATGAGAGTAGCCTGGATCTGAAATGTCTTCACGACTAACTTCATTGAGCCCACTTTCTGGGGGAATCCAACTTTGTAGAGATTGCTGTGAATCTGCCTTAGTTCTGAAGACTTATATTTTGCTGGCTGTTGGAACTGTAGGAAGCCCTATGGCAACACATTTTATTTGGTCAAGACTTGAATATGTAATTCTTCTGTGACCGCAGAGAGATTCTAGGTAAGGGGCATAATCCATATAAAAGGTGCTCAACAATAAGCATAAATCAGTGAACGCACATCTTTCAGCATCTCATCATATGTTGCTCGTTTCCTCTTCCTGTCATTCTGTATGTAGCTGGCACCTGTAAGTACAGGTAATTATGCCAAATAAAGAAAGGGAGAGAATGCATCCTTTATATTGGAAAACCAGCTAGTATAATAGTTAGTATTCAAGCAAAGAGAATTTAAAATTTCCAGTACACTTGATTAGTATAAAATTATAGTATTATAGTAATGGTTTGAACACTAACTGCATGGACAAGGCCTAGGTTTGCTTGTAGCCTCAGGATCAAAAGTAGCACATCCAGGCACTATTGTACTTACCACACATGTTAAGAAATTATTATGAACTGTTCTGTTCAAATTGAGCATTTAGGTCATAACTGAGCTGTATTACAATGGCTGTGAATGTACTTTTGCAGAGAAACAAGATATAGAAGGGGCTAATGTTTGGCCGGATTCATTTCCATGGCAACTGCTTCAATCCACTCCCACACAATCAAGTTGGATTAAGGCATTTTGGCTATGTACTACCCAATACCGTTGTGCACACTAGTAATTCTATTGTATAATGTAAGGGGAAAATTATTATTAAACGGATTTGCTCTAGGTAGCTTTTCTGGTTTTTTTTTGAAACTTTTTTCTGATTCCTGCCTGCAGTAATTAAAACACTATGTCCATCCAGGAGGTTGCAAAAACTTTTGTTTAAGTAATAGCTATATGGTACACTAAATGCTAAATGCTAAAACAACCTGTTAAACAAAATCATTGTTACAAGGCAATAAAGTAAATAAAACATACCGTAAATATTCTAAAAATCCGGCACCTCCAAGTATTCGGCAAAAATTTAAAAACAGTACCGTATTTATAGATTTTGACCTCTAATTTCGGCATGCGTACGCAAGTAATTTTTAACTAGCGCCTCTAAGAATTCGGCACCTAGTCACCGTCTTTTTCAAGACAAGTATGGAGCGCACAAGCGAAGAGAAGGAGTGCAGTGAGGTTGTCTCTGAGCTCACCTTGACAAGAGATCAGTCGCTCTCCAACTCGTGGTGTCGGCCATTGCTCTTTTACACGTGGTAGCCACGCACAGCTGCTTCGATGGTCAGTGTTGCTTCTGGTTCCGCGGCCATTCTCCTTTTGCACTCGAATGCGCACCAAGTAGTCCACACGCTATTTATACACTTTCAGTGACAGGTACTGATACTTCTTAGAGACAATCGCATCCCAGGATTGCCTTTCATCAATTCCGCCGGACTCCATACAAATACGGCACCTCTAAGTATTCGAAAAGCGGTCAAAATTATGGCCGTTTACGTCATGTTTTACTCTAAAAAATCGGCATCTGCAACAATAATTATTAAAATTCTGCCGAATTTTTTGAATAATTACGGTAATCCAGTTTATTCATTGACACCAATCTGTGGGATTTAACTGCTATCTTGTACTCTTTAACTTCCTCTTCCAGTTTTAACCGTAGTGCCGTCATGATTTTGGCTGTCACCCAGTAAGACCAAGTGGCATGGTTATGCAGAGTGACAGGAGGGTGTACTTACAATATGTCTTCGTGTATTGCCCACACACGTTTAATTGGGTTTAGCTCGGAGTGAAATTTACGGAAAAACAAAGCAGTGTGGCCTCTGGACTCAATGTAGCAAATAAATCTTGGTTTCATCATGATTCTTTCATCTGATTGCCATTCAGTTTTCGTGTGTTAACTCCCCTCTCCTCTAAGACCTGTTTCAATCCCTTTGCCACACCAACATAGCCCTTAAAGGAGTACGTGGAATGATGTCGCACGAAGTGTTATATGGAATTCAATTAAAATTCAATAATTAGTTCGATTGGCAGCTTATGCGCCTATCAATGTCAATCCCAACTACCCCCAGCTGGGGCAAAGGTGGGACAACTACGGGGATTAGCCTGCTTAATAACCTAATGCCCCACCCACCAGGGATAATAGTTTGTTCAAATCCCGATCAAATCTCCACCCATATACCCTGGGGAGCTACTAAGAATATCCAAAGTCAATGGCATGTTACATTTCCACACAGGTATCACAGAAAAAGGTGTCAGGAGCAGGTTCGTCTGGGTCTAAGCCAACACATACAAAATGATACCAAGCATCACAGCCTTCAGAGCTACAACCAATCCACAGCTGCTCTGAATCTGTAAATTCTATGTACTGATCATGGCATCTTCTGCAGTAGTAAATCTTGGAAGCACACTGTGAATCTGCCTGTAAAATAAAAAGAAATAAGGTTACCACCTAGACTCCAACAGAAGGAAACAGTGGTCTTGCCTGAAGCAGATGGACCTGCTGTGATTCAGCCAGTTCACGCTGTCGTTGGGCCCCAACCTGTGCAGCCAGAGGTCCAGCCAGTGCACGCTGCTGTTGGGCCCGCTGTGATTCAGCCAGTTCACGCTGTCGTTGGGCCCCAACCTGCTGTGGATCTGCCTATATAAAATGCAAAAAAAAACTTACGTAAGCTACCGCCTAGAGAAAGGAAACAACTGTCTTGCCTGTGCAGCCAGAGGTCCAGCCAGTGCACACTGCTGTTGGGCCCGCTGTGATTCAGGCAGTTCATGCTGACGTTGGGCCCCAACCTGCTGTGGATCTGTCAGAGTGAGACATACGTTCTGCGAAGCATTGGGTGCCACAAGATTTCCACACCAACTGGTTTGAAAGAAGAGATTTTAACACAGTTTGGGAGTGATCTGGTGTCCAACAAGCTAGATTTTCCTGTTTGGTACATAAAAGGTGGAACCAAGGTAAGGATTAGGACTGAATCAGATGTTCAGGATGTGTAGAATTTTGTACGTTGTGGTGACAATATATCATTATGGTGCTATGGTGTTCACATCCCAGCTGCATTAAAGAAAAGTTATTCCAGTGAAAGTGGTAGTGAGTGATGATTCTCTCACGAAGCTGAAGAGGAAAAAAGGGAAAAACAGCACTTGATGAAAAAATACCCAAGTTGAAGATGTGGTCACTAATCTGCACCAAAAACATGGAACTAAGTATACAACTATTCAGTATCGGTTGTGGGCGGAGATGGTAGATGTTGGAACACACAAGTATTATAGATCTTACTACCTGTGTTTCGTGCACTGCAGCTACAGCCATCTGCTTACTAACTCTACTGATTTGAAATGTAGGGTAGTGTTTGGCCATTGATGTTGCTTCAACTGCATATGTACAATGTCATTATATTTGCCCGTGCACCATGAGAGAACATTGCACGGTAGCTCCATTGAATGATATTATGTATGGCTAGAGTATAGAGTAAAGTTGAATATTTGACAATAATGAACTGCGTTTTAAAAGTAAGACTGACATAATACGCATCGTCGTGCAGGTCTCTTGATGATCCTCCCAGAGTGCCAATCTTTACAGGTCGTGAAAAGAGACCAAGCCAAGTTCAAGTACCAACTACAGCGGTCACTGAGATGGGCAAGAGCAATGACTACACCTACTGGTAGAGCTTCACCTGCTTGCACTACTTCTACCCCTACTGCTGGCATTTCACCTGGCAAGGTAGCTAATCTGCGCTCAAACTATCTCCAACAAATGAGAGATCTGCATTCATTATTTGAAAGCGGAGCTATTACAGAGAGTGAGTTGCAGGAACAAAAGGTTCCCATCTTAGAGCAGCTAAAAAAATTCACCCCTTCTTTAAGGTAGTTATACCAGCAAAGATTACTGGAATTGCAAACCATGCTGAATGCATACATGATTGTATGATTACAAAAACGTGTCTGATCATGTACATGTACAATCATCTTGTCAGCATGTCTTATATGATTCACAATTGTCTACTGTTACTGATGCAAATGCCATTAAAATTATGCTCCTAGGAGATGATGTGGCTTGAAATAGGCTGTCATTAGCTTGTAAATACTGCTTGACTTCTGCAAAACTTCCTCTATGGGATTCATGACTGGAGAATACGGAGGCAGAAATCTGACAAGTGCTCCAACACTTTGAATAGTGTCAACAACACAGTCCACATGATGGATGGATGCATTGTCTAGTATGACAACTGATTTGGGACTGATTCCATCGAAAGGCATTAAAATAGGCAATAAACATCTTCAACACCTTCGGTGGTCAAAATTCCTATAGCAGAGTAACGTTTGCCCCTTAGTTTCAGTGTGTAGTCCTGTGGAGGCATCCCCCTAATGCCATAACCATACTTTCTCATAGCATTAAGCAAGTCGCAGCCAGTTTCGTCAGCCCATACTATCGTAGATTGATCAAAGTGGCTGATCTCTTCCCAGAATTCAGCTCTCCTTGCCTCAGAGCGTCCTAGCAAATAGTGTTTAACCCTTTAACCCCGTCCGCGCATGCGCGCAATAAACCTCGTGATACGAAAGAATTTCTTTAAAAATGGCGTGAACGTATGCGGGTGAAGAATCGCGTTGAATCTGGAGATCGAACGTACTTCAAGTATTGCAAGGCCGTCTTATTTTGATGGAAAGTGAGTGGTTTAACTTGTAAGTAGGTGCATACTAAGAAGAAACATTGGTGGGATTACGGGATATCGTGATGAATGGGAAGACGCGGTTGAAGCAGCACAGAGAACGACGAGAAACAGGTGGATTGACGTATAGGTAGGTTTACTAAGGAGTACAGGGTGAAACTGAGGGCTTACCTTACAAGAATAGTATCCGTGTGTGGATTTGGGTGGGGTTTGATGTCCTGGGTAAACGAGCCATTCTTGCCAGTTGATGTATCGGTATTGTAGCTGTTTACAACGGTATTATGTGGGCATGCACGATACTTAGATGTGGAAAAAAGGAAAGAAAGGCTTGTATGTGACTAGCTTCTATTGAGTGGAAGGAGGAACTATGGTGCGAGGAGCAGTAGGTCATACATATATACTTGCCACAGAATATTATTATGTACAAATGTACGAACTAATGAAATGTTCAGACTAAGTCAAGGAAGTTAGAAGTGTTTATACATGTGCATTTTCTGTGTGAAACTCCAGAAACCGAACGACACAGATGTACACCACAGCGATCGCAGCCATACACTGTTTCAGGAGTGCGCCCTGATGGGTTTCTGTGGCCATGGAGTGAGCAATTCATACATGCTCCCTTGCGCCCTTCCAACTTCACCTCACGATGACTTGGTAGGTTCGGTAGGGACAAGGCATTATCGAAGGGTGTGGCCTTGCGCTTTTTACCTGCATATCTTTTCCTTCCACTGTAGCCACCGATCAGTTGCTTTGCAAGTTCTAGCCGAAACTGCAAGTGAGTGCGGCGGGATCTTGACGATGGCACATGAGAAGAGAGCCCCTCCACTATGCAGGCGTTGGAGATTGATACATCCAAGAGGTACCAGAATATGAACCTCCACCATTTCTTGCCAGATCGGGGTGGCTCCCAGAAAAGACTGAAAAAGTCTACTGGAGTGGCATCCTGTGGTAGCTGGTGGACTGGACCAGCAGACTCCTCAAAGGGTCAAACTGGTGGTATTGGGTGCACGCTCTCCGACCAGCTCTTCCCAATCAGATCAGCAGTGCCTGCAAGTGGAGGTTTTGTTTGTCAAACTGTTCTGTGATGACAAAATGCTGTGAACTTACTTGGAGAGGGAGATGCCATGTTTGGGGACTCTGCAGGTGAGGAGTTGCTGCTACCTGTAAGATTTACCATGCATTAACGAATAGTACATGCCTGTTTTACATACAGTCTTACCAGGATTGCTGCCAAGGCTGCCTGCGATAGATGACTGTGGTGGGGCTCCAGGAGTATTACCGGTACCGAGGCTGCCTGCGACAGGTGAATCTGGTGGGGACGGTGTGAAAGTGATGCCCATGCCATCTGCTGTGAAACAAAGCAAGTCTCATACATAGTCATAGTGCAAGTAGGGATTATTAGTGACTTACCATCACAGTCACCTGCATGAGCAGTAGTGTCATCCTCGTCACAGGCTGCATTATCACTGTCATTGCCTGTGCAAGGAGTACATTTGATTTTATAGAATTCTTGCATTCATTATTTCTTATAAGCTTTAATACCATAGTCTGTCCACTCATCATCACTGGGCACATCCAAATCGGACTCATCAGAATCCAGATGGATCCCAAAGTGGGCTTCCAGGGCTGCTCTGTCGCTGAGGATGTCATCAATGGCACTACCATTGGTTGTAGCTGACATTCTCAAGCTCAAGCTCTCTTCTACACACTTCCACACACCACAATCACTGTATTACCACCTTGAAAAACTGTAAATAACTGTAAATGTATTCTGCGGCTGCATGCGCTTGGATGAAGGCGCCTTTCTGAAGGGTTATGTATACGCATTGTGGGGGGTGTGGTCAGCTGGCTAGGTCAAGTTCATGATGATTTATCTGGGAAATTCCCTATGGAACACCCCCACTAATTACATATCGCTGGAATCTCTGATAAGCGTGCTGTGCTATTACATACTTCTGAGGGAACGCGTCGCTTCGTAGCCGCGGTGACGTTTTCCCGACGGTGTTGACATGCACGCGGGCGCATTTGGCCGCTACCGTGTTTAATGGGCAGGCGAGTTTGCGGGCGCATTTGACTGCTACCGGGTGTAAAGGGTTAATCTTCTGCCGGGTCATTCCAATGCGGTGTATGGTCCTGCATATGGTTGCCGCATCAACCCAATGCATTGCCTTGGATAAATCCCGTAATGATGCCAACTGCACAAGAAAGTGCTCTTCAAACTCGCACAACTCCCTCATCGGTCCATTTCTCTTAGCAAATGGTTTGAAATCTGAGGCAAGAAAACGCTCGGCATACCTGTAGACCTTATAGATCTTATACTAACAGACATTGTCTTAGCCACATCCTCAGCTTTCATCATCAGGAACAGATGCTTCCAGACAATACGCCACCGCAGATCGTCCGAGTATGGAAGCGGCACACTTGATCGAATTTCGCAGTTTAAGCTTAAAGATCTTACATCACGTGAAGCAATGATGTCATCATAATCTGATTGGCTAGTTTTAAATTTATTTTAAAATGTCACGTGTCAAAACGTGACAAAAAACTATGTGACATAAGCCACTCTAGCACGGAAACAGGCTGCTGCTGTTAACTACAGGGTACTTACAACTGCACTGCTGCTCTAAAATTACCTACCTAAGTAGCAGCACTCGTTTGGACTGCTCTCTACGATAACTTATCGATCATTCACATAAACGCTTACCTTCGCTTCGTGTTCTGATGGCTGTACAGTCTCTCAAACTGCTTTGTTTCACTTCTTGTCGTTTCTGTGCAAGGTTCAGCAACTGCCCTCACTATTCTAACGATAATCTGCAGCTATAACAATGCACCCTGGAGCTACGAGCCGCTATAGTCAGACTGCTTGGCTATGTGCGATGAATCAGCAAAAAATTTGGTAATCCCAAATGATTCACGCCATTCCAATTATGGGGTTAACTATAGACTTGTCCTACACAAATTCAGATATCCCTTCCTGTATATATATCTAATACCTGTTGAAAGATATATCTTAACAGGCGACTGTCCCGTGACATTAACACATTGTGCTTGCACTTATACCCATCACCTGCCGAAAGATGACACACCTTGACTGCCCAAACGTGGAACACATTGACACCATGGTAAGACAAGTGCATCCATCTAGTAGGCCCAAACGTGAAACATTGACAGCATGGTAAGACAGAACATGTTGCATAGTATGTGCTCAGGCTGTGCAAACATGAAACACACTGACAGCATGGTAGAACAATATTGGATTCACATCATAGGTTCAGGCTGTATCCCCCCCAGTAGGTTCAGGCTAGCCACCAAAACTACACACCAAAAATACAAATAAGCCAAATCAAACCAGTACACATGTGTAAAGTAAGAGGACACTGACTTTTGATGTGCTCAGATCCGTCCTGTTCTGAGAAGATTTGAAGCTGCTGTTTTTTGCTTTGCCACCTGATTTTCATCTGCCTTGTATCTTAAAAAGCAATTATGTGTTTAATAGCTAGTCACAATGCCTCTTCCTAGTATTAATCGGTATTCTTTTCTTTAATTCAACCACAGGACTATCAAAGGTCTACATGATACAACAGGTGCAAATAGTAAGTTCAATCCCGAATAAAAAGTAAGCCAGTCAGTTATACAGTTTGTACTTGAATGACATTCATTCATACGTACTGAAATCTCAGAGGGTACTTCTCCTTTTTTAGTAACCCCTTTGGAGCAACTTGCATTTATTCTGTCAACTGTTGAGTGAAGCGTCAGAACCTCTTTCAGAGGACGCTCCCACTAAGGTCTTCTATCATCGTCAGTACTGCCCCATTTTGTTCATTCATGATACATGTTCTAAGTTAGCTGTGACAGAATTAATTCCAACTGCATTTCATGTAGTAGTGGTACGGAGAAGCTGTGCTCATAATCCATACTTGAGGCCGCTGCACTTCTGAGACTATGCCAGCCAGCAAGGCAATTTTTTTTATATGCTCAGATGTTCAGAGGTGCAAGGATCACTTTTGCATGCATGAGTGGGGCACAGACCAATGGGATAGCTTCTGACCATGATTACGTTGTCACACACCACTTTCTATCTGGACAGAAGTGTCAATTATCAGATGCAAATGTGGACCTTCAATGAAGATGTGCAGACGTACCAGAACACTGACCAAAGGACCACACCCAGCAATGCTCACCACCCGACTGTACACCTGTGCAGCCTCTATGCCCAATGCTCTCAAGCTACCCTGCTTTGAAAGGCAAAATGCATTGCAGAGCTGAAAATAACTGATATGATATGATTGGTCATATTGCAAATCATAGGCAATTTTAGTTGGTCACTTATACAATTTTGGTTGGTCATACATATAATGAGGCAAACACAAAAGATTCACAATGAGTTTTAATAATTATTGTTTACATCGTTTCAGCTTCATTTTCATTCATCCACTCATCCCAGTCATTTAATAGAACAGTACTAGTGTCAGTCTCCTCGGTATCTTCACCGTCTGACTTGTTTTTCTCCTTACTCTGACTAGAACGCTTCTTATATTCCTTCCGTGGCTTCTGGTTCAGTCGTCTGGTTTTCGCATTCCACCAGAGATCAATGCTGGGATCGGGATTGAAATCCTGTAGAGGAAGTTTGTCCGCATTCAGGACAAGCAGATCATCCAAGGTGCTATTGCTGAGCGAGGCCCTCTTGTCCACGTTGATGACCTTTAGGGTGGAAAAGATTCTCTCAAGCATCCCATTAGAGACAGGCAACGAGAAGATACGTTTGGAAGTTGATATCCTTCACAGTCCTTGGCAAGTTGGTGAAGGCTCCAAGAATATCCAAGTCATCACTCTGCATCACTTTGGATTGATTGCGCATGGTGTCAAGAGATCAACAAAGAGTGCACAACCCAACAGGTATTTAGCATCCACCCATCATGTGTAGAATCCTCTGAGTTTAGCTCTGTCACTGGCCTTGACGGAACCATCCTCTGACAATGCTGCAAGGTGGTTTGTATATGCACTAAACTTTGAAAGCACATCCTTCATCGCATTCAACTTACGCGACACCCATCTAGATCCACTCGACCGCACCGGCCTAACACCAGCATCATCGAACTGGAGACAGCCCTGTAACTGGGATTTTTCATAAATGTAATACAGCCTGAGAAGCATGTCATCTATGAAATCAAAGGAAGTGCCTTTGAGGGCATCCTTAATAGCCAGCTCTAACCTGTGGGCCAAGCACCACATCCAGTACACCCAAGGAAGCTCCTTTTCCACCAGCCCTTTGAGACCTCCAGAAGCAATATTTGCAGCGGCCCCATCAGTTCCGATTCCAACAAGCCTTTTGCAATCTTCCGCTGCTGCATCTATTGTTTCAATACCAAGCTGCCCCAATCCACTCTGCAAACACTCAAAAAGGCCTTCTGCCGAGACTGCCTGTGGTCTCGCTACAGTGCAGAAACTCATTCGAGTCTGCCTCCTTGACTCAGCGATAAAGTGACAAAATGTCATTCCAGCTGCCTTATTGAGGTAGGACGTGCCTATGTCTACACCATGTCGTGCTTCCAACTGGCAGATGCTGGGATACTTCGTAAAAGCAAGCTTTTTACTCAGTTTGTCCCTTTCATCAACAGACAGTCCCTGCAGCAATTGAGCAATGGGAGCGTACAAAGCTGCACTGAGGCCCTTGGCATCTGCATACGATTGCAGCTTTGACTACCATCACAGCTACTTGCACTGTGGCCTTGACCACTGCAACAACTGCTAGCACTACAACCTCCGTGGCCACAATTACTGGTTCCACTGTGACCTCGGCAGCCACGGCGACTAACTCCTCCACACCGGCGCTTTGTAAAAAAATACCTGTGTCATTTTAGTAATGAGTCAATGCATTTGATTCCAGCTGCCTGTCCTTCATGTACATATATGTACATTTAGCCATATTTAGTATTTTCTCACCATTCCCAGATTGAGACTCGTCAGATGACTGAGAGGAGTCGCTGCAGGAACGGTTCATGGAGTGAATGCGGGACTGACTATGAGACCGTCTCAGACAATCAGAGGGGCTTCTCAACCATGGAAGGCCTCCTCAAGTAAAATTATAATAATGCTATTTCAATGGAGAGTATGATATGTGTATGTGAAATCTAAGCCCCGTCTTGGACTTAGTTTACATTTTCAAAATAATGACAGCTGTCTCATGATCTTATTTGTATTTGTTTGGTAGGTGGGACAAAGCCGGACTCCCAGAATCCCCACTGACTCAGATAGCCTGGATCCTACAAAATGCTGAGAAATCAAATTGTTGCGGACTGTTAATTGAACGTGTTAGTTGCTGTTAATGTGTTAGTATGTAGTACAGGCCCGTAGGAAGCAAATTTTATTTGGTCCGGCAGAGCAGGGGATCGATGTAGGCGCCGCGCGCGAAGCGCGTCTGCTGGGGGGGGTGTGGGGGCATGCCCCCCAGGAAAATGTAGGATTTTAGACCATCTGAGATCGTTTCTGGTGCAATCTTGGGGCGAAATAGCAAGTCGGACAACGTGCTGCCAAACCTAGCTATTATGCTTGAAGCCTTTAATGCTCGCAGAATTTAAAGGCGTGGCTCTCAGGCTGCGTATATCAGGGTTCTGCTCAGAAAATTTAGAGTGGTGGTAAAATTAATAATTCAAAGGACACATATTACAAAACAATAAACATTAAACTTGTAGTCGTCTATTCTTCTTTTTTGCCCACAGTGCAACTGCTTCTGCTACAGGAAAATCCTGCAGTGGAGGTCCTTCAATTACTATTCGCAAAAGTGAATCTAGTGTTTGTTCATTCATCCTGTTTCTGATGCTGGTTTTAATTAGTTTCAGCTGGGAGAAAGTCCTTTCCACGTCAGCAGAATGGATTGGAACAACGCGACAAATGTTTGCCATTACACTCATGTTTGGGTAGATACTAGCCAGTGCTGAATCGGAGCACAGAGCCTTAACAACCTCTCTGTGTTTCTTCTGGCTGTAATTGTCCTTAAGGTACTGTCTGAAACTAGTCCATTCTCCTATACATTCCTGCAGGTCAGCCATACAACCAGTATCCTGGAACTGAATAACAAGCCTTTCCACTTGATCATTTCCGTACATGTTAAATGCAGTTAGCTCATCAGGAGAAGAATCCAATTCCTGGGATAGGGGGGGTAGTTTGGCTGGATTGAATACGTCAAAAGCTGCCATGATAGACTTGTCCTCAAACCTGTCATTTAGATTCTTAATCAGGTGGCTGAGATACGGCTTCTGAATAGACCCTCTGAAGTACTCCTCACCTAGATTATGCTGCTTCTTTAGCTCTATCCCAGCATTAGCAATTTCTGCCAGGTATGAATCTAGTCCCTTGAGATTGAAGCCATCTACTGTCTGAAGCTGTTCCAAAGAATGAATAGTTGAAGTTAACATTCTTGGAATAATACTGTAGTCACAATCTGAGATTTGGAAGCATTTAGACAAATGAGAGACGTGAGGAAGTGTGTCACATAACAGCAGCATTGTCATTACAAATCTGTATTCAGTTATAAGTTTGCTTAGTCCGACAGCTTTTGCATCACATCTCTCTTCCCCTTCTCGCTGCAAACTTAGAACAACTGACACAAAACTGCCTTTTAGTCTAGTGACACTTCGCTCTGTACTAAGCCACCTTGTCGAACATGGGGCTAGCAGCCGTCCTTTCTCCTGAACAAGATTTTGTATTGCTAGTAATCCTGCCATTCGCACTGAACTTTTATCAAAGTAATCATATAGTTGCCGCAAAATGTTCTGAAATTTCTTAACATACGGAATGCCATCTGCTGCATGTGAAGAAGCCAGGTTAAGTCTATGGGCGGCACAATGTACGCCAATGGCTGATGGTGTTGTCTCTTTAAGACGTACAACCACCCCTGTACGGCATCCAGTCATAGTAGCAGCCCCATCCGTCCCAATACCTCTCATCTTCGCCATATCCAGTCCAGCTTGTGCTGTGAATTCAGTTACTCGTTTTGTTATAGTACTAGCTCCAATGCTGATGCATGTGTCTAGATCCCCAGCAACACCAGAATTCAGCGCATCAATTTCTGGCTTCAGCGTATCTATCACTTTCAGATAGTGTGATTTCAGTTCTCCTGTCAGTTTGTGAATGTAACGTCCATGTATGGCAAGTTGTTCTGTTACCGTGCAATCTGTTGTTTCATCGAACATTAGTGCAAAATGATCAGATGCCTTCATTTCAGTTAGAATATGGGTTTCAATTACCTCAGACATAATAAACAGCATTTCTTGAATAGCTTTAACACTTGTGTAGGTGGCATTTTTTGCAACATGTATATCAGCTTTTACATTGAGACCCAGGAATCCCAAAAAATCCAGCAATGGATACGGTTATTCAAAATAATCAATGCTTTGCCAAAAAGTATAAACAGCTAAATGCCTGTTCCATTCCTCTTGCTGGCACTTCTGGAAGACGTATAGCCTGAGTAATGGCTGGTGTTGCTGCAGCAGCAAGCTCTAGCTTTACACAGTCACAGTGAGCAGCGCTGTTTTCATGGGATACAATACTTTGAAGCCTAAATCTGGTACATGGTGCTTTATTCCAGGTGATACGATTGTAGGGACGCTTGTCATACTTAATACAAAGCGTACAGAACATGCCTTGTCCATCAATACACTTAAGCCAGTGCTGTCTTACCTTAAGCCATTCCTTTTTAAACCCACTTGCCTGCTTGCGGCTACCACCTCTCAAACTGCTGTGAGACCCGCTGGACCGTTCACTCTCACTCGTAGTCGTACTCGACGATGGCCCGGGCTCGCTATCTGTAACCATCACTGACATCGATTCGCTGTCACTAGCACTGTCTGATTCTGAATTACTCTCATGTCTTCTGTCACCGTCATTATCGCTACCTGTTCTTGGATGCTTAGATGGTGGTGGCGCTTCCCTCGAAAAAAATCTCAGCAAAGACATGATGCCCACGATCCCCAATCGTTACCACGTGGCCGCAGTCTTGTTCCCAGACCAGCCTGGTCTGGGAACGAAACGCGCAGTTATTCGCGGATCGGCTCGTTTACACGCGAGAATAGTAATGGTCGCGAATACGTAAGTTCTGGTCGGTGAGTATCGAGTACTGGTCGAGCCCGACCATCGCCGACCACCGTGGGCAGAACCCTGGTATATTACAATAGCGATTTTGTGAAAGTAGCCATAATTACGTCACGCGCGTGATGCCACTACGCGTGCGTACCATGTTATCAGTGTAGCGTTTGGCACTTACCAAGTCAAGGAAGCAACGGAAGTTTTGCTAAATTTGTTGAAAGATTATCTGCTGCAGCCATTTTTTTTGGTTGGTGCGCCGAACTTTGGTCCGGCGGCCGCCGCACCTGCCGCACCTGCTCCTACGGCCCTGTAATTTTTTGGTTATATTTTCCCACTAGAGGGATGTATTTGTGAGAGTTTTTATTATGCCATAAGCGATTTTGAGTGTTTGAGTCCGTTCTCGTGTGTCGGCTCGGAAGGACCGTGACGAATATACATGCAGTGCATTTTGCTGAATTATCTGCCTACCATGTATGCTGCTGTCTTATTCTTCCTCACTGCTGCTTGCTCTTCGATGCTGTCTTCATCTTCCTCGTCACCATCCTCACTGCTGCTACTCTCATCTATGCTGTTACCATCATTGCCCTTATCCAACAGATCAAAATTGGATTGCCTCACAGTGATCTGTGACACATTTATGCATTGTGGGTGTGGTAGCTACCGCATACTTTTATGCGTCAACAGTATGCAAAATGTTAAGACTACTATATACTGGTATCTGAAGTGTTTTTTTGTTTCTCTTTTGTACTTACGTTATTACTTTGAGTACAAAACTTGAGATGTAAAACTTCATGTAAGTATACTTGAATACCACATGCTTTTTTGGGGAGACAAATTAGAGCTGCAGAGGTGGCATAAGCATCTGGGGCAAAAGCAGGAGGATCCATGGCTTGTGCATGTGCAAAATTACCATGCAAAATGAGATGAGGGATGTTTATGAGGGAATCCACTACCTTCCAGTCCTCAATGTATGTACGCTTCCACTCCCACTTTCATGATTAGGGGAAAGAACGAGAAGGGCTTGAGGTGATTTGCAGCTTAAATATTGTCTTACTGCGGACAAGCCTCTCTGAAAACAATCACAATAACATTAATTGCTGTCTAGCTGCTTCAGGTATCAGCGGAAAACAATTACCTTTCACAAAGAATCAAAGGCCCTCAATTCACGTCTGTCTTGGTGTCCACCTGTGCTGAAAAGTATGTTAACCACCTGAAGAGTATCAGAGTCGGTAGACCCTCTATGTAAGGGATGGCATTAACACACCCATTATGTAATACAAAACAAGTCTCCACATCTCTGCTAAAAATAACATAAGCTTTAAGAGGCACCTAACCTTCATATTCCGGTGTTTCTGCAGCCAATCAGACCCCAACAGTTCCCAAAAAGCATCGCTAAGTAGTAAACTGGAAAATAGCTCGACTACCAATTTGGTCATATTCTCGTTCTTCAGAGGCTAACTCCAAACTGGTTCAAGTAATCACCATGATTTGAGCACCTAACGACACTCTTCAGTGAAAAGGTCCACGACTAAATAGCATCTTCGTAATCATGAAACAGATCTTGAAACCAATACACAGCATGCACAAATTCTGTTGGGGAGCTGCTTGATAACTGTATTCATACTTCCAGGCCATGCCAGAAGCCAGGCTAGAGTGCTAAGAGACTAACTGGACCGATACCTATTGCTACTGCGGACACTGCAGCGGCAGAACCAGAGGCGGAAGTAAGTGTGTGGGCTCGTCGCCTTCGCCCCCGCAAGCGCCTGACCGAGGACGTCTGTAAACTTTCACCCCAATTAAACTCTTCACCCACTTCATGCATCAGTATAGCTATACTAACAAGGGTGCATCTGTGATTTAGTAATGCCTTTTCCTTTTTCCTTGTTTCAAGTCAGCTGAAAACGACTGTATAACAAGACTGATATTCATATCTAAAAACCAGTCGAGTGTTCTTTACCAGCTTGGCGCGAGCTGTGCGCGTGCCCGGATGGTACTGAGATTGCTTTATGTTCCCGTGTGTGTTTGTGTGTTCGTCTGCAAATATCACGTGCGCTAAGTTACGTCACTCCTATGCCACTATAGCCACGTGCGCAGTGGAAGCTACTGAAAGTTTTCAGGCTGAATAGGCCAAGGTATGTCAAGCTAAGGTTAGTGTTGTGTTGTGAAAGAGTGGTAGGTAACAATCATAATTGTTTTGCCACAGTCTGAGTGCAAACTGGAAGCGCACTACAAAATTGCTGTATCAGCACTTTCACTGGTACAGGAGACTGTCTAGCCAAGCTGATCCATTACACAGCTGGATTTAGCTGAGCGCAACCTTCAGTGGAATGATGTATGTAAAAAAACAAGGGCTTAAATTATTCATCTGAAGGTTGTATTCAGCAACAGGTCAGTCTAATCAAAATGCAGGTATAGAATGGATCAGCTTGGCTAGACAATCTCATCACCAGCGAAAGGGCTGACAAAGCAATTTCATAGTGCACTTCCAGTTAGCCTAAATAGAATTATCATTGTTATCTGCCACACTTTCGTCATCTAGGCAACACAAAACTAATCTAGCTCGATGTACCTTGGCCCATATAGCCTGCAAACTTCCAGTATAGATTGGTGAACATGTCAGAGTAGTCGTGACCAAGAAGTCATGTGATTTCTTGCCCCAACATTTTAACGATGGTATGTACCCACGTGAATGAATTGAGCCCTTTCACAAAGCCACTATTTTGTACCATGACGAGACATATCTGCCTGAGTAGCTTGCACTGTGCTCGTGCATCGTAACGAAATGACATAACTTAGCGCATGTGATGATTGTGGGCGAACTTCACAGAAAAGCAATCTTAATACCAGCTGGCCGTGCACAAACTTTGCGCTTGACTCGTAAGAATATATTATGTAAAATCAACATCACTGTATAACTGTACTGCATAATACAGGCATGTAACGTGACTCCACATTAACTGTATAAAATGCATATTAGACACATAACTATACTATATATCCTGCTGTTGCTAACAATTACAGGGTTTGTACATTTCATACAGGTGTGCTGTATTTGTTATGAAAGCTCCTGAGGTTACGGAAATTCATGTTTGCTTGTTTGAGCACAGTTGGCTACAGTGTATCTCTGGTCTCTGCTATGCACAACAACCACAGTAAGGTTACTACTACATGAACCCGTGGCTTGGACTAGACCAGCAGTAAACATTCACATGAGACGCGGCTTAGTTAGCACAGCAGTAGTATACTGTCACACTTGTCAGACGCTGTCGACTGGAATGGTTGAGTGGTAGCTCTGTAGACACGGAAAAAGCAATCCACTGTCACTATATCACTGAACTGACGGTTAATACAGATTGTACATGTTGCTATAGAAATCTCTCAGTACAAAGCTTCCATATGTCATAGCTAGCAGAAACACTGTTTACAGTCCTCAGATAGTCTGATATCAGGGGACTCATTCAGCACAGTTAAATTGGAAGCAGTCAACGACTAAGAAAGTTAAAAAAAATCTGTATTTGCCAGCCAGATAGCCTAAGTAAACATTTTACCATGACAATTGGGTGTATTGAGGTGACTCCCAGGAACAAGGAGTTATTTTTTTGGCCAGGAGCCAAGGGCGGCGGAAGCACGGAGACTACAGGGGCTGTAGCCCCCCCTATAGTGCGTATCAAGGGGCCCTTCACAACACAATTATACGTTGCCTTATAAAGCTGCAGTTATACAGGGACTACACTTACATCGACGTGAGTACAAATACGGTGGGGGATAAACTTATATAAGGGGTTATGGAGCATATTTCGGATCAACTGAAGAACACGATCAGTCCCGCGCAAACGCTCGGTGACGTCATTTCCGGTCACATGCAATTACGCACTTACTAATTAATTACTTCCGAGCAAGCACGCGCAGCACGTGCACTCTTAGGTGAATTGTGCATTGTTAGAAAAATGGCTGTTTAGGAGCACAACGTGGTTGAGCCGTTTTCTTGCTTAACAGATCAGGGAGATGGACCAGCCCCATCAAAATATGGAATCCCAGATATGCCTTGATTTCATCCGGGTTTGTCTCCCATGCTTGAACTATTGTTTGCTGTTGAGGACAAGCACAGTGCAGCGTAGCGGTTCGTCTCCTGCACTATGAAATCTATGAGCTGTGGTGTGAAAAAATGAAGGAACACCTCTGTACGATCAGCACTCAGCTCGAACGTTGGCCCAACGTCCATGGTAAAGGGCTGTACAGTGACGTCAGAGGGCTCCTTCGACCACTCATCATTGCTCTCTTCCCCTGCTAGATCTGGATGGCTGGGCTCTTCATCCTCTTCCACGAGACCGTGATCCGAGGTTGTGATGGCCGAGGCGGCGATGCCAGAGTTGGTGCTGGGGCTAGCAGCAGAGACTGCTGGCTACTGGAGTGAGGCTGCAAACCACTAGGACCTGGGACGAGACTTGACAGGGAACCTGGCTGCTCCACTGGTTCATCATCACCAGGTAGGCTGTCTGAGGTAGTGCCATAAGTATGAAGTATGGTCTCATCACACTCACTCACTTCACTTAGGCCATTGTCATCGAGATCATCCATCCCCAAGTCCTCATCACTACCGAGAAGATGAATTCTTCGTCACCATCGTCTCCACAGACAATCTGGCAGAACTGCCTGACAGAAAATGATGATCTGGCCATCTCTGGGCACACAGTAGCCTTTCCAGTAGGTGTAGTTCTTAGAAGAACTGGTTGTATTGCTCTGAGTCCTAGATATTCAGTAGTCTTGTCTACAGCAATAATCATTGATGGCTTCCCCCGTTTACTTTTAGCAGCCAATATTCATTGCGCATTATCTCCAAATTTTGTATGCGGAAGCCCCGTTGAAAGGCCAATGATATTTTAGTACTATGTTTAAGGAATGTAATTATCTATGAAGGGGATTCCCCTCTAGTCTACAGACAGAGATCGAGGCGGTTAAGTACGCGCTATAGTTAATGACAGCGAACGCCATCATCGGTCGGTAAAGGGGTAGTTACGTCATGACGGCAAGCGCCGTCATTGGTCGGTAAAGAGTTAAAATGCTGACCAATTTTCAACTGCAGATTGAGCGTACTGTGTATCGCTTTCGACTTTCGTTTTGTTGTTATGAAAAATGCTTGTGTTGTGGACCTTCGCTCTCAAACGCGCGTTCTTTTAGTGCTAAAACCAAGACAGCATTTAGGGACAACTTTAATTGCTCTACCGTTAATCAGTGATGATATTAATTCAAAGGTACCATCAGCAGGGTCTACATACTTGTTCGAAAGTTCCCATAATCTTTGGAGTGCACTAAATGATGACAAAATTTGCGAGTCCACACATGTGTGAGAATGTACCATTTCCCCCAGCTTTCCATTTGTGTCCTCGTGGTCAAAACAGGAAGAGGTGAATAGTGTACCTAAGTCCCTGACAGTGTCTGGAAGGTGAAGAAGTTGGTGCATATTGCAGCCCAAATACCGTGGAGAATAAAGAGCTGGAAATTTAAAATAGAAATGTTTTAGTAGTTGGGAACGTTTGTTGAGAGCATGTGGAAGAACTGACTTACTGTTCAAAATGTAAACTGCCTCACAGTAAAACATAGTGCTGATAGTAGATATCTGGTAAAATCTTATACATCACTGGTAGGGAGTAGAACAGCCATGCCCTATATTCGGAGGCTTTCCAAAAATTTCTCTTGGATATAGCATGCGTCACACGGGTTATCAAACTGGGAGGTTGAATACTCTCTAAACGTGCATCCACTACAGAAACAGAGCGACTGCAAGACCATATCTCACTAGAAAAAGCAGGGTCAAACCAAAGCTTGATCAACTGACGAACAGCGTTTATTAATACACAGTGCATATAATCAATAGCTGATCCTCTGCAGATGTCATGGCAGGGAAAAGACATGAGACAAGATCCAGGGCTTTGAATTCCATGTACAGTGGTTTGCCTCTGTAGGGCTAATTTAGAGTGTTTGTTTTGTACGTAGAGGGCCGGTTGGGTTAGCAGAAATGTAAGGGTAAGTGTGAACATGCCCCTTGGCAGTTTTTGTTGTTTCACCTGGTTGGATACATTTTGAACAACCGTAAAAGCCATTGTGATTAATCATGTTTAGTGCCTTTGCTGGCAAATCGCATGTATTTGACAACAGAATAGCCCGGCATATGAAACTATCAGCCACGTCCGGTGATTCCACAGTTATGCCGTCTTTGAATAGTTTGATCGTAGTCTCAAAAAGCGGCTTGAGAAATGTGTTCACTACAGGATATGATTCACCGACCCATATTGCTGTAATACTTTGTTTGTTGTAAAGCTACGTATCTTGACTGGATGTTCATTGATTTTCAGATAGATTGGCCACATCCCATTGTTTGAGTAATGAAATAATGACACTCCATCAGTATTAAACTTCCAGTTTAATACTGATGGAAGTTTAATGTTGTGAGGATTTGTTAAGAATGATCCGTGCTTCATTAATGCCTTATCTAGTGTTCCATCGTAGACATCCTCAATACCACTTTGATCGCTTACGATGTTGTAGATTATTATAAAAACCCGGCAGTCTGAACATGTTTTGTAATTGCTCATATAAGGATACATCTACAATATACAATCGTGACTGGTCAGTACTACTTAATCTCTTTCCACAGGCACTGGACATACTAGTTGTAGGTTGTTAATACCAGTTCTACAGGAAGGACAATAGTAGTGACGTTTGTAGTTAAATTTAGTAGCTTCAAAGCACTTCTTGAAGATGTTACGCACAGGTTGGAAGAAGGACAGTGCAAACTAATTATGTGCAGCAGGTCACGCAAAGCAGCATCAGTTTGGCCGTGGTCGACAACAAAGGACATAATGAGGATCACACTAACTCCCAAAGTTACCTGAGCCCCAGGGTATAAGAACTGACTAAATGTATCTTCAAGAGATTCACCAGTATCAGGTGGGGATGTGGTAGGAACATAGGCATGTAAGATATCATCCAGTGTAACTGCTTTGCCGTCATCATCAGAATCACTGGACAGGTTTGAGGTTGGCTGGTAATATGAATTCTGCTGCTGGATATCAAAGTAAGGAAGATTACCTGCATCATCACCATCATGAAGTAGTGCATCATCAATTCCTGATGCAATGTCACTTTCAATTACTCTCTCACTACAGTGACCTGTAACTCTTTACCGACCAATGACGCATATAGCGTCATGAGATATTGTACGCTAAACGACCAATGATGCATATACGCGTCATGACAAACGATCGATCACTAACGGCCAAACTACATTCCAGGGAGATCCCCACACTAAATATTGGCGTCATAATTAACTAATTCTTTTATTTTAGTACCAATTCATCGGGGCTTCCCATGCAAGTCGCGAGATACTGCACAATGAATAATGGCTGCTCAGTAAACAAAAAAAAATACATCAACATTCTAGGCTTGTGTGTAATACTAGCACTTCTGCAAAGCGTTAAATCTATTCTAAAACATTGCTATAGATCTGGAAATAGCCTGATGATCCTTCATGGCCGTCTCAGTCGGCTGGATCTGTGTGGAGGTGTGGATGACACAGGTTATTATTAGTTAGCGATAAAAATTTTCGTCATCACAGCCAGGTACTGCTGACTTTGAGGGGCGAGAACATCTGCAGAGGGGGAGAAAGGTTACTGAGGCCATGACAGAACAACAGAGAGTGCATGCACTGCTTTGCCAGAGCCGTGGGAGCGTGTAAGACTATGCATTTCCCACGATAATCTGGTGATCGAGAACCATAATTGGAGGACGATACTGGCAAAGACAGCGCCCCTGCCGTGACAGAAGCGCACAGTTTTCAGTCCCAAGCATCCTATATGAACCCCTTTATTCTTTTCATAAGCTACCTAGCTCTAAGAGTACTTTATTCAATCATAATAGCAAGTTTATTTCACTATCGCTCTGGTATTATTACCTTGTGTTTTTTGTGTCCTGCTGTTGATGACTCTCCTTGCCAAATATACTTGAATGAGACATCAAAATGAAGCTAGGGAGCTCTTCTCTCCGATTATGTCAAGTATCCAGCACAGCTCGAGCTCAGTTTTTGGCCAGAGGCGGTAAGCGCTACCTACTATTCGACAACGTGTACCGATTAATTTCTTGTGGTCACGCAATGACGTAATACGCATGCGCAATGGTTGGTAAAGAGCCTGTAAGCAAGAAACTGCATGGTTAGACCATATCTGCAAGTGGTTTGTCATTAACCCTTTAATTCCGAATGTCAACTTTTGTTGACATTATTTGGGGAGTTTCCCGTTACGAATGTCAACAAAAGTTGACAAACGCGATCACAAGCAATACCCGACTATACTTTCCAAGGTTCATAAGCCTACGTAGTCACAAGGGACCAGGGTTTCTACTGCATACATAAATATGCGCACATACCTGCAGGGTGCAGGAGAATCAACGGGTATTAAGTGCATCACGATCACGCTCCAGCTGCTGCTCACTCACAGAAAACATTACAGCGGTAAATCTCTCTTTTGAGATTCTATCTTTGTGATCGGTCAAGTGATACTCCTGATTTTCGCCCAAAACTGTCTACAAATGCCAACAGGCCCTCATTGAACTCTCAGTAGCTTGCAGAGTACTTAGAACTAATATTATTTACCGTTAGCAGACTATTATTATCGACGTCATATCCGAGTAATTAGTTAGATTTCAATATTCATAAGTTAGTTTTAGGGATGGAACCTGCAGCCAAGAGGGCTAGGACCTTTGAAGCTGATGATGTGCTGCAGATGCTGGGGCTAGGAGATGAAGATGATGGTGTAGGAGAGATCGTATGCGATGGGAGTGATGAAGAATTTGATTCTGAAGTTGAAGGCAGTGAGGGGGAGCGAGACTGATGTTGAAGGTGAGCTAGATGAACTGCAGGATAGTGGCAGCAGTGAACATGACAACACCAATGATCGTGAAGATGACATGGAGATGAATCAGGACGAATGTGAAGAGACAGGACAAGGAAGGCGAGGTACACGAGGGAGGAGGGGTGGACAAAGGGGGAGGGGAAGGTGGGGAGAGAGTCGTGGACGAGGGAGACGGAGTGCTCAAAGAGGCAGGGGTGGTTAGGGGAGGGGTAGCAGCAGCAGCAGATCTAGAGGCACACATGATACAACAGTGACCTGGAGTAAAACCACCAATGCTGTCCACCAACTCTTTTTCACCACAGCTGTCATCGACCATATTGTGGAGCAAACTAACACATACTCCAGCCAGTTAATGACACCAGAGAGGTACACTGCATGGGAGAAAGTAACTGCAGAGGAAGTGTGGGCATATTTCGGATTCATGATTCTCATGGGAATCAACCAGCTGCCAGCCTTGAGTGATTACTGGAAACGGGACCCGTACTACAATTATGCTGCCATCGCAAACAGGATAACCAGAGATAGATTTTTGAGTTGTCCCGGTACCTACACTTTGCAGACAACTCCACCCTAGCGGGCCGAACACCATGATCACTTGTTTTTTCTTCCTATTAAGCTTACCTGAACGAACTAAGGAAAGTTTACACGAATAGGCAGGTGCATGCAGACTCAGAAAATGAAGATGGCAAGTAACATCACTGTATGCATGCCACACAGTATCACTGTCACATCCCGGTATATTATTATTTATACAGGGATCTGGGAGTGTGGAGTGTGCCTTGCCACCTATGACAAGAGTGGAGATGATCACGACTGGTGGGTGGAGTGTGACAGGTGCACCTGCTGGTTTCATGCAAAATGCGTGAACCTAAAGAAGGACCCTGGAGCAAGGAAGTGGTTTTATCCTGCTTGCAAGAAACTTAAAACTTGAAAGTAGTCATACTGACTTTACTGTGCTGCAAAGTTGTGTTTTGATTGCATGGTGTTTACTGTTCAGGTACATGCATGCTTATTTTGGGAACCTTTCCACAATTTGAACATATTTAACAGTTGTGAACATCTTCCTGCCCTGCATGCTTAATTTGGGAACCTTTCCACAATGTGAACATATTTAGCGTTTGTGAACATCTTCCCGGCCTGCATGCTTATTTTGGGAACCTCTCCACAATGTGAACACTTTCCTGCCCTGCATGCTTATTTTGGGAACCTTTCCACCATGTGAACACATTTAGCGTTTGTGAACATCTTCCTGCCCTGCATGCTTATTTGGGAACCTTTCCACAATGTGAACATATTTTAGTGTTTGTGAACATCTTTCTGCCCTGCATGCTTATTTTGGGAACCTTTCCACCATGTTAACATATTTAGCGTTTGTGAACACCTTCCTGCCCTGCATGCTTATTTGGGAACCTTTCCACAATGTGAACATATTTAGCGTTTGTGAACATCTTCCTGCCCTGCATGCTTATTTGGGAACCTTTCCACAATGTGAACATATTTAGCGTTTGTGAACATCTTCCTGCCCTGCATGCTTATTTTGGGAACCTTTCCACAATGTGAACATATTTAGCAGTTGTGAACATCTTCCTGCCCTGCATGCTTATTTTGGGAACCTTTCCACAATGTGAACATATTTAGCAGTTGTGAACATTTTCCTGCCCTGCATGCTTATTTTGGGAAGGATAGCTACTAATTAAGTATCCTTGATTTTGGAAACCTTTACTGTTTAGTATCGTGCCCGTCGGAAGTTACAAGATGCAACACGGGGATGAGACTATTATGCGTTGCTCGGGTGTGAGCAACCCTCCTGCTTCTGTTTTTGTAGAGGTTTTGGCATTGCTTTGAGCACTTCCTATGGAAAGAGGAGTGCAGCTATTTTAGATTATTTTGAGGAGGGCATTGCTGGATGGCCTGTTTTTTCTGCTACTGCATGTGAGTGCTGATTTTAGTGAAAAGACTTGTTGGTATGTCTGTAGGAGGTGGTATAGGAGCTGAATGGTGCTATGAGAAGTCAGGCTAGAGAATGTGGATATCGGTGCAAGAGATGTTGTGTGAGCATAGGGTATTACTGAGATTAAAATGATCTAAGAGATCTAAAAACTCACAGCGGAGCGTCCGTGTACGGTAGAGGAGAATATAGTGAATAATGGAAGTAGAAAGATGTAAAATTATGTATCAGGTTTTAGGATGTCAGGTAGTAATGTTAAAAGAGAGGAGGCAGTGATTAGTAAATTGTGTACATGTAGATACGCAGACTCCATAATCATTATTTATAGCTATGTATTTATTGGATGAAGTAGCTATTATTGTGTAGGTATGGGATTAGGATAGTAGTTGATAAACCGATCCGTGCCGCTAATCTTAACCTAATCGTGTACACCCAAGCTGAAGTAAATCTGTAGAATATTGTTAAAGCACATGTGTGTAATGGTGGGGTGTATTGTGTGGGTGGATAGATTAATTAGGGTGAAAATGATCTAAGAGATCTAAAAACTCGCAGCGGAGCATCCGTGTATGAGTATAGCTAGTATGGTAGAAAAAGTATTGAAGAAAGCCCCTCTTCCGCTAGATTAAAAGATAGCTACTTGCCCCTCCTGGATTCAAACCTGCACTATCTAATCTACAGCAGAGTGAATATTGCACTGCACTAATGACTATCTACTGTAACATTGTACTCTACTGTAACAGCAGAGTGAACATTGCACTGTGCTAGCTAAGTACGCCCGATAAAAAAGGTTTGTATATTGGTATTGCCTGCTAACTGTATTCATTGAAAAGTGGATCGACACACGGCAACACAAGCCAACATAGTACTCTTTGCGGAGTGGTGTTCTGCCGCTCCGCTGTGAATAAGTATATAGAATAGGAGTAACGAGCTATATATGGATTATATAGCCCTCGCCCTTGGTTAATGCCCCTTGGGCTTGGGACTGTATAATTCATGTAGCACTGACTTGCATGCTATATGTATAATTTAGGATGTGTCATAGTAAGCAGAGCAGGTGGTGAATAATAATTATTGTGACATGGCCTTGTTTTTTAGGGACATTTAGAGTAGAAGAAGAGAGGGGAAAGTGACGAGACAGTACATCTGTACCAGTGGACTATGATACTTTGCTAGTACATGTACTATTATTCTTTGCTAGTAGCTACATCTGTTTGAGTGGACTATTATTCTTTGCTGGATTTTCTAAAGTTTGTGTGTAGTTTATGGCTGTGATACTTTTGTATAGGTAGCTAGTCTTATTTTGGTACAAGGTGAGGGTGCAAGTACAAGTTGTGTATATAGCTATGGTCTGATAAGGTATAGAGGAGGGTGCAGAAGAAAGCAGCATGTTTCAACATGGACTGGTTGTCACATCGCAGCACCAGCAGGTAGTTGTGTATGCTGTAGCTGTGCGTGAAGTCATCAAGACTGCTCTCTTGTTTAACTTTTTTTGAGTGTAGTGAATGAACGTAGATAGGTACTGTTTGTGCCCATAGGTAACACAACTACCTAAAGTGGACTACAGAACTGCAGTAGCAGTACTAGCTTCGTTGTCAGGGGGTGGGGGCTGAGTATGAATCCATAGTAGTACTAACTATCAGCAATTTCTATGCCCAGTGAGTTGTTACAATTAGCATCGATTGAAGGAGTTAACAGAATATGGCTATTTATATACCACATTACATCATCTATAATAAAAGTGATTGGCTGAAAAGTATTGGTTATATAGGTTCATAACCCACAGTTTTATTCTAACTGCTAGAGGCAAGATGTTGCTATGCGGCCTCCCACCCCCCCCACACACCCTCCCCAGGTTCTGTTTTGCAAGTGGTTTTCAAATTGCTTTGGGTAGTTGATATGGAAAGAGGAGTGCATGCAGCTTATTTTAGATTACTTTGAGGTGGATGACTGTTTCCCTTGTTGCTGCATGAGTAGAATTGGCACAGGTTTAATCTTCCTGACAGAGTCTTAGTACATTGGTGGAGTAATGTCTACAAGTACTTGTGGAATGTATATGCACCTAGTATACTTATAAATTATCATCAAGTGGTGAATAGCGGTAGCGCTTTGCGCATGTAGGAAGTGGTTGTAGTGATGTGAAGGTGGTTGACTGTTGAAGTAAGTATAGAGAGTGCAGTTCAGACATTACATTAGTTGAGTGATGGAGGTAGAGGTGCCTGCTGTAGGAATGTGGGCTTTCACTTACTGTATGAATGGGTCTGGGTACATGCACTGGGCGCATACATTTGTACATGTAGCGAGTGAGTCAATAAGGTAGCCACTTACGTTACGCTACAGCGGCTTCCAAAAATTTGAGTATATGTATACATATACCTGGATGGAGATGCGTAGTATAGTGCAGCACGAGACTAGTTAAGTTGTTGCTAGCGTAGTCATGTGAGGATTGCGTTTGGGCGTCGCGACGCGATCGCGCTCGTGCCCATGCCCATGCCACGCTTACGGAAATATCCGGACTCGAACGAAAATCAAGATATCTGATGTGAATTGAGCTGTTCAAGTGCTGGAGGCCATTATTTTAGGAGCCACGGTGAGCAAAACACGGCAGTGTAAATGGGGTCTAAAGTAGGGTGTGGCAGATTGCTCGTAGCTCCAAAACGCAGGTCGCTAGGAACGTAAAACCTGCGCCAACGTAAAGAGCAAAGATAGGCGGTTCTAACCGTCTGCCTCTGATGGCCTTCGCTTTGGAGCTATGAGCCTCTGAAGTTGGGCATTATTTAGAAATATAGCCCACACTGGATGGGTACGTATCATTATGGGATGGAGGGATGGAGGGATGGAGTAACGCTTATAGAGATAGTCCGAATATCTATGTAGCTCACAAGGGATCATTTCTCGGAATTGGCGCTGGAACAGTGCTGCTTGTCACTGTGACAGGAAAGTTCAGTTACTCTGCATTTGATTCCTGTAAGTTCAGACCTTAACTCGCATATTTGCACGCATACCATGCTAAAGGCGTGGGGGACTCAGAAATGGCTACTTTGGCCCTGCTCTCTGAAACTACTGATAGTTAAGAAGACTTCTTGCAGTTGAAAGGACCTTACCTTGGTGAGAATCCGGTATCATGCTTAGGTTTAGAGATATGAGCTTGTAAAGTCAAAAAATCACTTTTTGCTCTCTTTGTGTGTTCCACTGTACCAAGGGTGCATCGAGCTGCCGAAGGCGGCGAGAGGGCATGCAACTTCCTATAGTGCATGTATAGACAGCATAATTTAGCTAAATGTTACTAAAAATAGTGCTTCTGGGTAACCACGTGGTAGTGAGTATACGGTACGTTTGCAGGCATGCACGGTACGCTTGCAGAGGTCAGCTAAGTATTATCCAGAAAGCAGTATCTGTTTTGCCTTCTACTAGCCCAGTTGCTTCTCCCACTGGCTTATCGGCCCGAAAGAGCATTGCTAGATATAGCGTGTAGGGCTGCCAAGGTGCGGGCTACAGTGAGTCAACTCTCAGAGCTGCATCAGTACAACTCCGCAAGCCCCCAGCCCAAATCCAGTTGGTGGTTCTATGTGCTCTTTGATATAGCCTTGTTTGAAGCTAAAGAAGTAAGTTGTATATACCGCTAGCTAAAGATGAAGCCAAGCATTCTTAAGCTTACTGCCCGAGATAGCATTGACACTAATGCCCCGCTTTGTTAGACACTTACCAATGGCTTCGATTCACTCTCCCGACCAGACCTCCAACTGCCTGTCTATCACGTTTTTGCTGTAGTGCTGTATATGGCAAGATCAGAGCATTCCCCAAAACCATGCACTTCCGGTGATAATTCAAATTCTATGTTTAGTAACATTCAGTATTTCACTGTCTATACGCGTTGCATGCCCTTGAGGAGAGTGGAGATGCTAAAGTAGGTTTCTTGGTTTGTGGTCCTTGTCTGTGGCCGTTGGGCTTTCAATGTGAACAGTGCCAATATCTCAGATGTCTTTCACCTTTGACCTCACACATAACCCTGCGCAGATTTGCCGTTTTCCGGCGATTGTCAGTGTTTCTGATCACACTTTGACTGCAGACTGTGCGATTCTGAACCATTGACCGTGACTGTGGTCGCAGTTGTGACTATAGTGTTTATGGGAGTGACCCCCCTTGTGTTGTGATTATGTAAGTGTACTGTAAATGGCAATGCCTAAAATTAGTCACTTATGTGATTGGGGTTTAATTTGAGTGGTTGTTACAATGCAGTAGCTAGGGGCCAGAAGAGCTGCTCCTAAAATTGCATACCTATATAATGATCATTCAAGACCATGCATGAATAATCCAAGAATTCGCATGAAACACTCTACATCTTGCATGGATCATTCAAGACCATGCATGAATAATCCAAGAATTCACATGAAACACTCCAGATCTTGCATGGATCTTCCAAGATCATGTATTGTCTTGATAACATTTGTTCCAAAATCTGGCATGTTCCTTTCAAGATCATGACAAGAATCTTGCCATGATTTTGTTAGATCCATGCAATGATCTTGTCAAGATCATGTCTTACATTTCCAGTAGGGTAGGCAAGATGGTTCAAAAAGAGTGTGCTCTAATTAGCAAATGTGTATACAACCATGCACCTACCCCTCACCTCAGTAATGCTATATAGCAACAGGCTACAATAGTGTACAGCAACAGGCTACAGTACAACAGTGTTCGCACCAGACACTGTTGTTCCCAGGTTTAACCTTTCGCACTTCTCCAGATCCTACCTACTTCAGCAGCCAATTGCTCGTACAAACTCCTACTCCTCCTTCATCCCTGACTCTATACGAAAGTGGAACTTCCTACGTGAGGACATTGTATGTGCCCCGACATATGGTCATTTTAATCGGACTCTCAGAGTATTCACTCACTATCTACTTTGCGTTATTGATATAAGTTATATATCATAATTATTAAAAAGGTATACACTTTATATTAGCACGACTGCTATTTGTATATCCATTGCTATTGCATCAAATATTATAGAAGAAAAAAAAAGAAAAAATACTGTAGCCTATTGTTGTATAGCATTACTGAGGTTGCAAACTTCCAGTAATTAGAAGGGGTATGGAAGTCAAACTTCTGCTGTAGTTAGTGTGGTGGGCAGAGTACAATCTCATGGTTTATTACCCCGCGCCGCGTATGCGGAGGCGGGGTTAAGTGATTGGTTTTGTCCGTCCGTCCGTCCGTCTGTCTGTCCAGTGAAAAATTTTGAAATCTCAACATTTACGAGGTTAAATGCTTGCTAACCTTGACATTACTGGAAAAAAAAACAACGCCTGTGTACTTGATAGAACCCACAGCGAGTCTGTTCCGCATTTTCGGCACTTTCCTATTTAACGTCAGTATCGTCCACCATCTTTACGTGGTCAATTCGGATACGTCTCGAATACGGCCATGCGCGGACTCTGGACACGTGTTCATACAATACGCAGTATTAAAGAAGCAGTATGAACCAGATAGCGTTCGCTTAAACTTACGGAAATGCAAGAATACTCCCAAGCTTTGGATACAGATGAGAGGACCGATGCAGATGAGAGGAGACTGAGTAGTCTCGTGACTAGGCCATACAGAGCCATGATAAAATGTATGCAGACAGAAGTCTAGCTAAATGTATACAGTCACATAATTATAGTTCTAACGTCTGCCATTGCATCAGGAGCGCGGGGTATGTGTTCTAGGAACACTTCTAGTTGTATTATTAGTATGTGTTACTATAGTAACATGGTATAGCCGTAGAGCATCCCATAGAGCATAGGAAGCTCTAGAAATATAGGAAATATGATAGCCTAGAGCATGGGCAGCTTTATGCTCCAAGCTATACCTGCCCTTAAAAGGTATGTTGCAAGGGGAGGTCAAATCTAGTCACAACTCTTTTTGACATTTTATTGATCTGTGCCTAATTAGGATAGTTAACATGTGTAGTGTAATTACATATCATATCCCGCAGAGTATGTATTTAAGTGTAAGCTTGTAGATGTCGCCTGGGTGTTAATTAATTGCTGTATATGGGCTACATGCAGCTAGAATTTGTCTGTTGGAGCCTAGACAGGAAGTATGGCTAGTGAAGCCTCTCCAACTTTTGGAATCCATAGCTGGTTTGATTACCCAGATTTAGCTTGATCTTGGCTAGTAATAGAGTACTATAATGCAATGTGCATGATTTAGTGTTCCCTACCTCTGTAACACTGAGGTGTTAGTATATGTAATAGCATGGTTTGGAGTGAAATTTGGGATAAATCATACGAGTAATGTACCAAGGATGGGGTTAAATTACACGAGGCGAATCCAAGTGCAATTTACCATCTTAGGTACATTACGAGTATGATTTATCCCAAATTTCACTCCAAACCATGCTATCGCATGTTAATCTTATAGCTCACAACAACAGTGAAATTTCACATAGCAACAGTGAAATATCAAGATGAGTGAAATATCAAAATAATTTCATTGTTTCAAATAGGAGTTTACCATTAGCTCTACAATAGCTGAGATTATAGAAGTTAATATAGATGTAATGGGTGGTAAGTGAGCACTAAATGGAGAACATACAAGCAAACATATGCTTTGATGTACTGTTTGGTGAATATGTCAGAGTAGGCGTGACCCGGAAGTCATGCAGTCATCCTGGGGGGTGCCAGAGCAATTATAGCCCATAAAGGGATAGAAATTACATCACATCCAGCAGGAAAAGGATGGGTATTGTAGTAGTGTTTGAGCCTTGCAAGGGCTGGGGATTGCATGAAAGAAACAAAGCCAGAGGGTGAGTAACAACGTGAGGACTGCCTCTGAAGGCTCACTTCAGGCTCACTGAAGTGAGCCTTCAGAGCCAGTCCTTACGTTGTTACAAGAGGTTGAAACAAAGCTTTTGAAACAAAGCTTTTGGCAGAGACCTAGACTGTACATGTAGGTGACACCTCAAAAGCTTTGTTTCAACCTCTGAAGAAGTAGTTTGCCCATACTGCTAGGTAAACTAAAAGGACTAGCTTGCTAAATACGGTATAAGCTAGTGGTTTGCCAGCTGACCAATTCAACCTGCTAGCTAGCTAGCTTTCTACTAAGGCCCAGGCTGTTTAGCACTCATTTGCTGGTTTGTTCTTTCGGTCATTCTCTTTATCCGGTTTACCAGTCTCAGTATACAACTCATATGGAGCAGACAGATCAGAGCATTCCACAAACCACGCACACTTCCTGCGGGTATGACGCATTCATGTGAGTAAATTGTCCCGGCTCCCTCCCGCTTTTGTTTACAATGGGAATGAGGGTAGAAACCTACTATGTTTTAAGTGTATTAAGAGTATTAACTGCTACAAATAATTTGTAAGTTTGAAACTCTATGACTTACATGTAGAAGGCATACTTAGCATCAGTGGCGTAGCTACACCAGGGCCTGTACGGGCCTAGGCCCTGGTGAATTGCGCGAGTGCCCTGGTAGCTTTTTTTGTAAATTTTCATTAGTTGCGTGGGTGAGTAACTTTAATACCGTGCACGTGCACGTACGTGCACCAACATGTGACAGCACAATCAGTCCATGATGAAGCGTAGACAAAGTACCTTGTTGGAGTTTAGTCAGTTTGGTGCGGGATCATCTGAAAAAGAAGAAGGCACTAAGCGCTCGTGCGCAAGGGAGGATGACACGGACCATCGTCACGGTGGTCAACTGAATTCAATCCAAGTAGATGAGCCACATGGAGCAACCACAATTATTGTAAATCAGTATACTACACCAGTGTCAAGACCACTGGATGACAGTAGTAGCTCTTCCCAGAAACAGCCTGAGTTTTCTTCTCCACAGCTCGCGTCAGAAAGAGACAAAGCCCCTTCAGATATAGCAGCAACCCCAGCTCAATTGCCTTTTCAGCCAACTGTTAACACTTTTCCCACTACCTTGATTGGAAGCAAGCAGCGTTCTTTTAACCCAGAGTGGTATAGAAGTTATAACTGGCTGGAGTATTCTCTGGAAAGAGATGCGATCTTCTGTTATCCTTGCCGCATGTTTAATGAAGGCAAATCACATGGCACCTTCACTAAGGTTGGGTTTCGTGACTGGAAACATGCTACTGGGAAGGGAGGGATGCTCACAAGTCACGACAAATGTTCGACTCATTTGGCAGCCATGGTAGCCTGGTCGCAGTACAAGCTAAATACCAAACACCACACTTCTATTGCAGAGAGGATGGAGTCTAACCGAGCCCAGGTAATTTCAAACAATAGACATTACCTCAAAGCCTTGATTGAGGTAATTTTACTCTGCGCTCTTCAAGAAATCGCTCTCAGAGGACATAGAGAATCTTGTGAAGCACCTAACAGGGGAAAGTTTCTCGAAATTCTCCACTTGCTTGCTGCTCATGACTCTATAGTACAGCAGAGACTCGAAAAAGGGCCTCGGAATGCAATGTATACTTCTGCTGAAATACAAAACACCCTTTTACACATAATGGGTGAGATGGTGAGAAAGAAGGTATGTGCTGAGGTCAAGGATGCTGAGTTCTACTCCATACTTGCGGATGAGACCAAGGACTGTAGTAAAACTGAGCAAATGGCCATCGTTGTGCGATATGTTAATGTTAAGGAGGCAAGGATGTATGAAAGGTTCCTCACTTTTGTCAAGGCTTCTTGTCTGGATGCTAGTAGTTTGACAGAATATATTTTGGACACACTCAGAGAGTATCAGTTAAATCTAGAATCCATTGTATCACAAGGCTATGACGGGGCCTCGGTGATGAGTGGAAGGTATTCAGGTGTACAGCAGAGAATAATGGAAGTTGTTCCACAAGCCATATATATCCACTGTTTTGCCCACATTTTGAACTTAGTGCTGGTAGACTGCTCAAAGAATGTCTCGTATGCAGCTGAATTTTTTGCAATACTTCAATCACTGTATGTATTTGTTTCTTCTTCAAAGGCACATGTTGTATTCATTCACCGGCAACAAGAACTTCACCCTGACAAGCCCACAAGGGAACTACAAAGGCTATCTGACACCCGCTGGGCCTGCAGATCTTCAGCAGTTGACACCATGTGTCGTACTTATGATGCACTATTAGCTACACTTGAGGAGATTGTAGATGGAGAAGACTCAGCAAAGGCTGTCGAAGCAAAAGGTCTTCTGTTCCAGGTGAGGTCTTTTACTTTCCTTATCCTCCTCGTTCTGTTTGACCGAGTCCTCTCCTGTACCAAGGCACTATCTGATTTTTTACAGAGCCGTCAGTGTGACCTAGCAAAAGCAGCCGACCTCGTAGCTGCCACTATTGAGACACTAGAAGAGTTTAGATCAGACAGTTCCTGGAATCACCTGTTTGGGTATACCCAGCAAGTGGCTGAAATCAATAAGATACCCATCACTTGTCTTCAACAGAAACGACAGAAAAGACTGCCACAGCGATATGAGGAAGGTTTTGTGCTGGAATCAACTGGTTCGAGAGAGAGTCTGTCAACAGGTGATGACTACAAGGTGAATGTGTATTTCCCTGTTTTGGACACTTTCTTAGTCGAACTTAAACAGCGCTTTACATCAAGGAATATGGAAGTAATGAAAGCGATCCAGGCTTGCAGTCCTTTGTCAAGCAAGTTTTTGGATGCTGATTACTTGAAACCATTAACTGAAAACTACAGTATTGATCATCCAACACTGCTGATGGAAGCAAAGTTAGCAAAACGTACATTAACATCTAAGCTTAAAGAGATGGAAACAATTAGTGATGTTCTTCAACTTCAACCTCTCAAAGAAGCATTTCCTACTTTGGTGAGACTTTTGCAAATAGCAATGACGATCTGTGTGAGTTCTGCTCAGTGTGAAAGGTACTTTTCTGCCTTAAAACGCATTAAGTCATATCTACGATCTACCATGACTGAGATGCGACTAGTAGATTTAGCCTCACTTTCAATTGAATATGAGATCGCACGACAACTTTCCATTGAGGCGGTCGTGGATGAATTTGCAAGTTCAGACAGAAATCGGAGAATAACTCTGTTTTAATACTCACCCTTGCATTCTGAGTGCCTTTCTGTGTTCATTTTTATTGTATGCATACAGCCTTGATACAGGTGTGCAATTGCACGCGTTGAAGTAGCCCCACCTACAATTAATCACGCTACGAGAGCCCGACCTGATAGTTGGAAAATCCATGCTGAAAAATTTTCCGTGCTGCGCGCCGAAAATCAGCTCGGCTGCTTTGCAGCCTCTGTGCCCAGGTAACTGCTTCTGCCTGACTACGCCACTGCTTAGCATGTGGTTAGCTGTTTCAGCCATGCAAAGGGGGTTGCACATGAACCCCTGGAACCCTCCCTGCCTATGTATTATGCACAGTCACTCGCTTAGGCTTGCCCCGCAATGTCCTGCATTACACTAGCATAGCTGATTGTGTATAGCTGTTTATTTTTATGGGTGCAATTTTTTGTGATTTATCAGTCTGAGAATGACCATCAGCAGAAATATTGATTTTGTAGTTGCAGCATAGATCTTCAATTATTGATTTTATCATGCATTGAGTAGAGACCATTCTGTGTAAAAAGTAAGGCAGTGGATGAGTAATCATACGCTTTGTTTTCGGGTTTTATGGCGAGCTTGCTTGTACTGCTAGCTAGCTAATGTAAATGGTAACATCTGGTATATGTACCTGGTCGATCTAACTTGCTTGCTACTAAAAGAAAACTTTGATATTAAACTCCATGCTGTTGATTCAGTCCTAATTTTTCTTTTCTTTTAGCCAGTCTGGTATTAGCCATAACTGTCCTTGCACTCTTAGCAGAGCTTCAGCCCTGCTTTTCTCTAGCTCTTTGCTGGTCTGTCAGGGTCTGGAGATTTTACTTAGATCCTCTGAGTAGTAATTCTTCTGAGGGTATTTCCAGGAATTGCTATCACTGCAGCTGCATACACAGGAAGCTCCCTAGTAACCAGTGAAATGATGGGGATGTACATTGTGTAAACAGGAAACATGGAGTAGCCCTCCCACTCTGAGTTTTCTACTTGAATTGTTATATGTAATGTATGGGTAAGAATCCTGATTTCTATGATTTTGACACAACTGTTCAAGAGCTATACATGTACTTAGCCTGGGGGCACTAGAGAAATTATAGCCCATAAAGGGATAAAAATTACATCACATCCAGCAGAATATGTACCAGTGTAGGCTTGTACATGTCTCCTGGGTGTTAATTGCTGTATATGGTATAGAGTATTGGTCTATTGGAGTGTAGGCAAGGGTAGTGAAACCTCCAACTTATGGAATCCATAGCTGGTTTGATTACCCATGCAATTAAATTTTAAGACCATAGATAATAGAGCACTACTCTATTATCTATGGTAAGTCTGAGATGTTACTGACACACTCACATGTAATCACAATGGTATTGATTTTGTGCACACAATTAGGTATGTTGACGGGAATTAGTTATCTCCCTTGGTGGGCGAAAATGTACAGACACGTTTTTCTCTATGCACTAACGATCTGGGGGCTATCTCAGGAATTACTGTCAGCTAATGTACAGTACCACAAACAGCACTTTCTGGCTATATGCTTTTTGTGTCTTTCAGGTCCATATACTAGCCTACACTGCACAACCCACGAAGGGGCGTAACCAACTTCCTGTAATTGCTTCCTGTCAGTTTAATTTTCACAAGCCGTTGCTCCAGCCTTCTCTCCCTCTCCTCTGTACTCATGTTTTTAAACGTCATGTCTCTGATTGTGTATGTCCATTATAGACATACACTTTACAACTCTTTCCATACGATGTTGTGCTTTAGTTTTAGTACCTTGATGCAGTTCTGATATTACGATGGCACTGTTTTGACTGCTATCATGAATGTGCGCAGAATCTGCATACATACACAGCTATACATGATATGCTCATTTCATTAAATTGGCAATACTACATGCAACTTTGCTGCAAAGTTACCTCCAGAACACAGCAGTGTAGGCACAGCAGGTCCTAAGTGTAACATTGGTGCATGCATGAAAGCATGTACAAATGTAAGATATGACCTTTACACTCTTATAATATTATGCATACCTGGCTCAACACGCACAGAAATGATATGTGACTCTGCAGTGTTATCCATGCAGCGCACCACACACTGGAACATTCCAACCTCCTTAACATGAATGACACATGAAGGCGGAAACTCTTTCTCCTCATCCCCCAACATTTTCCAAAAGTATTCGCTGATGGAATGAAGTGTACTAATGCAGTACAGAGGGATTGCTGCTCAAAACGCCTTCAGCACCACATCACTCGGCGATTGACATGCTATTTCAAACTTCACTGCTTCATCTATATATAATGACATTCAAAAATACAGCCTTTATGCTACGCATACACTATTTTTTACTGACAATTACCTGAATTACTGGGAACATCACCAAGGATGCTAACACCAATGCAGCAAATCTCTGGCTTTTTGGGGTCCACCACTGGAGCCAGTAGAACTTGGCTACCTGCACAGATATTAACAGGTACAATATATAGCATCCTATGGCTTATCCAGGTGTCTCATGATGCACCTCCAAGACTTCCAACTTCAGCTACATCAAACCCTTCATCTTCTGGATTGTAGATCTGCTCACGGTCAAACTCGTCTGCTGAACTATGGTGCGCCGTTTGTAACAAAATGTCAATGCTACGTTATTTCAAACGTACGTCTCAAAATATGGAAATGAAACGTACGTCTGAGAAATTCGAACACATCTGAGAATTTTGAACGTACGTTCGAGGATTCGAACGTACATCTGAGAATTTCAAACGTACGTTCGAGGATTTCTAAATTTCGAACGTACGTCCTGAGAAATTCAAACTCGTCTGCTGAACTATGGTGCGCCGTTTGTAACAAAATGTCAATGCTACGTTATTTCAAACGTACGTCTCAAAATGGACACGTGCATAAAGTCTACTACTGCGGCAGTGGGTTGTAGGGATTGTTGCTGTGATGGCTAAGGAAGCTGAAGGCGAGTGCTCATCTATTGCCAAATTCTCCGAGTGGGGTTCGCTGTACCACTTGTCCGCGGATACAATACAGGCATTAGTAGCGGAGGGAGTCGATTGCGAGGAGGCCCTAACAGGGCTGAAAGAAGCACAGCTTGACGGGCTCAAGAGCAAGTATAGATTCAACTTGGGGCAACACTCGCTGCTGCGTGCTTTGTGGCAGCTGTGCAACTCTCGCCGAGGAAGTACTGCAGCTAGCACTTCACATAGTGCCGCTGTGGAAAGTGCTAAGGATGCGAAGGAAAGTTTGCGTGAGCTATTTCCAGCGATTTACCGCAAGCCTCGTAGCAACGGTGGTTCTAGCCTTTCAAGCCAGCCCTTAGCAGGCTCTTCCCAGGCCATGCCTTTTGATCCCAAGGGAAAACATACACCCACAGCCTTCGCAAAGGAGCAAAAAGAAAGTCTGCCAGGCAGAGCTTTCCTCCTGCAAAGAAAGCTGCATATGACCGGGGTAAAGTCTATACCATTGTCTGTCTTCCTCAGTATGTATCTACAGTGCCGAAGGGAAAAAGCCGAGATAATCTGCGAGATAAAGGTCTACTGCAAAGCTTGCTTTTGTTCAAGAATTTGGAGGCCCCTGAAATAGTTTGGAAGATACACACCCTTTTCCCAAATGTATTCGGAAAATCCCCAGTTGGTGACATCCCTCTTTTCCACTTCCTGGCTGCTGACAAATGGAATGGGCTAAATCGAGTCGAAGATATCCCAGTGGAGCATTGGAATGGTGAATGTGTGAGGGAGTTGGCAGGCTCAGGTTGTATATACGTGCAACCGAAAGTGAAACGAGAGGTTAGTTGAACATGTACTATTCAGTTCTAGTGGTTGATTCTGCTAAAATTATAGTACATCACCATAGCAACCACACCTCTCCAAGCATATGGTTGTAGGCTCTACTGCACTACAGGTCCCTGCCTTATTCAATCACACAAATGCAAACAGCCTGTCTTTGCCTTCGTGCATCTGAATAAAGCAGGGGCCTGGGAACTGTGTACGATTTCCCAGCTCTGAATGGATGTAGGGTACGGTTAGGGTATAGGCACAGGATTGATTCTGGAAACGTTTCATGAAATGCTGGAGGCGTAATGGTCCTAGGTACACATATTTACCCTAATCAATTAGAACAAGTTAAGGCAACCACTGCTCAGCCAGTTTGAATTGTTTGTTGACTACATGTTAATAATTCTATTCTATCAGCATGCAAGCAGTGAAAGTGAAAGTGAGCCAGATTCAACTGAGGCAGATAGTCCACCACCGGTCACAATTGATCTCACAAGAGAGACTATACCGGAGGTAAAATATAATACTGATAGCCTTCTATAGTGTACGTACATTACCGTCCGTGGAATAGATACATATTGCTTGATATTTCTAGCCTCATAGCCATGCCTTCCCCAAAAGCGGGAAGGCTTGGGTACGAAGCTATATATAATCTAGCAAATTCATTATCAGATGCTTGTCCCTAAAGGAGAAAGAAGCTGGTCACCGCCCAGGGCCAATGGCTCATGCTGCACCACATTGTACCTCTTATACCACTGCAGCAGCAGTTGTTTAGCAATTAAGGCATTGTGGTTCACTCATACCCTTTTATCTTATGATGTAGAGAAAACTCTGTGCTTACTGTGAGCTTGATATCACAGTAAATGATTACGATGCTCACTGTGACTACTGTGGGTCACGAACAGATGTGTGTGACAGCTGTGGCCTTAGAGTGATGTTGAAGGAGTTAAAGGAGCACATGGAGATGCATGAGGTATGTAGTGAGGAGTAACTTTCAGGAATAAGCTACTTACTTCATGTCCTTGCTTGTCTATTTGCAATTTGAGTGGGTGGTACTATTGCAAAACTGCCATATCTTACTTTTTAACAACATCCTTAGTCCTGAGTTACTTAGTCATCGGGTGGGTAGTATTATTCATGAGATACTTTTGTTTCATTGGGAACTATACATTTAGGAAATGGTTGTAAATGTTGTGATTGTCATAGGGTGTTCGTAAATTGATGGGTAGTTACATGTATACTCACCTGTAGCAAGTGCACACTTCTAGTAATACCCACCCCTCACATTTGCTTTCTTTAGCTTGAGCAAAAGGCTGAAGAAGACGCACGTCAAAGGCTACGTGAGAGGCTTCAACAGGTAGGAAAATTCATGTGAGGTAATGTAGTAATTATTACTGCGAAAAAATTATTCTTTTTAGCTACGGCTTGAGCGCACCCTACGACTTCCACATAAGGTGGAAAACGGTGTGTGTGTGCGCATTCGTCTACCTTCCAGTACTACCATTGACCGAACATTCTCCCCCACTGCTCTAACTCAGGTATATCACCCATTATATTTTATAATATTTTATTATATTCGGCACCTCGTGCTAGTCTCGTTCGAAGTTAAAGACAGGCGATGGATCAAGGCGTTGAGGAGATTGGCAATCCTAGTGCCAAGCGAAGAAAGCTGACAGACTTCTTTCAGAAGCTTCCGATATGCACAGGTGACTCTGATCCGCCCACACACTATTGTCAATAGATTATGCTAAATACAATTTCTGCAGCATCTTTATATGATTTTGAGTGAATAGTAATGTTGGCCGAAATTAATTAGCCTGTACTGATGACATCAGTGGAAAATAGTCTATTGCTTACACATGCAGGCTCTTTATGACTTTGCGGGGTCACATGAGGAGGCTACCTTCTGTATCAAGCTCAGTAACCATGAGAAGGAGTTTCTCCAACGTGCGGCTCCCACAGTACTTGGTAAACTGGCCGTGTACTACTCATAATGGACAGCATTGAGGTAAAATTTCTTACTGTGTATATTATAATCCCCTCTTTTATAATTAGGCTACTTCTTATGTTTAATATGACATGCTCATTTTAGGGTACTCCTGATGATGAGCAGCCTGAACCTCGGAGTGATTTTGCAATTTAATCTCTACTTGTTTCGGCAAGACGCGACAATAATTATTTTTATCCTGCCGAATTACCAGTAATATGCATACTGTAGATGCTGATTAATAATGCCAGTCGTTACTTTCGCTTTTAGTATAGCGCTAATGGGTCGCTATTTTCGGATGGGGTGTTACATTTATATGGGTCATTATAACAATCCAGCATTATTTTTGTATAGGGCTATAATAGCGTGTTCATTGCTGAGCTGGCAATGGGGCATTATATATGTGGGGCAAAATAAATCAAGGGGGCATTATTAATCAGCGCCTACGGTGACTAGTTTGTGCATGCTTGTAACCATCAAGATCGAGCACATGTACTCAGCGCCTGCCATCCCAAATTCCTCTAAGGCAGCCTCAATGAGTAATACTCCACACAAAAGAAATATTTATTAATAAGCAGTTGGCCGAAATTAATTAGCCTGTACTGATGACATCAGTGGAAAATAGTCTATTGCTTACACATGCAGGCTCTTTATGACTTTGCGGGGTCACATGAGGAGGCTACCTTCTGTATCAAGCTCAGTAACCATGAGAAGGAGATCCCTAACTCCACTACTCTCTCAGTTTCTGAGGCAGGGATCACTGGCCGTGTACTACTCATAATGGACAGCATTGAGGTAAAATTTCTTACTGTGTATATTATAATCCCCTCTTTTATAATTAGGCTACTTCTTATGTTTAATATGACATGCTCATTTTAGGGTACTCCTGATGATGAGCAGCCTGAACCTCGGAGTGATCTGCCAGTATCATGCAGTGGGTATGCATAACCTTTATGGTATTTTATTCATTACCAGTAATATGCATACTGTAGATGCTGATTAATAATGCCAGTCGTTACTTTCGCTTTTAGTATAGCGCTAATGGGTCGCTATTTTCGGATGGGGTGTTACATTTATATGGGTCATTATAACAATCCAGCATTATTTTTGTATAGGGCTATAATAGCGTGTTCATTGCTGAGCTGGCAATGGGGCATTATATATGTGGGGCAAAATAAATCAAGGGGGCATTATTAATCAGCGCCTACGGTACTATTTGTGCGATGCTTGTAACCATCAAGATCGAGCACATGTACTCAGCGCCTGCCATCCCAAATTCCTCTAAGGCAGCCTCAATGAGTAATACTCCACACAAAAGAAATATTTATTAATAAGCAGTATAGGCAGCATTGCTAGAACACTGCATGGCATGCCGTATTAATTCCACTGCATTTCAGATTTCTGTGGTCTAGGGCTGCATGGAAATGGCAAGATTGCGGTACTGAACTCTGAGCCTCACAGTTTTGATAGGACCACACCAATATAGTACAAGCCAGCTGTACTACAGTCTCTCCAAGAACAAGCTGGTGTGGTCGGATCAGGGAATGGGCTGGGGCCTGCATGCTGGTCGAGTTAATTTTTAATTCAATTTGGAGATGAAAGGGGGGTGGTCTCAGTATAAGAGTGGTGGAATTAATTGAGACAATACGGTATGTATGTGGACGAAGGGGTTGCATGACATTTACAAAATGGTATTTTATACTATTGTTTAGGGGGACAACAAAGGCACAACTATTTGAGCGGCAGCGAACATTGCTAGATGCTATGGCTGGCAAGGAGCAGAAGTACATCATAGTGCGTAGGCAATTTGTCTTTGATGATGTCCTAGAAATGTATCGCAGTAACCCCGACCTCCCCAAGCATACCATCAATGTGGAATTTCAGGGTGAGATGGGTGATGTAGATGGCCTGACGCGAGAAATGTTTGCACTTTTCTGGGGAGAAGCTCGAGATCGATTGTTCGATGGTAGTACTGAAGTTACACCAGTTATTGATCCATCGTCTAGCTCTACATTTTACCTGCTTGGGATCATCCTCACTCACGGCTTCATCCTTACTGGATTCTTTCCAGTATTCATTGCCCAAGCAGTGTCTGTCGCTCTTGTAGCACACAACGGCAGTGGCCACTGCTCTGAAGATATTCTTCTAGCATCGTTTTGCAACTATGTATCTCTGCTAGAGAAGTTAGCAGTGGAAAGTGCATTGGGTGGCCCACCGCAAATTGAGGATAGGCACAAAATGACCATAATCGAAATGCTTAGCCGTATGCAAAATCGAAGTGTACCAACCTCCTCATCTATCCTTCGAGCAACGCTCATTACATGTGCCAGATCAGAGTTTCTTTTCCGCCCGGCATTTGCAATTTCGGAGATGCGCAGAGGGATGGAGTATTGTCATGGAGAGTTGTGGGCCAGTGTTAGCTCAGAGTGTGTGGTACAACTGTATGCACAGCTGATCCCGACGGCAGCAAAACTTATCACGCGAATTCAAGAGCCTATTTGTAACTCACCTGAGGAAGACCGTGTGTGTGGTTTCTTATGACACTTTCTCCAAGATTTGAACGTTGATGACCTCGCACGGTTCCTTCGATTCACAACTGGCACTTCAGTGTGCTGTATTGATCGTATTATTTTATCTTTCAACAGCTTGGAAGGCATTAGTCGTCGTCCAACTGCTAACACATGTGGCTGTGTCCTCCATCTCCCAAAAACATTCCAAACATATCGCGAATTTCGAAAGGAATTCAGTGGTATCCTCTCCAACGAGGAGGTATGGATCATGGATAGTGTGTAGCTAGCTGGAAAGTGGACCATGTAGCGTTAGTTAGCTAGACTAAGCTACCATCATCTATCGTCAGCTCTTGTGTTAAGATACTGTTTGCATCATTTAGCCATCTTTTTTATATCACTAACTACCAGACGGTGTGATTTTGATACGTTTTGTGATCCTTAATCATGACTTTTCATTCGATGACGGCATTAGTTAGGGTGGGGCAAATAGAGTCCAAGGCGAAGCCGAGGACTCTATGAAGCTCCACCCTAACTGGACTCTAACGTATTTAGAGTACATTACAGGGGTCCAACTCTTGCATGCAACCTTATAAACCTCAACCTTTGGTTGCCATGGTATTCCAAACACTTGTGTACCCACTTGTAGACCACAGCCATAAACTAGGCGTGATGCCATGGAATACTGCAGTTCCAGGGTTTCATACGGGGGAGGGGAAAGGGGGATCCCCACCCTCCTATAATCTTGGTAGCAATATTGCAATTACATTAGTAGTGACGCTTAAGTACTAAATTTGTGGGAAAGTAAAATCCCAGCTCAGGCAGCCTAGTGGGTGTGGCTCTCCACACATCTGGAAATCATAAATCTTTCCATACCAAGTAAAACATCCTGTATGAAACCCTGAAACTGTTTAAGATAAGAAACTTAAGGCTTGTTTCCAGATTTTTCACAGGCCCTACCTCCTATATTACTATACATGTACAGTTATTTGGGCACTCAAGTGCTCAAGAATTACTCACTTGAGCAACTACCTGGTCATAAAACCCACGCCAATAATGATATAAAAATGGAGGCTGGAGAAATGAGTCGTACACAAGCACAAGGCAAACATACAAATGTAGTACTTCCATTTCCTCTTGTGTAAGGGATATATTTGTTTCTGGTATCACTACACCATCATCATTTGCAAGTTCGGGTATAGGACCATCTGGGTCAATTCCATAGACATCAAGGAGAGGTATTTCTTCCTCTTCCTGTGAATGTATCATGTCTGTCAGAAACATCTCCATGGGATTGCGCTCATTCACTGTCCGAATACCATGATAGTTCCACCCCTGGGTGAACACTTGTAGAGAATGATTAATACGGGGCAAATAGACATAGTGAAGTGCGAATAGATGTATGTCGTTTAGTGGGTCCAAGAGGAGTTGAGACTCAAGGAAGTAAAAAAGATTGTAGTATAATTTTACAACACCTTGAAACACATCCCGCCACAGCCTTTCTATACGTTGATTATGTACAGATGATCCAGTTATTACACTACCACGGTGTAGTCCTCTATTCAGCAACATGTACCTAGCAACATCAACATTTTCAACCCCATGGTCTGACCTTACACGAGAAGGTAAACCATACTGTTGAACAGCCTCCTGAAACAATCGCAGTACAGTTATAGCTCTATTATTGGTCGCTCCTTTAAGGTATGTTATTAGCCGCGAATACCCGTCAATTCCACCATGCAGTACTATCCGCCAACGAACCAACTTATGGTGGCCATCAATGTGCCACAAAGCATTTGGCCCACTGACAGAATATGGCCTCCTAATAATGGGTGTTCTCCAACGAAGCACAGTATTTAGTGGGTCTACAGCATGAATAGCCAATCGTAACTTTCTTCTAGTAATTCTCACCCCTTTGGATTTTAAAATGCCATGTATTACTTTCTCATCCACATTAGGTATCTCGGCTTTAATCGTTTCCAGAAGTTGCTGTAGATCTGAATCGAGTATGCTTTTGTCATCAGCTTCTTCATAACCAAGCTCCTGCCTCGCACGATACACTGTCATTCTACTTACTCCCAGCAGATTAGCAATGTCTGTCCATGAAAGACCGATTGCACGTAATTCATCCAGCTGTTCGAGAGATATAGCAAATTTTGGCCTCCCTGGTTGTCCAGTTCTAATTGTGAGGGCTTCAAATGGATTGGGGGTTACGGTATGCTGATGTGTCTGCCATTGATTCAGTAGGTCTAGTAAGCACTTCTGCAGGTGGGACATCGCAATTATGGCTTGGGCAACATGACTGGCATCAGTGGTTGATAGGCTGGAATCAGACAGGTGAGGAAGTAGGAAACCATACAGAGTACTTCCTCGCAAAAGTGCTTCCAATTGTTCAATTATGTAGTCTGTAGTCCGATCATCTGCTTCTCCCTCAATTCTAGCACTATATTGCAACAATGATATTGCATGATCAAAGAATGAGTCACACTCACTTGGAGAGCTGGTACTGGTGGCCATCATGGGTTGAGCTCAAGTGGGCATTAACTAGAGAGTAAGTTTTAAATGTACATTTCAAACCTTCAGACGTACGTTTTAGACAGCCTCCTGAATGTACGTAAATTTGGGACGTGCGTTCGAATTCGTGAACGTACGTTTGAGTCTCGAACGTACGTTTGAAATTCTCAGACGTACGTTTGAATTCTCGAACGTACGTTCGAAATTCTCAGACGTACGTTCGAATCCTCGAACGTACGTTCGAAATTCTCAGACGTACGTTCGAAATCCTCGAACGTACGTTTGAAATTCTCAGACGTACGTTCGAAATCCTCGAACGTACGTTCGAAATTCTCAGACGTACGTTCGAAATTCTCAGACGTACGTTCGAAATTCTCAGACGTACGTTTCATTTCCATATTTTGAGACGTACGTTTGAAATAACGTAGCATTGACATTTTGTTACAAACGGCGCACCATACTGAACGCCCAGTGCTCTCCCATATTTCCTGCCTAGATCTTGCAAGCCCACTCTTGAGCATCCATGGGCCTGGGTCTTCGGCTACAGGTAGGTATTTTACCAGCACATTCCAATTTTGCTGCATAGCCGATGACTTTTCTCGCTGCATACTCTCTTCACCTCCCTCCTTCCTAGCCTTACTGCTAGACCCTCTGGGACAGTGAGGCTCTGACTTCTTCCTCTTCCCTAGTGGTGTTTTAACTAGGGATTTACTCTGCTACATTGTGAATATGGACATTAGTAATTATGATAACAAGAATCATTTTGTAGGTGGTGTTAGCTAGGCTCATACCTTTTGATGATCACCAGCAGCTGTCCTGTACCCTATACCCAGTTTCACCTGAGATGGCTTCTTCACAATGGCAAGATAGTTGGCCAGTGTCCATTGTCTTCATCCCTGATGGTGAGGGAGGTATTGGGTATGGTACACCCACTACCCGGCTTGAAAAGTGTAAGCTCTTTTTCATCGGATTCAGTGCGAAGATTGCAGACATGAGCAGCTTTCTTTAGGAACTCTTGGTAGGTGTCTGCCCTTAGAGCAGTCAGCTCTATATAAGGTGAGCTTCGGCCATAAAGCCCAGGACTGGTCTCCTTCATGCTACACATTTCAATCTGATGTAGCAAAAGAGTGGATTATACATGTTGCAATACAGATCATAAAAGCAAAGTAACAAAGTACGTACCTGGATTTGCCCACTGTCATGGTACAGTGACACGTTCTTGGTCCGTTTAAGAGACTTTCCTACCTCTCTTGCACGCTTCAACTTAGTTAATTGATCTTATATATTGGAGTATAGCTGCACAGTAATTACATAATGGCCTGCATACCTTTTCCTTTAGTGGATAATGCTGCAGGTCGTAGGCTCGGGGTGGAGACAGCAGAGGTAGAGGTTGCGTCGAGCTGTCTAGCAGGGGTTGCTCTTCTGTAGCAGCTATCTTCTGCAAGTTATCTGCCTGCTCGTGCAACGTCTGTGAGAGTTGGAGGAGTGCTTTCTTTGAGCCCCTCCCTCGTTTAGCCAAGGTGACTTGACAACCGGCTGTAACTAGCACGCAAAGCAGAAATTCTCGTTGGACTGAATTTTACTCCGAAATGAAAAGCTTACCACGTGGTAGTGAAATTAATAATACCTTATACAATAATAAATAACAAAACAAAACTGTTTAACGACCACGTGGGTCGAAGCCGCACACTCGCGGTTGATGCAGCCGAAACATTGCGGTTAGTCGATTGACTGCATCGTGTCGGCATGCCAACCCGCTTCGGGTTGCACTAACCGGCCACCGTAGGTTTGGCCTCGTCCACGCCCGCGTCCCCGACCCCGACCCCGATGCCGTCGCCGACACCGTCGCTCGGCATCGGAGTCCGAGATGTACATGACTTCCAATTGATCTGGCGGCACGGGGTACGGCGGAGCGGGCGGTGCCGGTGGTGGGTCGTCTATGACTGTCACCACACCAGCACAGTCCATGTCGTCACTCCCGTCTATGATCAACAAAAGAGAAATGAAGAGATCAATTTTGGAGTCAAATGATAAATTATACAATCATTGGTTGAGGATCTGTTGCAATTGGTATTAAATTTTGTACTTACCAAATAAAAGGGCGTCCACGTCGAACTCGGCTGTCATACTGCAGGACTTTATTACAACAGGACTTTGTTTGCAGAAACTAGACGAGAATGAACTTGTTGTCGCTTAAGTACCCTCCTAACCGTGCGCACGCCGTCTGTAGTATACGGATGTTTTTACTGGCACTTAGGTTCGCGCAAGCGCAAATTACGTCATCACGCACTTGACTGTTTGGGGCTTTCCCAAAGCTCTAAAAATATCTTTAAAGGTGACAAAATTAATATTAAAATTGACTCTTGAGGGCTGTGTAACCCCAACCCACTCAAGCACGGCTGTTAGTACCGAGGGTCTGGCACGCGAGACTAAGTGTTGGCTTCTCCCTTTGACCTCTGTATAGTACTGTACTATCAACTGCAAAATTTAAAATAAACAACATCAAAAATGTTGCATATACACTGAAGAAATGATATCTGACTAAAAGTTTTTGTTATTGCATAGCTAGTCTGCCTAAGAGAGGATGACTCACTTCGATATCAGTTAAGTGAAATCATAGATAATATAGGGGTAGGAGGTATATTATCTATGGTGAAATAGGTTGCTTCATCTGCACTTACTGATTTCCCGCCCGGTGCTAGACAGCTGGGAATGAAGGCCACAAGAGTCGTGAAAGCGACTAGGGAGATTTTGATTAGCTACCACACAGTGATTATAGTGGTAAGTTTACTCGAATGTTCAAATGAAATCGGCAGACAGAGGGAACTAGATATCGTCGCTGTTTTCAAATCTCACTCAAGTACCATGCCCATAATTAGAACCAGTCGCCTTACAATGACGTAGTGTTGGGTACTCCCTTTGACCTCTGTACTATCAACTGCAAAATTTTAACATCAAAATGTTGCATATACACTGAAGAAATGATATCTGACGAATTTTTTTAATACTATAGAGACTTATAGAGGCAAGAAAAGAAAACACAATACATTTGTAACAAAGTGAACAACAAATTAAATGTGTTAAATTTCTCCATAGGCACTCTATACACCAGAGCTAATGTAGCTGCATGTTATATATAAAAAGTGATTAGCATCTGAGATAAAAATCATATAATACATTAACATTAGATAGCGAGTTTGTTCAGGTTGTTTACCAGCTCCTTGCTGATATTACATCGATAACCTGTATATAAAGTATATCGAGTCATATGCATGCACAATATATAGAAGGCATTAAAATAGAGGCAAGAAAAGAAGAAAACACAATACATTTGTAACACAAAGTGAACAACAAATTAAATGTGTTAAATTTCTCCATAGGCACTCTATACACCAGAGCTAATGTAGCTGCATGTTATATATAAAAAGTGATTAGCATCTGAGATAAAAATTATATAATACATTAACATTAGATAGCGAGTTTGTTCAGGTTGTTTACCAGCTTATCAAGCTCCTTGCTGATATTACATCGATAACCTGTATATAAAGTATATTGAGTCATATGCATGCACAATATATAGAAGGCATTAAAATGAAGTTGAAAGTTGAGCTACTAAGGCAGAGAGTCTAGGCTTCCAGCCTGGTGGCTTCTTATTACAAAGTTATCATATGCACTGTCATGCATTAAAAGCTTGCAGGTCATATAGAGCACATGTATAGGCCTTCAAACAATCTGTACAGGAGACAGTACTGTGCAGAATTGCAGGACAAGTTACTGTAAAAGTTTCTTGTACATGCATAGGATTAGTTATCATATGCACTGTCATGCATTAGAAGCTTGCAGGTCGTATAGACCACCTAACAATCTGTATACAGGAGACATGTTTGATGTTCATTGTACGGAACGATACATACATATACAATACTGGCATGCAACTGCACACGCATGCTTACTATCAGTGATACATTTTGGAATTGAGTAGCAGAAATGCACTAAATTTTACGATCACGTCAGAGTGCATATTAGGTATTCAAGAATTATAGCAACACATACTTTAATCTCTGCCATCTTCATGGATGTCACGAAACAGCAGGAACCGCTTTTGTCTTGCTGTATAGGTTATAGATTTGTAATTCAATATGTACCGGCATGCATGCATGTTAACCTGCAATCGACTGCACATGGATAATACTGCTTACCCTCATGAATTATCCTTGATTTGGTGATGCATTTTAGAAGTGAGCGAGTAGGTTACGAATAACACAGATATGCGCAACATGACTTGGTATAGCTAGTAGACTTTGAACAATTCTTGAGGTGCACAAAGCTCAATGCATGCACACAGTACACTGGTGTGGAGCACTCACAGTACAGTCTCAACTCACTACAGGAAGAAAAGTGTAAGGGGAATCAAATGTGTCTGCATAATTATGCGATATGAATTCCATTGTCACACTGTCTTCACTGCAAATTGAGGATACTTCTGTACTGTGCCGACTCAGACTGTACTGCTGTCTGCATCATAATGCGTATGCATGATAGCAAAAGCTCTGCCAAGGAATTGCACTTTTCAGTGGTATGTGCTACAGAATGAAACATCAAATCATATATCACATCCATGAAATGTCATTTGACTGAACCTTTCGTGAAATTTCCGGAAGTTATATTACTGCGCATCCATTCTTTCCTCCAGCTCATACTCAGGAGGAATGCAGCCTTCATATGGATCCGGATCTTTCCATGGGCGGTCTAGGTCAACAGTTGACCACATCTGTTTCGGTGGTCCAAAGATGTATCCACCGCTGATACTGAGAATGCCATAGTCGTCAAACTGCCTGTCAAGGTCGTAGTAGTGTAGTGCAGTTTGTTTGGTACTGCTACCGCGAGTACCCCAAACTCTTGGGAACTGTATTCTGCACACCTGTCCCCTAGGGTGCGTACCGTTAAAGGCCGTACACAAGTAAGTTCTCATGTACGCTTCCAACTCTGCAAACTTCGAAAATGACGACGGGAGAGCGAAGTTGGTGATGTGGCACGTGCGGGTATGCGCGTGCAATAATTCCATTATGTCCCCGTCGGACAGCGCTATTACACCCTCAGGCGTTAGCGTACTCCCAAAATCTTCGCAATTTCCATCAGTACGTCGAACGGTAGAGATTGTATGCTTAAGAGACTCATCGTTGAACTGGACATTATAGCTATTTCTACAGTGAAGGAACAATGCTTGAGCTGAGTTTAAATACACGCGAACCAGTCCGCGTGGGTGTTGCAGCGGGTGGCTGTTACAGTTTCTGGTTCGGTAACGCGAAGGTGCACGTGACAATAGAGTGACTAGTTTTTTGATTGTCCTTGTTTGATATGACTGCTATCTTATTTGGTAAACAGACATGCTACAGAGAGATCATACACGAACTAGCGAATGTAATACTCAAATGTCATACCACATTCCTTACACGTCGCAATTTGAGGAATCTCGAACTCTGGAAAATCGCTTACGCATTTGATCAGGTGTAGATGAGAAAGCACCTGTTAATTTTTTTATAAAAATTTTTTTTTTATATAATTATTTTTTTGCATTAATGCAAGGGATACACATATAGCTGATACGCTAATGCGGGTGTGTACCCAATTAAGATTACAAAAACAAAAACAAGGGTGCAGCAAAGGATTTAAATGAGTTAATGGAGGGAGCTGTAAGTGCTTCATGAGGTAAGTGATTCCATACAGAAATAGAGCTAGGTACAAAAGATGACTGAAAGGCATTGGTGCGTGCACGGGGTATATGTACTAAGGGTAATGAAGAACTACCGTAGAGACTGGTTAATAGGCGCATGCGCTTATCGTGTTCAGCGGCAAGAAACTATGCGCTTATTATAAGTATGCGCTTATTAACGGATGCGATTATTGAACGGTATGCGATTATTGGACGAGTTTTAATACAACAGATCTGACATGGCAAGTCTAACCGATGAAGATGCTGCTGTGTATCTGCACGAGAGTGTTGTTCGAGGTCACCATATCTACAAGAGAGTACGGTCCCCTACTGTTGGCAAGGAGAGAAACGATCACGACCGTTTTGCTGTGCGGTGCGGCGAATTCAGTCGATCACCTTCAGCTTCGTCTCTCTGGTATAGCTCTTCCTCTTCTGTTTGTCGGGTGGCTGGCTATCCACGGTAGCTTGGAGAGTGCGAGGTACTTGAGCGCGTGCCATCTCGTCTCACTAACTCGCAAACACGGCATACAATCTTGATACGTCGGCAATTTTGACAACTAGCGGATGCGCCAATTAATTAGTACAAAATAACAGGAAGACAGTATGCGCTTATTAAAAATTATGCGCTTAATAACTGTATGCGCCTATTAACCAGTCTCTACGGTATGCCTACTTACTTGTGGTAGAAATACATTCGGGGGAAAGCAAAAGTGACCGTGTATAATTTTATAGAGAGTACAAAGCTTTAAGTATAACCTACGGTTCTCAAGAGTAGGTAATTGAGAAAGGTCAGGGAGTTCCTGGTACCCTATGTCCCATTTCTTCAAGCACATTTTTAGAGCAAACTTCTGTACATTTTCAAGTTTAGTAGTGTCTTTGAGGTGAGGATCCCAGATAGGAGCAGCATACTCTAGATGGGGACGTATAAGTATGTGCAGACTATGAAAATCAAGTATGGAACGATGCGCAAACACATACTGCACTACATCAAACGTCTTGGTGCACGCTTTACTCGAGCTAAGATCTTTTAATTAGACATAATTTTAAAAAAAATCTCTAGAACAATTTCAAAAGGCAGAAATACCAACATAATGGTGATTGAAATACATGTAGTGAAGACGTATGCCTTCAATTTATATATCTGTTAACGCGTGATTAACACTTTGCCCGCGGCGGGCCACTTTAGTGGCCCAATAATTACGTGCGCTAAACGCGGCGGGCCACTAAAGTGGCCAGGTATACTTATCGCGTGTTTATTCACAGTGCGTGAGATAAGCCTGCCCACTTTTGCCATATATATACACTAGGGGGCAGCCCCTGCATATAACTGGCTTCAGCTTACGTAAGCACCAAAACCACAAGGGAGCTGTAGCAGGAAGTCTACGGTGCTCGATAGCTGCCGATCGAGATAAGCGTCTGGAATCTGTACAAGATGTGACAATTGTACTTTCTCGCGAGTTCTGTAGGTGCCTAAGGTGTTCTCAACCACAACTGCTTCGGTTTTCACCGCTTCAGCCCAGTGGTAGACATCCTGGTGGCTTCAAATGGGTGAGAAAATCGATATGGTCAAGACCTACCAGCTAAAGTCAGCTGTAATCAGCAATCTACGTTATGAATGGCTTTGTATAGCTTTAGTAAGCTTGTCTAAAGCTTCTACCCTCGTAATTTAGTGTCAGATAAGCCATAAGAGCGTTGTTACTTAGAAATGAACGGCAAACTGTTGTCAAATAAATAAATGAATTGGAAATATATGGTCAGGGTTAATAAGCAGTTTGGAAAAATATGTCTAGCATGGAATACGAGTTTGCTTTATAGTTAAGAAAGTAAGCTGCCTCCAGTGATGGCTATTCTTGTGGAGTTCATTTGGTATGAGTATGAAGTCTTAGCTAAATGCTGTTTCCCCAAGATTACAGAAGAACATCATTTTTTGAAGAGGCAAATATGTTTAGCATCGTTTTTACCCAATTGTTTGAATCAAGGAAGGAAATTTGGCCAGCTAATCCTACTTACGATGAAGTTTTTTAAACTCGTTACCAATCACAAGATATTACTACTTTTGTTAGCGTTTTTGGCCAATTTTCCATAAAAATTCACCTCATACATTTATAGATAAACCAATAGAGAAGTCATACGTGTGAAAATTGTAAGAAGTATTTCCCTAACGTTTCCATATGTATTAGGGTACAGTAAAGGACTTCAAATCTTAGAAGTGACGAAAGTTTGCTCTCTTTGTATGTTGCAGTGAAGACCTATCTGTTATGTATAGACTCTAATCTCACCCTGCAGTATAAGGTAACAAGATCCACATCTGATGGCCACACGGGGAGGAAGGTTTCAAGAACTGAACTCCTTCATTGTACTCCTTATAGTCTTGCATAATTGTCAGTGATTGATCTGTGTGATCACCCTTTGCTTTGATTTCAGTATATATGATTTAATTGTTCACCTTTGGAGTATGGTCTTACAGGCAATAGAATGTGCTGCGTATTGGAGATAAGCAAAACAGCTTGCATGAACACAATGATGAACATAAATAATATAATAAACAATGTGGCTATTGCTCTGGCAGAAAGTGCATATACAAAAGTACATGCATGATCATTCATGCACCAGCTTATAGCTCAAACCTGACACAACCCAGCAAGTTCTAAAGCGGACAGTTAGCCCCTGGACCCTAGGCAAACCCTACCCCTAAATTTAAATCCTAACCTAAACCTAACCCTTCCCTAACCGTTCCCTGCCGGACCAGTAACCAGTTCAAAATACAGAACTTGTACCTGATTGCTGTATGAACTAGTGCTCTGGTAGAAGTAAATATTGTTGAGAATTTTGCTGGTATGTAGAATTGTACTCATGTATATAGCTACTTGTTTGAAAAAGTAACTACTAGGTATACTAAATTCTATAGATATACTGTGTTCTGTGTGTCCACAAAAAGATAATCTAAACTGCCTTGGAAGGCTCCACAATGCCCCTCTAAGCACCTCTAATAAATATGTCCAGAGGAATCTAAATTTACTACTGCCATAGAGTCCCATACCCTCGTGAAGGTCTTTGATATAAGTTGTATCTAAGGTGTAAGTTTGGGGAGAAAGCCTCAGATCAGGGTATGGGACTCTATTTAGTATTTATATATGCCTTTAGTATAATCTCATTTTGCATGTAAGACTTGAAGTCAACGACTATTGAGGGGTTATGTGTATATACAATTAGTGTGTGCACTATGATATGAGAAGGTATGTACACCAAACTTTAATTTTATGAGTTCAACATGGAGAGAAAAACTCTTCAAAAGTGTACACATTTTACAGTGACACAAGTTTTCACACCATCTATGGTTGACTAATGGTCATGCATGTCCATAATTATTGTTTCACCCCAGATCTCTGCTTTAAGTTAAACACAAGTACAGCTGCATCTCTTGAAAGAACGCCAAAACAGCAACATCAGTTACAAGCTCTACTTTATTTCTAATATACTATAGTGATGACTGTTTTCAATAGTTGAGGGACTGACTAGGGTACTAAGTCATATAACTATGACACACGTGTTATGTCATTCAGAAACATAGTTAGCTTCTTCATCATTCCATTATAATTATAATACTAGGTACACGCATTGCGCAGATAGCCTCGCGCAGAGGTATGGCGTAAGTTAGTTATCACACAACCACACCCACTAGAACGTTTTGCCCACGCAATTGCCAGAGAAGCTAGACTCTACGTGAATGGGCCTTCGGGAGACGAATTTCTCTGTATACAACACGGTGTCGGAGTGAATAATGTCCCCCCGTGAATATTGTCCCCCAGACGTTATTCACTGGTGAATAGTGTTCCCCCCGGTGAATAATGTCCCCCCCTTGGAAAGCGAGTTCTGTCATGCCATGGACGGTCCCCCTTCAGAAATGGTCCCCCCCGGACGTGAATCGGCTTGAGGCTGAGTTTTGAAGGCTAGATGAAGCGATGCCATTTTGCACCGACACGCATAATTTGTAGACTCACAATCATGATGGACTCGACCGCTACTGACATGAGGCGGACAACACGGGAGGTGAAAGTTGCATTGATCGAGAAGGCCTGTCTTTTCTCACGGAGAACAAAGATTCCTAAATAGAGTATCATTATTATGTCGTTCATGCTGTCTAACTCAAAATTTACCTTCCACTGTTACTATTTTCTGTGCTTGCTAGCTAACAATAAATAATTCTAATAATAAAAAAGAGGGTGGACAAAAGGCGGCTACCAGCCTGAGAGACACTGCTGAGTTGTGTGGCTGTGTGGAGGACGAAAGGTGGGAGGGGCTCCCTAAGGTCTCAGCTGCCTCTGATTACCATAATGCTTCCGATGTTTGTAGACCTCCCCTCGAAAAAATTGGGGGGGAGGGGGGGGGGTGGACATTATTCACCAGTGAATTATGTCGGGGGGGACAATATTCACCGGTGAATAATGTCCGGGGGGACATTTTGTGGGAGGACAGCGTACGGTTCCAAGGACCAGGTATGGGTGCTACACAAGAGGAGAGTTCTCTGCTGAAACAGAGGCTACACAAACTTTGGAGCTGTAGTAAGCCTACCTGGATAAAAGGAAGTGATGAGCCTTCGGGCGTCAGAAGTACAAAGGCGGCATCCATGTAACGCGTGCTTGCTCCCCGGGGCCGGAAGCGTTTTGCTACAGCTGTCCAACATGTATTTCTCAGTATTGCAGTAGTACATGTATATGCAGATGAAGAGTACATTTACACTGCTGCAAACTCAAAAACATGATAGACTCAAGAATGTTCACAACTCTCATTCATAGGAGCAAAAACTAAAGCACACTGTTACAACAATGATAGCAAAGTGTCAGTAATAGACATACAGAACTGAATACACTAAGACTATTTATGTAGACTTGTATAAACATTTTGAATTCATATTTGAGTGTGTCAAGTAATTACACAATGACTGCATACAATAGTTTTTGAGCATGTTCAAAGTTATATGCGTGTGAACCTTTCACACCTGTCGTTGGGGTTGTCAAATCCAGTGTGTTGATCTTCTCCATTGTTTCTAATCACACTGAAAGCTTCACCACATATATACATCGGGTTCTTCCTCTCTGTTCACGCAGTGATGACTTCAATCTTCCTCATTGGGAGACTCTGATTCAGAATTGCAACCTGCTTCATATATAATTATTTGATAATAATTAATCATGATAAAATATGTGATATATAGAACGATAGCTACTAAATGAATTCATAAAGGTGTTGTATATATTTTAGAGACAGCTACACAACCATATATAAAAGTTTTCTTTTTTCATAACCATCATGTACACTGGTATAAAAATCTTTTGAGCTTTCAGCCTTGGGTGGAATGGCATTCAAAAATAGTATAAACTTACTAATGCTCATATGCAATTTGTAAGGAAATCCAAAGCTTCATCATATATAGCTCAGGTTAATCCTTCCTCTTTGAACAGTTCATTGGCACAGCTTCTGGTTCGGAAATGAAATCTGCATAAAGCAAAGAGTATTTCACAAACTCTTCAGTGGTTAGCTGCAAATGTTTGACATAGGTACTTGTGACATTGCCAATGTTGCTCACAACACTCAAAAATCATGAAGTAGCAACCTATTTTACATACGAAAATTTAGTATAAGCGCACAACCGTAACACATTATTAATAACAGTTATCCACCTATACATAGTCTCTATCCTAGGTCTTTATTCTATGTCGACGGTGCAAGTGCATGCACATCGCACATATCAGGTGTCACTGATCTATAAACAACAATGAATCTCACAATTCAAAATCAACCTTAAGCTTTTCTCTGTTGTAGGATAAATTTCGTCTTCCTGTGCATTTGCAATTAATATAACATTGATAGTGTGGCATGGCATGCATTTACAATTATAACATTGATAGTGTGGCATGGCATAATAAAACATGGGAGCTGATTTGGTAAATACAAGTGAGTAGGTTACAGATAGCAAAGACATATGGTGCACAACTCAGTGCAACAGACTCTGAACAAGGCAAAGCTGCTCTTGAGGTGCATGTCTTGCCTGTACCTATACTCACATTACCACTCCCTGCATACTTGCATGAAGCAAGATTTTGTCAATCATAGGACAAGAAGAATTCAATGTTCTCAGCTTTACTCAAGCACTGGAATAACGTAATCGTAGTGGTCTACACTTCTAGTGTTGTATAAATACAGTGCATAATCATGCACTATGTTGATGCCATTTAGGCCTGGACCAATACACTGGTACGCCCTCCCCTGTCCAAAATTTTGACGCACTACTATGTTCACATCAAGCATGTTGGATAGGAGAAAGACCTCCAGATCTGTACCCCATTCATTTGCCTCAGCCATTTGTGTGTTGGCAAGATACTCTCTGACATGGCTATTCCAGAATGCTTTCCTTCCTTTTGGCTCAACTGGAACATCAACCCCAGTTAAGATATACTCTATCAAGGAAGGATTTTTGTTTAGATATTGGATTGCTGCTCTACGAACAGCGTAATGATTTGATTCTGTGCCTGTTACATGCCTTGAAATGGCACGGAATAGGCAGTTTCCATCACCCTGTACTCTAGCACGTATGTGTGGTGCTATTTCATCACACTGTAGTGGACGCACACGGTCTGGGGTAGAAAGCTTGTCAACCACAGACATTTTACTATAACGTGAGAGAACACGAATTTGCTCTCTCTGCCAGAGTTCACCTGGGAGTGGTCGATTAATGAGATTTGGTGGATTCTGGTGTTCTGTACCACCATACATGACATCATCTAGTACAGTACTGGGTGATTGTCCTATTACAGAATTAGAACTCGGTGGGCATTTATATTCCACACCTTTTGTGTGGATTGCCTGTTTGGAGTTTGGCAAATGCTGGTGCTGCTTAATATTCTTTTCAGCACATCCTACTGCGGTATTAGATATACCAAACTCAGAAGTTTTTCTTTTTTCAAGGATCGCATTCTTTTGCCTTTGTGTGCACTGCACCTGTTTCTTACTGCTTTTGGATCCTTTAGTATACTGGTTTGTCATACAACTACTCGCACCTTTCTGCTTTGAAGGTAGCAAAGGTCTGTGTTTATACACAGATTGCTTACCTTGATAGCCTCTTTTATGAGCTGTAACTAAACTCATACAGTGGTTAATGTCACTATCTGCTTGACCATGACCACGCAACCGTTCCATTTCAGAACTTACAACTGGAGATGCACTAACCCTCTCTGGACTTAAAGAGAGCAGTGCAACACCATCAAGTGAGCATACATGGCTCAATGCTACATACGCCATCCCGTACTCAAAGACGTGTGGCCCCAAGTCAATGACTGCAGCATCTAGAGATAACCCCTGCACTTTATGTATGGTAGCAGCCCAACATAAAATCAGAGGCACCTGAGTACGCTCAAGCACTGATGAGTGCTTTCCATTGAACTGAGCCGTAATCGGCTTAATTTCAATTGCTTCAACTCTGGAGTTGCCAAACAAGGCACTTATGTGTGTGAGTCGCCCAACACGTGGGTCGCAAAACTTCACAAGAACTGCTTCTGGAAGTTCTCCATTAACAATACCTCGAGCCCCGTTCACAAGGCCGTCTTCACATAAAATGTTACGACATAGCATGACTTTTGCGCCAACTGCAAGCTTTAGTACGTGTCGTAAACCCGCACAGTCATTGTCATCACGTGGAATATACTCCAAGGGAATCTCTCCACTCCTGGCTACACCTGGAGGGAGATCACCACACTCAGCCAGAGTGTGTGGCATCAAATCTATATACTGATGCATTCACTGCAATGTCATCAAGACGCTTACTGTTACACTGTTCCACCGTAGGTAGAAGGTGCAGTGCTGATATGAATGGTTCTTTCATAAGATCATCAGCTGCCAGTACACGGCTCTTAAGCACTAAAATGTCATTAGAGGTGTAAGAACCAGTACGGACACGGTTAAGCAACTGTGCATACGTTGCATCGCCGTGTTGCCACATGTTTTCTTTGAGTTCAACCAGACGAAAAAGGTCCCTCCACAAATGTGTGGTACCGGGAACATAGTCCTTTCCATTCTGAAATAGGAAGCTGTCACGAACAGGCGGTAACTGGTAGAAATCTCCTACAGCTATCACACTTACTCCTCCAAAGAAAACACTAGGATCATCCATGCCTTTGATCTCCATCAATCGCCTGTGACAGAACGAGAAGAGTTAGTATGATACCATGCTCACTTCATCAATGATGATGATGTGAACATCTCTGAGCTCTCTTCGTAGCTCTTGTAATCGTTCGCAACTGAGCTTCTTATACTCAGTTACTTCATTGTGTTCAACTGGTAGCCGAAATGCTCTGTGCAGCGTTGCTTCCTGGATATTGAATGCTGCTACACCAGTAGGTGCCACTACAAGGCATGCATGCTTTGAGCCTGTGTGTACACGCTCTACATGCTCCCGTATCACACTTATAAGGTGAGACTTCCCAGTTCCTGCACCTCCTGTCAGAAAGATCCGAAGAGGCTCAGGAGCACCTACATGCTTGGGATTCTGTGTGTGGGCTACCCTCTCTCTTGTATACTGCACTACTAGCTTGAATGCCTCTTGCTGAGATGCATTTAGTGACTTTACTTTACCTTCGTACTCACAATCTGACATTGTGAGACGGCTTATTGCTGAGATCATTCCTTGATCAGAAATTCCAGCATCACACATATTACTAGCAACAGAATGTGGGTGACCATCTGCATCATCCACATCTCTGACACTTAGGCTTTCTGTGTTGATCCCATACATCTCTGGATTGAGAATGGGATCGATGTCAGGCCTCTCATCAGCTCCATCCATCTCAGTCTGGAGAGTAGATGGAGCGATTCCAGTGTACAGGTCACCACTGAATCGGTTCAACTCCCTGAGCTGAACAACAGCACGTTGCAATTCATCAGCAAAGTGATGATACCTAGTATCACCACCATAACGTAATTCACTATGATGGCCCAGGAATGCAGATTGGGCATCTGGGTAACCCGATAGTAGATCATTCTCCTCATCCCTCCATGGCAGATAGAGGAGGAGAAGATGGTAGTAGTAATCATCACCATGTGCTTCGGGTGTTTTATGGGACACACGAAGACATGCTGAAAACGTACGCCTTCTAATCCACCCAAGGGAAGTTTGAAGCTGATAGTAACCCTTGGGTGGATTGGAGACATTTGCAGGTCCTGCTGTATATTCGTACCACACAGCAAACTCTGCCAAACTCATTTGTGAGAAAGTTTCTACAGAGGGGCGGGCTGCATACCTCTCATATATCCCTGATTGGAACACATTATCACCATCTGCAAGCATTTCTAGCTGGTATCGAGGTCGCAGTATCCTCATCCTGTGCCTAAGTCTATCAGTACTCACATATTGAGTAGTACGTGACGCTCCTTTAAGCGGCAAATGGCAAAGCCTAAATGCTGCTTCTTGAGCACTGAGTAAGCGGTGGGTCAACATTGTGTTTCCAATCTTACTCAGGCGTCGTCGCTGCGAAGCACCTTCTGGAAGTTCGGATAAACGCTCGTCAATCAGAGACATCAGTTCTCGTGTTTCTTTGCATACATACTTTATAACATATTCAACTGCACCAAACACAGAACCAACCATTTGAACATCAATGTTGGCTTTCCATGCCAGTAGCAACTGCGGATTGTAGGCATTTACCCACTCTTCCCCTGCTGCTCGCTTCATGACATAGAAACGCGCTCGGTTTCCAATGTCATAATTCTGACGTAGCCGCGTCACATCAGTAATTGGCCTCGGAAAGTCAAACCGACACCTTCTCTTTCCACCCTTGAAGCACGTTTCTTTGTGCCGGTGGATTTGTGTACGCAACACAAGCGACCGTAATTGTTCACCCTCTGATCCTTCAGGGGGAATCTGAGTAGTGAGGTAGCGATCAACAAAGTCAGGGACTGCTTGAAGTCCCTCAACTGTATCTGTACTTGGAGCATCTTTCACCCACCAAAATGAGTGAACATGCGGAGACCCCCGCATCTGGAACTCAATCCTCCAGAAGAAGTCTACCACTGTTCCAATCGGTTTTGCATCACCTTTAAGAATGTGTTTTATAAACATGGCAAATCTGTGAGAAAAATGCCTGGCAACAGTCACAGGATTCCCAGCAACAAGCCTGCGCCTCTCCACTACATTTAGTGTGTGTACATTCTCAGAGTTTACCTGAGACATTCCAGCTTCATGTGCTAGTAAAACAAGCATATCCGGCCAGCTTAGATCATCAGCACTTAGTGTGATGAACCACGTGGGCGGACCAAGGGTGCGAATCATGGCAAATACTTCGAGTTTGCATCTCTGCCAGTAAGCTGCCGTTCCACGAAGATTATGCATGAATGCAAAACAGCTCTCAGACAATTGACGGTTTTCTGTAACCCCACATTTGACCTCACCTGCTGTCAATGAACTCAGCTCAATTTTACTTCTACCGTGTTGTACTGAAGACCGCATACGTAAAGCAATTGATATTTAATCTTGCAAACGCAATTGCTCTACCATGTTGCATGCCCAGAAAATATATGGAACATTCATCCGCCACCGAGAATCTGCACTCAAAAGTCGCATTTGGAAATAGTCCAGTGCAGTGATACTTACTTCCCGAGCTGCACGAAAGCCATTTATACCTAGAGGAAATAGGTTAGGAAAGGCCATCTCCTCTGCATTTGGATGAATGAAGAGATTAATAGGCTCTGCTACTACACGCCCTAGGTGTATTACATGGCTGTTCTGTTTCCCAACTAAAACGTCATTAACCTCCATGTTGGGAAGAGTATAGTCCATGCGCACTACACCCATCTCAACCTCAGGTTGATCTGTAGCTGCATAGCTACTGTCCCCAACCACACTACTTGTGTAACTGTTATCCACATTTACATCAACGTACAAAACATTGTTGTTTATTAGCCAGTGTACAGCATTTAGTACATGCTCTCTACTGACTGAGTACCATCGCCCACCAGGCTTCCCAGTCAACCCACCGGTGTATACTAATATCACCCCATCATCATTGGCTGTGCGAGGCAACTTCGCACACACTTCAGCCATGTTTACTGGGAAATTTATGCAACCTCCACTAACAGCCCTTTGCCCAAACTTCAGGATATGCAGCTTCATAAAGCAGTGGACCCTAGATACCAGACGAATTTCTAGAGGATTCAAACTGCTCAGCTCAGCTGGAATTACTCCTGCCTGCATGTTATTGCTAATACAAAATGGAGGCAATTTTGCAGTAATAATTTTATTCTTGCATCTGTTGCACACCCACCCATCACTCGGAGTACTTACCCCCCAACTTCTCAGATTTGCATACACAGAGGGCACTTTCTCTGCATTTATACTGCTACCCACGCTACAGTAGCATAGCTTTTTGCAGCTCATGCACACATTGCTAGGATATTCGCCTATTGCCTTTTGAAACGCAAGCCTATTCTGCAGCTCACCATCTCTAGCAGCTTTTCGACTTCTTCGAGTAGCATTGTTCTGAGGCGGTTGTTTGTTTTTTCGTGACTTTCATACAAGTCGGCATCGTTCGCGGCCTCAGTCCGCCTTTCCGAGCAGATTCCCGTATTCTTACGAGCCTCTTCTCCTCCTCGGGATTTTCACTAAATCGCTTCTCCGCATCAGCTGTCCTCCTTTTAGCTCGCCGACTGGCCAACTCCTCTGGCTTTTCTAAACTTCGTTTCTCTGCGTATCGTTTTCTTCGCTTTCTGCAGCGTAGTTCCTTTTCCTCTGAGGTTTCTGCACCACGCTTCCTCTTTCTATTCTCATAATAATAATATATATAATACAAACTAGCTACTCATAGCAATTGAACTTCAGCGTCTGGCATCATCAGTCGTGGAAGTACATATCTGTGAACAAATCAGACAGCAAAATTATCTGCTATTAGCTAGCTACATATAGCTATGCCACTAGCATTAGCTACACACACCAATATAGTATAGTACATGTGGCTACTATGCACATTACACCACCTAGTAAACCCTTATCTTATATCCATAGCTTTGAAAATGATCTCAAACAGCTAGCAGTGCATCCATGTAAACTTCACTACGACATTCAGCCCATATCTATCTTGCTATTGCTGCAACAGCTACATGTATAGCTACATTCACATTTCATTCATCCTACATGTAGCTACCATACAAAATGAGTATTGCTCCTCTAATGCACCCTAGCTACCCCTAGCTAGCTACACGGTTAGCTACACGTGTGTGTAACTGTTACACAGCTAGCTATAGCTATACGGACAGCATCCCAAAAAACCAAACAATGGTCACACTAGAGCACACACCAGATCAGCCTATGGACCAGCCTTCCCATGTTAGCATGTGCTCACACCCGAGCTACCCTACTAGTCTTGCGGGCCAGCCTCACTCACACTCTCAGGGTTGTAGAACTAATTCTGCCCTTACTTAGCTACACTCTTGCTGCAGATAAGGTGTGTATCATAGTGAGGTGAATTAAGTGAGTGCTGCAGTAGCTCTATAGTAGTAGAGCTAGCTATAACACTGCATGACTACCTAGCTATATATATATACATAGCAAACCATGCCTAATGCGGCCTCTAGGCTAGCCTCAGTAGCTAGCTAACCCCTTACATCATAGTAAAGTAGAAGTAGTTGTATTAGTACTATCGATGCCCTAACTGCCCCTAGCCCCAATTGGCTTACCTGAAATGTTCAGTGCAAGCTGACTAAGAGACATGTAGCTATTCTATATAGAGCCCAACCAGCACACATATATAGCTGGACCTAGCCAGTCTCTCAATAGAAAAAAAAAAGCTTTTAAAATACTATATATAAAAAGGAAATATTGCAGAAACATCTAATATTATAGAGAAAAAGCTGCAAAGAAAACAAATTGAATGTAAAAAAAAAAGTGAACTGGATATTATAACTAGGAATCGAACTGGTACACTAGGTATGGGAGTTCGTGCACTATCCACTAAGCCATTCTGCTGCTGTTTTATGGGTGCGTAAAACAATGGCTTATATTTATCTATCACGCTCAATGTTATTACAGTAACGGTGCTACCAACGTTACAACATTACAAATCCAACATAGTACTCTTCGCGGAGCGGCCTTCGGCCGCTCCGCTGCGAGTAATAATTATTAATACTTATCGCATTTCATGACTTCAGTACAGCAGGCTAATGAAGCGACATATGGGTTCACGTGATAGTTCACAAACCTTTTACTGGATGATAAGTGTCCTAAAATGTTACATGGTATCACTATAGTGGCTTACGGCGTGCAATGAGTTAAGGTGTTCTGTATATTATTGGTGTATGTCGTGATCATGCCCCATCATCCTGACACCTCTTTTATCCTGTATTGTTTATACACACGTATAACTTATAGCAACTCACTTTTATGATAAAGCACATTCCAAGTACTATAATCGTCCTAGTAGAAGCTGGTAAAGTGGTGATAAACGGTCTAGTCCGAATCATAACCACAGTCAACGGTCTCCAGGATTGCTGAACGGTTTAGTGAACGAGAGTAAGTAGATGGTCTCTCTGATACACTACAGTAAGCGGTCTAGTCAACACTCTCTAGACTAGTAAAGCGGTCTACACTCGTACTCAACGGTTGTTGCCAAGTGCATGTCATGTGACATACTGTGCGCATGCGTACAAAATTATTAAAATGGTGACCAACTGCAGAGCGAGTGCACTGTGTATAACTTTCGAGTTCCGTTTTATGATTATGAAAATGCTATGTTGTCGTGGACCTGCGCGCTGAAACGTGTGTTTTTTTTGGTGCTAAAACCACGGTGATTGCTTGAACCAAATTTGAGTTAGCCTCACTGAACAAGAACAAGATGAACAATTTGGTAGTCTAGCTACCTTCCACATTTCCAGTTTAGTGATGCTTTTTGGAAACTTTGGGATTGCAGAATATGAAGATTAGGTGCCTGTAAAACTTTATATGTTATTTTTAGCAGAGATTTGGAGGCTTTTGTTTTGTATTACGTAATGGGCGTATCGGTGCCATCCCTACATAGAGAGTCTACCGACTCTGATATTCTTTAAATCATACATGATACTATATACTCTGCCAAGTGTAAAGATAAGAAGGGGGTGTAAATAATACTCTGCCAAGTGTAAAGATAAGAAGGGAGTGTAAATAATATAATGTAATGTAATATAATGTAATATAATGTTTTGCGAAAAGTAGGGGTCACAGAGGTGATCCTTGGGGAACAAATATGAAAACGTATGTGAAGCTCCTCTACTTTCAGTTTCTGTGACGAGTTATGGCCAAAACAACACTATATACATTTTATATGTCTCCTTATGGGGCCCCTACAAAGCACGTGGTCAAAATGGCGTCTCTGGTAGTTACAGGCATACCGTCTTCGAACTTAGAGCGCACGAAGCATCAGAGATCTGGACAAGTTTACCACATACTTTTACTTAGGAAGGCTTACTACAGCTCCCAGGTTAGTAAAGTCTGTGTGGCCTCTGTATAAGTAGAGATATGAGAGCTATTAACGGACGGCACGTTCGAGTGATACGCTTGTGAGTTTCGAGCGCCCCACCTTGTCTCTCCACTCACCCACAGCAGCCATGACTCATCCTTGAAAGTATATTGCAGACAGAGATAGCAATATCTCAAAGACCGGTCGCTTTTTCGTAGCTTCTCCAGCAGCATTGTCATACATGGCTCCGGGTCAATTGTTATTTTCGCGAAAGGCTGGCTCGCGACCCGTCTCGCCCCGCCCAATACATCCGTTTCTACTCGAGCGCTATACTTTACACTTGGCAGAGCGATTAACCCTCGATATAATGTAATATCATGTAATATAATGTTTTGCGAAAAGTAGGGGTCACAGAGGTGTGAAACTTATACCATTGTGATCCTTGGGGAACAAATATGAAAACGTATGTGAAGCTCCTCTACTTTCAGTTTCTGTGAGGAGGTATGGCCAAAACAAAACTATACACATTTTATATGTCTCCTTATGGGGCCCCTGCAAAGCACGTGGTCAAAATGGCGTCTTTGGTAGCTACATGCATGCCGTCTTCGAACTTAGAGTGCACGAAGCATCAGAGATCTGGACAAGCTTACCGCATACTTTTACTAAGGAAGGCTTACTACAGCTCCCAGGTTAGAGTTTGTGTGGCCTCTGTATAAGTACAGATATGAGCGCTAGTAACGGACGGCATGTTCGAGCGATACGCTTGTGAGTTTCGAGCGCCCCACCTTGTCTCTCCACTCACCCACATCAGCCATGGCTCATCCTCGAAAGTATGCTGCAGACAGAGATAGCAAGCTCTCAAAGACCGGTCACTTTTTCGTAGCTTCTCCAGCACCATTGTCATACATGGCTCCGGGTCAATTGTTATTTTCGCGAAAGGCTGGCTCGCGACCCGTCTCGCCCCGCCCAATACATCCGTCGGATCAACTGTACTTGACGGACCAGACGGCAAACGCGTGCGGGAAGCCATAGGAGTGTGCGGAGACGTGGCACGTGACCAAAGCAAATGTGGGCAATGCACGTGAGCTGACAGTTGAGACGGCGTGTAAAAAAATGGAGAGGGTCAAGTTGCTTGTGGCTTGTAGGCAAGCTAAAGCTAACAACTGGCTGAGAAAGAACAAGAACATACAAAAAAGGCAGCAAAATGCAAGGTATGACTACTAACTAACTAATTACCTGAACGTACGTACAAAAAGCATAGTTAAGTATTATACACCTTTTTTTACACTCACGGGTACGCTCAGTGCTAGAGTGCCCTGCCTTTGCCTGGCAAAGGCAGTGGAGGCACTCTTGCCATGGCGCTCCCGCCACATAAATTCATCGAGGTATGAAGGGAGCATGGACTCGTGCACTCCCTTCATCCTCTTGAACTTGGTCTTCGCCCTATTCCAGTAGCTTTCGATGTTTTGGGTGTGTACCCCAGTTACTGGATCAACGAAGTGAAGGGAGTGGTTTACTGTCTCATGGTGTGAAACTTGCCGCAGCTGCTGCACACGATTGTATGCTGCCCACTCGTCACTGTGCACGATTGTCCCACTGCGAAGGTGCTGCTGCAGTATAGGCAGCAGTGTCTGAGCACTTCGATCAGGGACGATCGTCATCACTCCCAGGGCTGGAGCGTGGCTAGTGTCACACATGCCGAACACCCAACAATCAGATCTTGGAGGACGTCCCCGGTGATGCTAAAGGGTGAAAACATTACTGTGTGTTCAATTAGGTGCCAATATCATCTCTACCAACTACTTGCACCTTGGGCTTATGCCGAAAGAGGGACTCATCAATCTGCACGACCACACCTGGCCCTCCCAGCATGAGTGGAGAATCGCGGTTCAGAATTCTCCAGCTGCAGATGTCTCTGAAGTAGTGGTAGGCCTGAACTGCAGACTTCTCACTGACCTTTGCCTCTTCAGCCGCGTCAGTAACAGGGTATTCGCGGCACCACCAGTACATCAGAACCAGCCACTGCTGCAGCGTCAAATGGGACTTCTCAAAGAAGGTCCCATCTCGAAGACCCACTGACTTCCTGCAAGTGGCATCAGGACATCTCCACCTGTGATGCATAGCTACTAAAATTTTACAAGTATATTGCTAGGTATGATTGTGTATGTACCTATACTTGTCACTGACATCGCTGCGGGTCTGCATGATCATAGCCTGGTTGCATGCAGGACAGGTCTTGTTCCGGGCCAGGAGTCCCTTACTCTGGAACCAAGTGATCTGCTCATCGGTGTCGCCGAACATAACCGGACCTAAATCTAGTAGAGACATCTTGACTGCGGACTGCGAATTTCCCGCCGTTTTATTTTTCCCGCGACTACGGTAGGTACAAAGTATATACGTACCCATTATTAAAGGGCATGACTGTACCACGCCCACATTTGCTTTACGTGCTACGCCCCCGCACACGTCTCCGCACACTCCTATGGCTTCCCGCACGCGTTTGCCGTCTGGTCCGTCAAGTACAGTTGATCCCATCCGTTTCTACTCGACCGCTATACTTTACACTTGGCAGAGCGATTACCCTCTGTCCTTTAATTAACTCTTTAACACCCGAAATTAATTTATTGCGTGCATCACGTTACCGAGATTATTTCCGTGTGGACCATGTGAAAACGGGATCGTCTAGGTTCACCTTGTTTGAAACGGTTACGTCATAATTAATGTAAATTAACCCTTCTTGTCGTGCCGTTGTTGGCGGGCCGTTCAAGTTCAGCCTTGAGCCATCAGTGATCATCACAGCAGGGAGACCGAGGTAGGTTGCAGGAAGCACCATAAGAAAATTGTTTCAATTGTATAGTATCACCCCCAACCCACTATAGATCAAGGCAGGACTTGCTTAAGGTATCTGTCCCCCAGATAAACTTTATATAAATCATTCATATAACAGAATGGACAACTGGACAAGAGGTCTCCAACATCGTGGTGTTTATTATGAGGGTTGGGTGGAGGATGCTGAGCAAGTACTTAGACTACACAGCAGAGCAACAGTTACATCCTATGGCACACGTCGCTCTTCCAAAACCCCTGGCAACTCCAGCGATGCAACGGATGATAAAGAGAACACTACTGGAAGTGAAAACAAGGTATATAATTACACACTGCAATACAAGTCTGCTTTCTCAAGCATATCAAACATATTTATGCTCGCATAATAATAGACCTTTATCCATTGGGGGGGGTAAAAGTAGGCACTAAATGGAGAAAATACAAGTGAACATGTGCTTTTTCTGCATACAAATATAAGAACATGCAATATCTTGTCCTTCAAGAATGTTTCCCCATTATAGCATAACGAATAAACGTCTATTATACTAACATGAACATTAAATTTTCTGTTTTTAATGAACACTGAATGCATGCTCTACAGGTCACTGCAAAGATTTTTTGGAATCAAGGACAGATGCTAATTGCAAATACACCTTTTAGCATCATTGAATCTAGAAGGTTGGAATGCCAGTTTGGGCCACATTATTACAAAGAAAGGCCACAGAAGAGCACTAGACTAAAGCTCCAAGGTAGTCGCAAAATGGGATGCCATGCTCACATACTCATTAAGAAGTGCAGGCTATATCCAGAATACAAGATTACTGATGAGGAAATGAAGCGACTCACCTTGCGCACACTGAGGGATAAAAAGATGAATGCATTAAAGCTTCTGCTCTCAAAAAACCCTGAGGCAGTGATAACAAAGGTGATGTACTTCGTTTCCTTACCAACTGAGGAAGCACACAATGGCCACCCTGTAGGGGCAGGTGTGGGAGGATTTTCACAGCGAATGAATGGACAGGTAGCAGCCAAGATAGCTGAGATAGTGGCAGAAGGGATCACAGACAAAAGCCAAGTAAGAACCCTACTGCGCTACTATGTCATGCATGAACTTTGTAAAGATGCACCGCCGGATCCAAATGACCGTGCATACTTTCCAATGGACAATGATCTCAAGAACCACATCTACATGGCCAAACGTGCTCTACAATTGTCATGCTTGGACCAAGAGAATGCTCACCTGAAAATTGAACAATGGAAGACAACAGACACAGAAAGCACTCACTTCTTTCGTCCATACATCCAGGAGGTAGGCAGTGAACCAGACAGCAAGCCCAAGGATGATTCAATGGCATCTCTGTCTGTAGGGAAAGAGACCAACAAATATGTTGGGAATGATGGTGCTGATGACACTGCTGCAATTACAGATGATGGCTCTTACACACAAACTCTCCTCTGGGTACACCAAACCGAATGGCAGAAGGAACTCCTACAACGGTATGGAAATACCATCAGCCTAATTGATGCCACATACAAAACTACACGCTATGAGCTAGCCCTCTTCTTCATATGTGTCCGTACCAATGTTGGCTACTCAGTTGTAGCTGAGTTCATTGTTCAGGGCGAAAATGCTGAAAATATTCAGGAGGCCCTCACAATTCTCACTCAGTGGAACCCTGAGTGGAATCCACGATACTTCATGTCGGACTATTCTGAGGCAGAACTCAATGCCATCCAAGCTACGTTTCCTTTTACTACAGTATACCTGTGCGACTTTCACAGGGAGCAAGCATGGATGCGATGGACCCATGACCATAAACATGGTCTTTCTCCTGTGGAGGCAGAAGAGCTACTTGATTTACTTCGTGCATGTGCTTGGGTCCCACCTGTTGATGGTGACCAAGGGTTGCAGTACCGCATGGCAGTGAGCGAGCTCAAGAATTCCCAAGTATGGAATAACCATATCACTGTCCGTCAGTGGCTCTCTAATAAGTGGCTGTCTATCCCTGAGGTATAATTACAAGTGTTTGCTATAGAATATAATCTTACTAGTGTTGAATGTATCTATATTCTTTGTCTCATTGCAGCGCTGGGCCAGAGCATTTCGGGACAACGACGACCACGCTGCTGTCAATACTAACAATGGTGTCGAGGCACAGAACAGGCTATTTAAATACAGTTTTTTGCCCAAAACGAAGCAAAAAGCTACCCTTTCTAGCACAATTGCTATCCTGGTTGAGGAGTATCTTCCTAGCTGCAAGCAGAAGTACCTCTTTCAAAATTACCAACAATCATCCCAGTACAGAGCTTACAAAAGCTTTGTTCCCACATATTTGCATAACAGACCTCGTTCACTGATTGCTCACTGCTTGGATCGAAAGGCTAAAGGAGAAAAGTTTTCTTCTAATGCAGTTCATGATATAGACAGAGAAATAGGCACATTTGAAGTTGAGAAGGACTCTAGCAGCAAGAAAACAGTGAACTTTGGTCATTGCACTCAAGACAACATGCCGTCATGCACATGCAAAGACTGGCAAAGGTTTCACCTCCCATGCAAGCATTTCTTTGCTGTGTTTCAACACAGACCTGAATGGCAGTGGGAACAACTACCCAAGTCATACCTGCAGAGTGCCTATCTGTCCACAGACAGTGACGCTTTGGCCAGGCACTTCAGTATCACGCCATCATCTGGTGGAATTTCTGCACATGAGAACAGTACTGGAAAGGAAAGCACTACAGATGACTCCAAATAGAGCTATTGAACAAGAGAATAGCAATGAAGACAGTATCGTTGATAACCCTCCGAGACAGGTAATGAATACTGCTAATTTAAGTGCTATAATAGCTTAATTGATTATGTAAATAGGATAGCTACATATAAATACATGTATACATATTGTCATTCAGGTTCATGGCATCTCCTTAAAAGCAGCTGGTGAGAGAGTTCGAATCACACTTAAGGAAGTTGAGACCCTGACCTATTCATGTATCAATTCAGACGACCTCCTACAACTCCATGACCAGCTGAAACAGCTAAAGTCGGTATTCCAATCCAAGCTTCCTCATCTTGAAGGAATAGTCATACGACCTGCTATAGTCTCACATGCCATAAAGATAAAAAGGAAGTATTCCCATCTCACTGCAAAACGACACATAAAACACTGCAATATCCTTCCAGAGGCAAATCACAAGAAGAAAAATAAATTGGACTCTCGCTACCGGAATAGAGTGGGCATCAGAGCAGACCGACTGCGAAAGGTTTGCCTACTTAGGCTACAATTGTGGTATCACATATATATGCGTTAATGTTACTGTCCATTATAGGAAGCTAAGGAAAAGAACCATGAGTTAGAAGGGTATGCCAAAATTCTTACTGTAAAGTGAGTTTTGTTTACATCTATTATGCAACTATCCCAACAGGAAAGGCAATTCTCACTCAGATAAACATCAAGCTGCTCAACCAGCTTCAAAAGGTAGTAATAAAGCCTTATTCCCAAGCTTCACCCCCAGCTTAGTGTACATTGTTACCTCTGCAACACAATCCATAGGTACAAGAAAACGAGCAAGATGTGGGGACTGTGGTGGCTGCCAGCGGAGTGACTTACAGCGGTATTCTGCTCGATGTTTCGCACAGGTAAGATTGTTGTTAATTCTCTCAGTGGTTCATAGGCCATTCTCAAAAACATGGTTATCCTCTCAGGGTATACAGAATGGAACTCTTCAAGCTCCTCCTGGAACCAGTATTCCTGCTGTTCCCATATCAATTCTACATGAGATGGAACGGAGTGACAAATGGCCTGCCGACTTAGTACTGTAGTCTTCGCTTTTCTGGCACTTGTGATATTATATTTATGGCATTCAAAGGGTTAATTAATTAACTTAGTAATGACGTAACCGTTTCAAACCGGGTGAACTTAGACGATGCCATGTGAAAACGTAAGCGGTTACAGACATTGGGTTTTTTCTTCGTGTAGACGGCGCTATTCAAAGACCTGGACTGCTACAGAGGGGGAAAAGTGCGGTGTATATGTTGGTAACGTTATGTAGCATGTACAGTGCCGATTCGAAGAGATATTGCACGGATCGAAGTGCAGATGGACCTCTGTGTTGATATCACTGACATTATACTTGTGTTACCTCCTGGAAGCGAAGACTCCACAGTATATTATGACAGGTGAGTAACTTGCTGTATGATAGCCAAGTTTTCTTATAATCTGGGGGCTAGGAATAGCAAAGAACAAAGGTCACACACGAAGCCATGAAGCGTAAAGATTTACTGATAGCAACTAGCTACACTAATTAGTACACATGAAGTGGGCTTAAGAAAGCTTCTCTCCCCCTTCCTTTTCCCTGAATGGTACATCAAACTCAAGACAGGTTCAGTAGCAGATAAGCTTGAAGATATGAATGAAGGTAAGTGAATATGTGATGAGAAGAGATGCTTAGATGTACATAAGAGATGCTTAGATGTAATGCACCTATCAATGGTATGCCCTACCTACACCACCTGGGGATTGATGGGGGGTAAGAGGGGATTGTACACATTACAGCATGCTAATTCCCCATACCTGGAGTGCAAGACTGGGTGCCAATCCCCTCTGTACCCCTTACTAATACCCCACCTCCCCCCTCACATGCAAATTATTTTTCTACAATTCATTTTTAACATGTACCGAGAGAATGTATATATGCACAGAAATAGCAGTCAGAGAGACTCACAAGAGGAACATTTAAAGATATCTGGTGAGTTACTAGCATCAACTCCCACACAAATTCCATGAAACCACAAGTCACATCGGTCGCAGCAAATCCAAAATTCAACATCATTTGTCTCTTCTTCATACTGGCCACCACAGGCACCGCAGTAACACACAGTCTCCTCTTTTCGCTCCTGTTCCTTTGCAAGTCTGCGTTGACGTCGTGTCTGTGCTGCTTTGGCAGCTCCCCGCTTACGGTTGTTTGCAATCATTGTCAGATGATCGAGCCAGATGTTAACTTCACATACAGGCAGCATGGTTTTCCTTGCTATTACTTCAAGCTGTGACGGTTCTGGAACAGCTCCTTTTAAAGAAGAATGAAATTCTTTTAAGGATGCCGAAGGGGGCTGTATCATAGCAGAAGTTCTACTTGAGAAAGCAGCTTCCGGATTTAGAAAATGTCCTGCACAAAACCCTTTACACTTTTCACAATTTAGACTTCCCCAGGATCGTGCAGGGTCAGGAACTGGCAAAGGAATATAGCCCAAATTTGGGCCTCCAGGAAACCAAGTGTGAACATCTGGTGGACCTCTCACACAAAGAGGATGTGGACATCCCTCCTTGAAACAGCATTTCAGAATAAACAAGTACTGCGGTGGGTAGCCCTCCAGCATGTGATTCTTTCTCACCGTCCACACCTTGTTGAAGTACACAAACAAGTCGGGGTCAGCTTTCTTTAATTCATCTTTCTTTTTCTTTGATCCCTTTAACCCTTTAATTACCGTAATGCGCATGCGTAGCGTACTGTCAATAACCGAATTAATTTCCGCTTGGAGCACGAGGTAAAAGAGGTCAAATAAAAATGGCTGGTTGAGTTAGAAGACGGCTTTACTGGCTCAAATTTTTTTATAGCGAAGTAGAAAACGTGTGTAAAAGTAGTAATATACAGTGTTTCGAGTGATATTGTAAGAAGTTTTATGGAGGGAGTCCGTGGGACCGGAACTAATGACAATGTCGGTACGTTGTCGTGATGACAGTCGATGTATAGCTGTCAAGCTCCCACTGCTGATGCATTTGATGAACACCAAGCTATTATTTGACAATCTCAGAGTCGGTAGTAGTCCTGGAGTGCCAATTCAATCAACAAACAGTGATGGGATGTGCCTGTGAAGCTGAGCGATTCTCGATGTACTACCGCGAACAAAACGCGGAATGACGTAATGATCAACCTAATATGAAGCGAGTGCTAATGGAGAAGAAACCTGGTACAGAGGAAGGAGAGCCCTTGAAAACGATAATGAAGCTTTCAGGTGAGTAGTGGCTACTTAGAAGGGGTAAGAAAGCTATGGGGTAGAAGCATACAAGTGCATGTATTATAACCATGAATAATACTGCTTTACTAGCCTACTAGGTGTATGTAAATAAGTCAGTTTAGTTGTATAGGTGCAGTGGCGGATCCAGGGGGGGGGGGCCAGGGGGGCCGGTGCCCCCCCCCTCGGGCTAGTGTATTTTTTTTAGTACTATTATATATATCAACGCTAGCGCTTATGAGCATAGTATACTTACAGTCTAAAATCGGCTCCAGTTCTCTCCTACAGTCGTCGCGAATCGATTACTGCACGCTCGGCACAAAGTACGTTCTTGATCACGTGCTGATGCTAGGGCTACGCGTAAATGCAACGTGGTTCTACCATCACTATAACAGTACTACTATACACATGTAATAGTCTTCTGGCAACTTTACACAAGCCATCATCATGTCAAAACGAGCCAAATCAAGTGAGAGACCTAAAGGACAGACTGCTAAACGTGTGTGTGAGAGCAGTGATTTGCGAAAATTCTTTTCAGTGAGGTAAGCCTTTCTCACTCACTTTGGTAATACTCTAAGCTCATCAGCTACCTATTACAGTGCACATGCATGGATATTTTTTAATAAGATTAATATGAGTATATAATTATAGACACAAATGCATATGAGACGGGGTAGCTAATTACTACAACAATATAATTATTTACTGCAGTGTTGGAGCTTCTGTGGGCGGTACTAGTAGTTCTTCCAGTCATTTTCATGATGAGCCTACTAAGGGCCGAGGCGAATCTGAAGCTGACTCTCTAGAGAGCTGTGACAAAGGCAGCGATGAGGAAGACAGTGATGCAGCCAAGGAGCGCGACAGTGGCAAAGAAGGCAGTACCGCAAAGGCTTCCTTGCCTCATGGGCCTACTTTGCAGGGAATGCACTCCGCTGTACGCTCAGGAGACTTTGGTCAAGTGGTGCAGCTGCAAACCCAAAGAGATCTCAATGACAGTGAGAAATTTTTCCTGCTTAAGCACCACTCTGTGCCCAGCCAGGGCTACCACTTCCCCACTCGTGTCTTCCACGAACGGCAAAGGCATTTTCAAAGCAGCTGGCTAGACAGGTACAAAGGTCTAGTGTATTCTGAGTCAGAAGACGGTGGGTACTGCAAGTATTGCGTGCTCTTTGCAAGATGTGAGCCATCAGTGAAAGAGTTAGGTGTACTGGTAAACCGGCCACTAACAAATTTTAAGAAGGCTACTGAGAAGCTGAACGAGCACTTTGGTTCGAAAACCCGAAGGTCTCACCAGGCTGCTGTAGAGAGAGCAATGGCTTTCATTGCTGTGATGGAGAATCAGGCAGTGTCAATTGATCAACAACTCCGCTCCAAGAAAGCCAAACTTGTCGCTGAAAATCGTTTGAAGCTGCGATCAATTGCTGCAACAGTCATCTTCTGTGGACGACAAGCACTTGCCTTTAGAGGCCATCGCGATGACAGGCTTGCACTGATGGATGAAGCTCCTGAATCCATAAACCATGGAAATTTCCAAGCATTATTGCAGTTCCGCATTGATGCTGGTGATGAAGTCTTGAAGGAGCACCTCAAGACAGCAGGTCGTAATGCAATCTACACCAGTAAGGAAATTCAAAATGAAATGATCACTGTTTGTGGCACCATCATCCAAAACAAGCTTCTACAGTGAATCCGGGAAGCACGATTCTATTCGTTGATTGCGGATGAGGCAACCGACTCAGCAAATGACGAACAGCTTTCCATAAGCATACGATTTGTGGAAAATGGCACCCCAAATGAGAAGTTTCTTGGTTTCCATGAGTGTCGATCTGGTGTCACTGGAGAGGCCATTGCTGGGGATATTCTTGAACAGCTCACTGAATGGCAGCTAGAACCACAACTTCTTCGAGGACAAGCTTACGATGGAGCAGGTGCAATGGCCGGTAGGTCAAAGGGTGCAGCTGCACGCATAACCTCACAGTATCCGAAAGCAGTGTACACACACTGTGCTGCACATAGGTTGAATCTTTGTGTAGTGAAGTGCTGTAGTGTGCGGGAAGTTAGCAACATGATGCAAACAGCAGATGCAGTAGCTCGCTTCTTTAGCAACTCACCCAAAAGGCAGCTTGCACTGGAAACTTGGATAGACGACATCTTCCAGGATGAAAAACGGAAAAAGTTGAAGGAGATGTGCCGAACCAGGTGGGTGGAGAGACATGAGGCATTTGAGATTTTTGCAGACCTTTTCCTACCTACAGTCAGTTGTTTGGAGGCAATTGCAAATGCTTCAACCGCTGAATGGAACAGGGAGTCACGATCAGATGCCCAGTCTCTTGTATTGTCTATGTTGCGCTTTTCATTCATTCTGGCATTGGTAGCAACTCAGAGGGTTCTGGCATACACAAAGGGGCTGAGCGTGAAGCTACAGGGCCCATATGTTGATGTGGCTCATGCCCATCGTGAGATTGAGACAGTAAAGACCACTCTCCAAGGGGTTCGAGCGAATGTGAAGTCATTTCATGCTCACATTTACACCCAAGCTTCCCTAATTGCCCAAAGTGTTGACACTGAGGAGTCCACCCCACGCCTTGCAAATAGGCAGCAGCATCGCCAGAACATCCCAGCACCAAATTGCACAGATTATTACTGCCTTAACCTTACAATCCCACTGCTGGATCACTTGATCACTGAACTCAATACTCGGTTTGATACAGCATCATCTCAGAATGTCATGGAATTCATGCGTTTATTACCATCGGCAATCACGTGCACTGCTCCAAAGTCCAGTCGACAAAACTTTGAGAACATCTTGCAGTTCTACGAGAATGACCTTCCATGTCCACTATCGTTTGATTCTGAGCTTGACCTGTGGCAGCACAAGTGGGAAGCTGAGCCTCAGCTGGCCTCTGAGCTTAATACTCCAGAGAGATGCTTGGCCCACACAGACAAAGACTTCTTTCCTAACATTCATGTGCTGTTAAGAATCATGGCCACCCTTCCTGTCACTAGTTGCGAGTGTGAGCGGTCAATCAGCATGCTGAAGTTGGTCAAATCACCACTCCGGAGTAGCATGGGGCAGGACAGACTCAACGGTTTGGCAATGTTAAAGTATCATCGTGATGTGGAGCTTAGTCCAGAGGAAGTTGTACAAGAATTTGCTCTTCGCCATCCACGTCGTATGCAGCTAGACTGAATCGGTCACATGTCCCTATTTAACGATATATTGCGATACTTGATATAATATTGTCCTACGCCGTCATAACATCAGTAAATAGGGGGTGGAGCGTCGAGCAGCAGGCGTGGTAAGTATAAGTATAATCATTCTGTGTTACAATAATATATAGCGATTTGCAGCTGAAATATAAAGACAGCGGTTACCGACAGCTCAAACATTTTTCGGCTGCTTCGCAGCCTCTATTGCCTTGTGCCCCCCCCCTTCCACAGTCCTGGATCCGCCCCTGAGGTGCTTCTGGATGTGGTACTGCATAAAGCAGTCATCATCAGTACCACTGTGACAAAGTCGCAGCCCACACTCCCTGCAATACCATGTCGTGTAGCCAGTTTGACATTTACGGCAGCGGCCCTTCTGGGTTTTGCGGGGGAAGTGATTCAAAGCCTGCACTTCACTACTGGAACTTATAACTGGCACTAGACTTGGCCGTCCGGGTTGCTTCCTGCTGTTGTAGTCCCCAATCAGTTCCCTTGCAAGCTGGGCACGGAATTCCTTTAGTGGCAGATACTTGCCTGTCTGGGGTGTGAACTTGTACAAAATGTGTGCGTTGGTGATAGTGACATCCACTAAAAACCAAAAAATGTACTTGTACATCTTCTGTGATTTGGCCCGAACAGTATAATATTGCCGAAGTTGATCTCCTCTGTCTACACCACCCATGTATTGGTTGTAAAGAGCAACCGACTCAGGACATGGAACATCAACGCGTGTTCCATCTTTCTGCCGTCGTCGTACTGTTACACTTGTGGAGGCCTGTGTGTTTGTGGACAGCATGGTAACTGCCCTGTTGTCCTGCCAAACAGAAACTACGAGATTACCGGCCTGACGAACTTCAGAGTCACCACGCTTCTTCAGCCCTTTCTTTGTGAGCGGCTTAAATTCTTGTGGAAAATGTCGCCGGTTTGATCTGAGAGTGCCGCATGCATAGATTCCATCTTTGAGAAGGTCAGAAAAGAGGTCGACTCCAGAAAAGAAGTTATCACAGAATATGTGGTAGTGCTTCCCTTCAAGGCTTGCTGTTAGACGCTTCACTACAGCTGCACCAAGGCCTTGTTCTGGTGATTTTGATGCACCAGTATATACATTCAAATCACAAAAGTATCCATTTGCACTATTTGCACATACCCAGACCTTGATCCCACGTTTTACTGGTTTCTTGGGCATATACTGCTTCAAACTGGAGCGGCCCTTGAAGCGGATCATGGCTTCGTCAATGGCATTGTGGCAGGTTGGTCGGTAGAGCATCAGGAACTTTGACTTTAGATGGTCAATGATCGGCTGAATCTTGCCAAGTTTGTCAAAGTTGGGGTCAGACCTTGGTAGCAACAGAGTATTGTCAACAAAGTGCAAATACCTGCTGATTTCCATGAAGCGATTCCTGGAGATACGACTTGCAATCGGAGAATAGTGATAGATTGGGTCTCGTCTCCAATAGTCGAACAATGAAGGGAGCTGATTCAGGCCCATGAGAATCATGAAGCCAAAGTATGCCTTCAGCTCCTCTACCGTGACCTGTTCCCACGTGGCAAACTTGGTGGCATCCATGACCTGACTCGCATAGAGGTTGGTCTGATCGACTATCAGCTGCATAATCCCCATGCCAAAGAAGAGCTGGAAGATCTCAGCAAACTGAATTGGAATGGCAGTGGTGGGCCCAGTCGCCTCCTGGAACGGTTCCACTTGAACCAACGTGTACTGATTGGTCCACTCAACCTCCAGCGGTGTGGGCCTATACAGTGACGGGAGGGAGGAGAGAGGGGGTGGATAATGATGTTCATGTTTGACGTTCATACCTCCTGCCTCCAATGTTGCTATAATCTAAATCGGGCCTCTAAATCGTTTAGATACCTTGCGGCTAACCTATATTTATGAATATTTATACTTCCCCCCCCCCAGGAAAATCTCATGGATACCCTATTTTGAACTGCTGTAGTACGGTATGTTTGTAATTGTACGCACTAGTGAGACCTGTAGTTGTGATGGCTAACTATCCCATATTTTATTGGAGGGAATGGGACTATGATGTAATCTTGTCAAGAGAATGACAGTAAGGGCAATGGGTGAAGGGCAGCCTCGTTTCCATGCCTTCAATGAGGTACCTCCTTTGCTTACTCATGCAGGGGAGGTCTGGAAAGAGACCTCTATACTGAAGTTGTACCTCTAATTTACCTTTCAGATGCCCTCTTCCTCTTCTGCCCTTTGATCTTCCGAGTCTGTGCATGTGACCTGAAAAACATTAGCAAATTTTATTCAGTTTACATGTACTGATATGATTATAGGAGCTACCTTACCTACTCCCACTGCTGCTAGGTGCATCAGAATCTGGAAATGGTGTCACTGGGGTGGGTGTCGGACTTGGACCATGTGTACTGCGTTTTGGGGTTGATGAATGCTGGTTGTAACTCAGGAACTTTCTGCAGCATTAATAAGTCTGCATAGTGCTGAGCTGGGTTCTTAGGGAAGACCTTTTGACCCTTAACGACGCCGCACAGAGTTCTCCTGTTGTCTGTGTTTTGGTAAAGTTATAGGAGGTTGTTTGTAAAATCGAGGGATATTTGTTGACATAGTCAGTGTAGGTTGTGAGTGTTTGTCTCCCATCTACAACTAGAGAGCGATGCTGGCTATTTCTAGCCAGGGTGTCCAGCCTGTAACCACAAGCATCATCACGGTTGGCATTAGTCACCTCAGAACCATCAGTATATTGGATAAAATTTAATCCCTGATATAATGCAGAACTCCAATGCGTGTCGGGATGGAAACGTAATTCGAACCCTTTGCGCGCTCTGCGGCTAGTCACTCTTGCAGCACCACGGTAGTTTCTAGCAGCCCTGTGTCGGCGGTTACGCGCTATACACAACTGCACAACAACAACTGCACTGCCGTTTTATGTCGGGGGTGTTATGTAATGACGACTATCGGCAAAGAATAGCCCCCTGTAGTGATAGCAGGACATACTATCCAACCCCAGGCACTCTTTGTCAACTGTTTCTTGTATTTTGATTACCTAGTAAGCCTAAAACACACTTTTATCAACCCTACTAGCTAGTTTATCTGCCTATCATGCCTGTACGTTTACCTTGTTTATTGTGTCTGCTGTTGTTTATGGCTCTCTTGCAGTCCAGCGCCCTCGAACTTGCTATCAAAGTAAAGCTGGGGAAGTCTTCTCTCTCATTCTGCAAAGTTTTCGGGACGAATCTTCTCCCTTTTTCAGCTAGAGGCGGCTAACGCTATGCGTTACCATGCACGCGTACCGATTAAAATTCCTATGGTCATTGCATTACGTAATACGCAAGCGCAACGGTCGGTAAAGAGTTAAGGTGCTGTTGAATTCGAGAGTAGGTTACCTTGGTCTTAAGCCGTTGGTTTACATCAAATGTAAGGACGCCCGTTCGCCTCCAGGCGTCAGCACCGACATTGGAGGCTTCCACAAATTCTTCGACAGTTTTGCCAATGTCTGGAAATTTATCCACAATATTCTTAACTTTCCTGGAAACTGTACGAGAGAGAAACCTTCGGTCTGCCAAAGCCTTTGCTTTTTGACGCCTGAATTGTCGTACTAAAGCCTTCCTTTTTTGAGCAATCACTTCCTTAGCTCTCTTGGAAGCTAGAGAACTGAGTGTTACCACCTCCCCAAGATCTTCATCCTCGGAGTCAGTGACAATACTATCATTGACTGCAGCCGCAGTTCTCTCATCCTCCAAGTCTGCCTTCGATGCTGCATCGAAGGCATCAAACGACTGTTTCAAAAGAATTGCTTCTGAAGGCCTACACAAGTATAGGATATAACTATAGAAGTTATTCAAGTGCTCTTTGAGAGGTGGCGCACTATATTCCAACCCAGATTCTTCCTCAATATACTCGACAACACAAAACCAGTTGTACTGACCTGCTTTAAGGATCTCTTGCATCTCACAAAATTGAGGTAAGTGGAGGGAACGTTCAAGTTCCCAATCCTGAAAGATGGAGGCACAAGCTGAATTACTGACACAGTCCATCCCCGAACTGAGCTTCTCACCCTCGTGACTGGGGGGTGCGGGCGCTGTGAATGAACGGCTGCCTGCAATGTCACTCTGTGAGTGGGGGTTCTGGGGAGAGGACTCCGCTGCACCGACACGGTCCATCTCTGGACTGAGCTTCTCACCCTCGTGACTTGGGGGTGCGGGCGCTGTGAATGAACGGCTGCCTGCAATGCCAGTCTGTGGGTGGGGGTTCTGGGGAGAGGACTCCGCTGCACTGACACGGTCCATCTCCGGACTGAGCTTCTCACCCTCGTGACTTAGGGGTGTGGGCGCTGTGAATGAACGGCTGCCTGCAATGCCAGTCTGTGGGTGGGGGTTCTGGGGAGAGGACTCCGCTGCACTGACGCGGTCCATCTCCGGACTGAGCTTCTCACCCTCGTGACTGGGGGGTGCGGGCGCTGTGAATGAACGGCTGCCTGCAATGCCAGTCTGTGGGTGGGGGTTCAGGGGAGGGGACTCTGCTGTACCGACACGGTCCATCCTCAGACCAAACTCTGAGCTGAGGATCTCATAATCCAAGACATTGTTAAGAGGATCATAAACAGGGTCAATGTTCAGTTCTTCCCCCTCTGCATCATCAGACTCCAATTCAGACTCCAATTCCACCCCCATGGAAAGAAGAATTGCTTTCTCTCTTGTCCTTGCCAAAGAGTCCACTGCTTCACAAATCCGTCGAGCTTCATCAATAGCTTCTTCCACTTGATGGCTTCTAACGTCCATTCCCTGGAACCCAAATACCTTCCTAGCCGCTGTGACAGATAACCCAGACGCCTTGAACACGGAGTAGCGAATGAGTTCCCTTTCCCTATCGGACTGTACAAGGCTTAAAATGGACTTCACCTCAGAGGAGCTGATGGCAGGATTTGCAACAGGCTTGGCACTCTGAAGAGCAGCTGCAAAGTGGACGAATTTCATGTAATCCACACCTTCTATAAATTCAACTAGGTACCAAAATTGAGTTTGCTTCCGTGAGTCACCGAGACAAATGCACACCAGAGGCATCTGAAGGAGACGCAGTCTTGCTGTATCTTGCTTGTAGGTGAGGTTTAGAAACGCAGCCCTGAAAGCTTCACTCAGCTTTTGAAACCCATTAGAGCTGACTGCCTGAGCAACGTGTAACATGGCATTACAGGATGTACATGGCTGTTTGTGGTGCATCTCACAGTATAGAGTTCGAGCAGCAATATATTCCCTCAGCGTAAGTCCTCTGAATAAAGTTACATAAATACAATCATTTACTTTCTGTGCAACTGGATCACATAACCTTCTTTATTCTGTTGTTTATATGTTAGTATAAGACTATGACAGTTACTATGTACATCTTTCTGCCCCCCCACAATGCCCATTGTGTGGCTTTCCTCATGAGGGGGCGATACTAAAAAGATGGTTCATCAGGTGGGATGCTAGGTTCCCTAGAGGTCTCTGCTTCAGATGAAGATCCTCCATAATAGTCCTCAACAGAATTGATGCTGGAGGACCGCCTAGACAATGGCGATGTAGGTGAAAAGTGTGACAGTGGGGATTTAGGAGACAAGAATGGAGAAGTAGATGTGCTTGTTTCAGCTGATTCTGATGAAGGCTTCTGTGACAGATACCGCTGTGCACGTTTCTCCTTCCGGCAAATGATGGTAAGTTCAGCCTCAAGCTCTCTCCTTTTTTTCTTCAGTTCCATCTGTTCTTCAGTCAACTGGTCACACACTTTATAGTTCCGTGTCGTTTCTGCCTGGGAGCACCGTTTCTCTTTAAAGCGGATCACCTGTGTAATATCCTGTATCTTCCAATTCCTTCTTACGCTTCCTCCTCATGTCTCCATCAAATTTTGGTCGTTTAGGGGTGCTCTCTACGGCACTTTCTTCCCCATAAACTTTTGATCTTGATCTTCCCTTCTTGAAATTGTACCCATCACTTGATACTCTTGATCGGGCTTTCTCTAGCAGCTCTCCTCGATTCCCCTTTTGAATAAGAACTGGGTTTTCCAGTGCTAGCTCCATAGCAGCACTGTTTACTTTCTGCTGGAATGAAGTTAAATTAGGCTTTCGATAAATCGGAGCTTGTTCCTGAACTTTTCGCATGGCTTCATCACTGAGCTGGACTGGCTCTGGAGAACTTCTATCATCCTTTGAGATAAAAAGCAACACAAACATGATCACAAAGTTACAATACACAAGGTATTATATCGCAAAAACTTTCAAGCACAAAGAGTCTGCATGTAGCTAAACCCATGCACCCTTAGCTACGCTACACCTACAACGAGTCATAGTACATCAATCACTTTATTCAGGGTTTGGTACTGCTGCACATACTGTATGTATAGCTCTGCTAAATTTCTTCATAGTATACATCATGGCAATTTTTTTACCTCTAATGGTACTCTGATGAGTGAAAATCCAGTAGAGGTGACAGCTAGCCGCAGCTGCTTAGAGGTTCTTGAGTTGGTTTCATCAGAATGTTCAATCTATACAGCACAAACAAACTACTAATGAGGAAGCTTTGATATGATCTTTGCACCTACAAGTATACCCCAAACAAATAAAAAATGCTTCTTCATCCCCAATAGCCAGACTTACTGACTGCTGTGCAGAAGTCAGATCAACCACATCAGCAGGTTGCTGTATTGGTACAGGGTTAAATTAGGCTTTCGATAAATCGGAGCTTGTTCCTGAACTTTTCGCATGGCTTCATCACTGAGCTGGACTGGCTCTGGAGAACTTCTATCATCCTTTGAGATAAAAAGCAACACACAAGTTACAATACACAAGTATTATATCGCAAAAACTTTCAAGCACAAAGAGTCTGCATGTAGCTAAACCCATGCACCCTTAGCTACGCTACACCTACAACGAGTCATAGTACATCAATCACTTTATTCAGGGTTTGGTACTGCTGCACATACTGTATGTATAGCTCTGCTAAATTTCTTCATAGTATACATCATGGCAATTTTTTTACCTCTAATGGTACTCTGATGAGTGAAAATCCAGTAGAGGTGACAGCTAGCCGCAGCTGCTTAGAGGTTCTTGAGTTGGTTTCATCAGAATGTTCAATCTATACAGCACAAACAAACTACTAATGAGGAAGCTTTGATATGATCTTTGCACCTACAAGTATACCCCAAACAAATAAAAAATGCTTCTTCATCCCCAATAGCCAGACTTACTGACTGCTGTGCAGAAGTCAGATCAACCACATCAGCAGGTTGCTGTATTGGTACACTGTCGACTTCGCAAGGGGGTTGCGATGCTGTCTTGCCAATACTTGCCTGTGTGTGTGTGTGTATGTGTGTGTGTAATGCTAGATATTAAGGGGGGATCTAGGGGGTCTGGATCCCGGGCAAGCTAAGCCGTTTCATGTCTTCCTGCACAGTCAGTCAACTTTGCTGGCCTTAATTCAGTTCGAATACCTTCACCTTTATTCAATTCTCATAAGCTAATATCCAACTCACCAGCTGCAATTGTACCACTATGCCTAAAGGTTAATTGATCCTCACAGTTTTTACAAGACAGGAAACCTTGTAAAATAAAGTAGAAATTCATTTACTACTTGGTTGCAGTATGTTTACATAACACCCACTCATTAGACTCAAGGTACTCTTAATGACACAGGTGGTATCTGACAGCAACCAATATGTGTCACCAGATCCAACTCTAAATAGGCACCAAGGGCTATATAGACTACATAAAGGCCATGAGCCCTGGCACCCTCACAGAGCACCAGGAGCCAGACTATACAAAGACACACAAGTCTTTCTCTGGCACACCTCTCAGAGCACCACTACACAAAGACAGATGAGCCTTCCCCTGGAACCCGTCTCGGAGCACCAGGGGGCAGACTATACACATGTAATCACATAAACTGCCTCTACACACCAATAAATCTGTGATCACTACAGCAATGTTTATTCATGGACCCTACCTTTAAGAAATCTGGATCTGCTCTCGACCCCCCCTCCCCGAGTAGCTATGGCCATACCTACATGTTATACTGTGGTGGAGAGGCCTCTTTTCAGTAGTACATAGTCAAGGCATTTTAGTATAGCCAACATACCATAGATAGTTCCATCTTAAAATTAAAAAACGACGTGGCTATTGGTCCTGCAGGAAGTGCATATATTTTAATACCGTAGAGTACTATCAAGCGCCCATGGGTGGGGAACCTTATGATGCAGCTGAAGAGGAGGGACTGGGTGCTAAATCCATACCGTCCATATACAAAATGTAGTATCCACCCACCACCCTGAAAGGCAGGAATCCCGGACAAATCATCTTTTCTAGTACAATATACTATCCATGTGAGCTAAGCCTATAGCTAAAAACTGAAAATTCCAAGACAGTGAGCACAATTCATCTTTGATGTGCTTTAATTGGAATACCTATGTAGCTGCCTACCACAACCCAGAAAGCCAAGTTTGAACTTCAATAGAATATACTGATAGCATTGTGAATATACATACTACAGTGTAGCTATGTGCACCCTACCTGATTTCCATTCCAACAGTTGCTTGTATTTGAACCACAGCCAGTCTGGTGAAGCTGCACCAGAATACAAATGGCAAGGATGACCCAGTATATCACACACTGACAATATATATTTTAAAATGCAGAACTGAAACAAGACAGCTTGCAAACCTGAAGAAGCCGAATTCGGAAAACGCTTTTATCTTTCACAATCTTGAAAATCAACGAATTCACCACCCCATTCATCATCTTTCAAATACAAGGCAATCCGATCAGTTTCTTTCAAGTAGTCGGAAAATGACGCCCTGACTGTAGACAAAAGGGTCTCCTTGCTTGAATCGGTAAGCGAAACAATCCGCTTACAATCATGCGCCACCAGAACCTTCAGGTTAACAGACATTTGCACGCCACTGCTGACTCACATGCATTCTCTGAGGGCAGAGGTCATATTGCGCATGTGCAGTCAGTTAGATGCAGGGGTGTACCAAAATATCAGTGACGGGACAATCCCCACTCCTTCCCCACCAACTGCCCCAGGTATACAAGGTGGTGCATACCATTGATACCCGCATAAGTGAGAAGAGATATGCATGTACATGTGAAGAGTATGCTCAAGAAATTACATCAGAAGGTAGCGAAACTACAAAGATTAGTATGGTGGGTATGGTGAAGTGTTTACATGAGTCCACGGATAATGTGATACTTGAGATAGCAGTCTGTATCCCGGTGGCCTGTATGGCAAAGCCGCTTGTCACACTGGCCACAGTGCCATACTGTACGGCCCTCCTTGCAGTTGGCACACCGTCCTTTAGTTGTCTTTGACGGGAAGTGGGGGAGGGTCATCCTTTTGGGTGGTGGGACAGCAGATGAAGGTGGACGGCCAGACCTTTTCCTACTACATTAATCACCAATAAGCTCCTGTGCAAGTGCTACACGGTAATCTAAATAACTAAGTGTGAATAACGATGGATAACGCAATAAAAACCAAAATATGTACTTATAGAACTTGCGTGATTTCATCCTTACTTGGTAATACTTTCTGTGTTGATCTCCTAAATCTACTCCACCTATGTGTGCATTATAATCCACTATAGCCTGGGGGACACATCACATCTACTGTACTCCCATCCCCCTTCTTTCTTTTCACAGTTGTTGTGATTGCTGGATCGTGCTGAGTGGAAGGATAGTCACTGGCTTAGTGTCCTGCCAGACCATTGCTACCAGGTTACCGTCTTGCCGGAACTCCATACCCCCCCGTGATGCCAGTCCTTTCTTTGCCGCAGATTTGAGGTCATCAGGGAACGACGTTCTGTTGAGTCGCAGGGTTCCAGTGGCATAGCTGCCATCATCAAGAAGCCTCTGAAAGAGAGGTATGCCGCTAAAGAAATTATCCATATACACGGCATACTGCTTCCCTACGATGTCTCGGGTGAGTCTCGTAACCACATTTTCCCCTAATCCAACTTCAGCTGTACTGCCCTGCTTCCCGGTATAACACTCTAGCTGTCACACATACCCATTCTCACTATCCGCCCTGACCCAGACTTTAAATCCACGCTTTGTGGGCTTCTTGGGCATGTATTGCTTCATTGAACTAGTCCTTTGAAGGCTATCATCGCTTCATCAATGGATTGGTCCCGGGATCTGCAGGCCTGCTCGACTACCGAGATCACTGGCCGGATCTTACCCAGTCTATCATATCCAGGGTCAGAACGGTCAGGTAGAATGGTGTTATCCGCAAAATGGAGGAAACGCCAGATCTCCAAGAAATGGTCTCTGCTGATGCGATCGGCGAGTAATGAAAAATGGGGTCTTTCCTCCAGTAGTGGACAAGAGCCGGCAGCTGGTTCACACCCATGAGAATTGCAAACCCAAGGAATGCAAGGATGTCATTCTCAGTCACATCTTTCCAGCTACTGGCTCTCTCACCCAGAACCTGAGACGCATACAGGTTCGTTTGCTCCACCACCAGATTCACCAAGGTAGCAGTAAAGAAGAACTGGAATGTCTCCAGAATGGATGCTGGAACGGGGATGGCAGGACCTACGGCTGCTGTAAATGGCTGGGCCGAGCTCTGCCAGGCAGGACATTTGGTATTCTCTTTGTTGAGCCTCGTCTCAGATCGAGGCTAGAAAGTAACGCTAAAATATCCTTCCCTTGCTGTCTGTGCTTACATATAAATAGAAATGTGTACCCTAATTCTCAGATTTGCATATGTACCTGGAATTTTCCTGTGTTCCCCTAGTACTGCCCTGTGCCCGCTGCCCTCTTCCAACTCCACATCCGCGGCGTCTACTGCCTCATCCTTGCCCTCTTCCGCCTCGTCCTCTGTCACCTCCCCTGCCTTTGCCTCTGCCTTGTCCTCGTCTCCTTGAGCTGGTATCTCTGTTGATGTAAAGAGCAAAAATTGACTACCTGCAAACTAATTATGTTACTCAGTTGTACCTGGTGAGGCAAGACGATTCTCGACTACCCAGTGATTCCTCATCACTTTCGTCTTCAGAGCTGGAAAGGAAAGTGTATACACTCAACAGTGCTTACAAAAATTAATAATATACAGCAAGTACCTTGAAGAGGAGAGCCCATCAGTCGTCGGCAACTGGATTGTGGGAGACCAAGAGGAAGAAAGGACTGGTGGTGATGGGGGAGAAATATACCATTTGAGACTTAGTTATTTTTATTTTATTAGAGTATACCATTTGAGACTTTAGACATCTGTGTACATGCTATTATTATTACCTTTCCTGGTCAGAATCACTGAAGTCATCGTCACTTCCGTCACACATTGGCTCATCACCGTGCTTGAGAATGCCTAGCACCTCCTCCATGGTGTACACGTGCGAGGAGTGAGACCCTGCCTTTGCTTCTCACTATCTCCACCCACCGCACGAAGACTCCACCCAACACTCGACACAGTAAAGATTCAGAGAACAGGGAAGACGCTGGCCTAGCTTGCCAACAGAAAACGTTAGAGCATATGCTGTGTCTGTCACAGTTAGCTAGGAGTGAGCCCTACAGCTGTTTCTCGCTGCGATCGCCTGAATTGCGCCATGGATATACGCCCGCTACCGCTGTCATTTATGTACATCTGTACAGACGCCATATCATGCATGTCAACGTGTAAGTTGCCTGTAGCCTCTTTTTTCTTGGGAGTTGTTGCCTTACAACACCGATTTTGTGTATCAGGTTTATCTTACTATCCGTGAGAGGATAATCTTTTATCATCGTCCATCCTTCTCTTAAATTCGGCAATGTCGGCCAACAGGTTTGGATTGGCGGCAATCTCGCTCATCAGTTTGGATGCAGCGTTATATACGGGCATTTGTGGAAAGCGGAAATGTGGAAGAGTAAGGAGATGATGCCGGAAGAGGAATTCTGGCAAGAAAAGAGTTGGGGAATTCTAAAGTACCGGCATATGTAAGTGTCGGCAGAGAAGAATTCGAAAGATCGACGGACAGCAGGATGGCCACCGCGATGGGAAATCTGCCGGATATGGATATGGAAGACATTTGTAGATTTTTGAGGAGCGTCAGCAGAGCGGATTATTCTGTATCACCAGACGGCTCTGTGGTCAGTGGTCACGATCTGTAATTTGCATATAAGACTGAATTGCTTGCTGAAAAGGAACAGTGTTGCCTGCAACAATGTGGCTGAAAATATCATCAAATGAATGCTGCTGAAACTCATAATCTCTTTGCTCCTTAAGCAGATGGTCTGCTTCAAGAGGCTTTGTTGGCTCTGGGTGCAAACAGTCCGCTGATTCGGTGAGAGCATATGAGAGCTCGGAACGGCAGGAAGGAGTGACCAGCCACCATCTGGAAAGCGTTTGCGCACCTCGCCGGATGGGTCTTCCCTCATGAACAGATCGTAGATCCCGGTCCGCTTCTCTTTGTCGTCCCAAAAGCTCACTCTAACGTTTCTCAGCTCAACTGTTATGACGCTAAAGCTAGGGATCTGATAGCAATAGGACGATCCAACTCCAATTACGTGGTCATACAAAAAAATACGTTAAAAAGTGCAAATTTTCCATGATTATATCATGGGAAAATTTTACGTGACTACAACCTTGATTAACTCTTGGCGTTACAATACGCTAGTACCAACTGACGTAAAATTGCGCTTGGTATAGCACCTCGCATAGTTACTAAGGGGCGATTTTACGTAAGTTTGAGATTAAACAATAAATAAGGTCGGACTCACAATTGGTGAACTCTGACCACGTAAAATCCTGCCATACTGATAACAAAATCAAAAACTCTCTGGCAAAATTTTATGAGTGACCTTTAACCTCACGTAAACCTTTGCCATAGTAGTACACAGGAAGTACTCTGGGACAATCTTACAGCTTGCTGCAAATTGCTGATTGCTGAGGGCAAGTGATGTGACCTTTGACCTCCGAGCTCCACCTACCATGCAAACCAGCCGATTGGACGGACCGGGGCTGCCCCAATACCGCAAATACGCTGACTTTCCTATTACACCTCCATGCGCATGCCGCAACTGAATGCATGAGGCCGAAGGTAATATTGAGAAGGCTGGAGCGTCACCGAGAACTTCAAAGCTAGGGAGGGGCGGCTGGAGCGTCACCGAGAACTGCGACAACTTAGGGTATCTGGTCAAATCGCTGAAGCTACGGGCACAAATCACTTCACTTTCACTCATCCAAGCTCACGCTCGCCCCTTGTATCCCATGATACCCCTAGTTAATAATGTATTATAACGTGTTCACATGCAACACGACAGAATTTTGCTCGAGTGCAGCATTCAGGGCTGTACATAACTCCACAGAAAGTGTGGATTACTGGTAGAGCTCTGTTGTAACTGATTACAGTCAGGGATATAGTATAACTGCTGCTCAGTTAGCTCAGAAAATGATAGTCATGTTTACTGCAAACGGGTTTCCAATTCTCTTGATCTTGTAATAGTTTTCGAGCAACTGGAAGAATATTGCTTCCTTTCCCCTCAAGTTTCCTTTTTTGTGGATGAGTGCCTGCTGTATCTGATGAGTGGCGTGGAATGTGGGATGTGGATTCTTGAACAGAGAATTTAACACTGGGAAGATGCTTACTTTCAGCTATGTAGGATCTGGCTTTCTTGAGTGGGTAGAACACACCCATTACAGAGTAGTGTCCATTACCTTTTATCAGTAATTTTAGTTCACATTTTATGAGGCCTAATACATGGCATTGCCTCATAAATCTCCTCCATTACACTAAATCATATCCTCTGTGGTTACCATATGAAAATGCCTTCTTGTTATGTGCATTTGTCCAGGAAATGGATGAGCCCCTTATCCATTCTGCCACCTTTACCTCACCTTTACCTCACCTTTCATTCTAACTTGATCAAGGGCATCAACAAGAATTTAAAGTTTGGATAAAAAATCTGCACCTTCTCCAAACATTTGCATGCCTGAGATCTGTTTTACGGTATAAAACTGTAGCTGTAGCAGGTTTTCCATCTCTTCCTGCTCTTCCCAGTTCTTGAGCCCATGAAACAACACTTTCAGGGACACCGTTACGTATTACATGTCTAATGTTGGCCTTGTCGTTGGCCTTGTCTATGCCCATCCAAAAGCCTTCGTTGCAACCATAATTTGAACCTCACCTAACTTCCACTTTGTATATGACTCCAACCGTTGCTTTGGATCCATCTCACCATAATAGCCAACTGCTTCAATGCCAAGTTCATTTAGAGCACTGATCATACCGACATCCATTATAAAATCAGTATAAACAATCGTTGGCTCAGAACTACGCATCTCAGCAACGTACGTAGCAAATGTTTGAAAGTAAGTACTGTCAGGTTGTACATCCACTTCCATAGCAGATAGCGTAACATTGGAACGATTGATCGATGCTCTAAAAACCAATGGATCACGAAGTAAACTCTTAATATCTTGCTCTACCTCTGGTGTGGCGAGTGCCATGACTGGTATGTTGGGAAAGCTATGCTTAAGATTTTGAAGGTCTGAGTAAGCCTTCCTAAAGTCTGACCAATCGGATACAAGATGAGCTTCATCTATAGCAATGAGTGATAACTTCCCAGCGCGACACAAGCTTTGTAGTTTGGCTTGTTTGTCATGCTTTGATATCCATTCTGGAGTGACAAAAACTAAGTTGATGTCACTGTCTGGTTCTAGTGCTTTCTGTTCTGCTAGTTTGTCCAGTTGTGCTGATCCTAAATATGTACTACATTATATCTTTCTTTTGCAGGTTTTGAACTTGGTCTTGCATTAGGCTGATTGTAGGAGTAATGATTATAGCCTTTTTCCAAGATATACAGCAGGAAATTGGAAGCAGAGACTCTTGCCGCTTCCTGTAGGTTGGATTACTAAGGTGTCCTTCCCTTCAAGGGTAGCATCAATGACTTCCTTCTGAGTGAAGTAAGACCAAATCTCTCAGCAAGGGTTGCAACCAACATTGCATCATGGAAGGAGTGCTCAGAGGAAGGATATATGCACATATCAAATTGATCAACTGAACTATCAATGTCAGCATTGTCATGATCATCACTCGAATGTTGTGAACTATCAAGATTTATTGTGATACTACCAGTGTTTGGTCCTGCATCAGTAATGGTAGTGGGAGAATGATGCATCCTCTTAGGATGTTGATGAAACCTATAACTACAGTCTTCACAAAGGTATTGATTACATTCTGCACAGAATGCATCTGCTCTATCAATTGAAACTGAGGCGACCATAAAGATAGTTCTTTTGACCATTATTAATATAAGGCTATTAATAAGGCTATTATAACCAATTCAATAATGCTTACGTTAACCTTGTCCTACAGATTAAATTGAGGCAATGCATTATGGTCATATTGACCCTGGCAATGTAGTTTATATTGAGGTAATACATTACAGTTATATTTACCCAAAAATATTACTTACATTAACAGTGATCTATAGTTAAATTGAAACACTAAATTATAGTTATATTGACCCAAGCGTTATCAGTTATATTAACTCATTGCACGCGACGCGCCTATATATAGGCGCACGCGTTCCAATTAGTCTACGCGAAGAGCCTATATATAGGCTCATAGTACATACACACCAATCAGCGGCATTACGCGAAGGGAAACTCCCCATTACCGTTCCATAAAGGCATGGCCACACCCTTATGATGTAACTGTACCGAAAGTAGGCAAAAAATTTATAAAATAACGGATGTACACGGCAAATAGAAATTGATATACGATAACTAGTTACGTATAGCTACAGTACTACTCAGTTAATCGGGCTCTGCAGTCACCCTCAGTGGCAGTTACGAGGATCTTGCTTCTGGACAGTGAGTTAGACATCATCATCCTTCGCTACCAAGGCACGAAAACTGCGTTTACAGTAGTGCCGTATCGAAACTTACCGTGTACCAAGAAATCGATCCTGAACAGCTTGCATCGTTCCAATCCGGCTTCCTTTTTGCCTTGGATGGCTGTAGCAGATAGTCTTCGAACAAAATCAGCAAAGAATCCGTTGTCTCCGTCGCCTGGTAAGTGAAGAAACGCCTAGCACTACACTGGTTTTATTAGTACGCCATTTTCAGCTGGAAAATTCGCGAGGACGCATCACGCGTATGACGTAATTATAGCGTGCAATGAGTTAACATTAACTCCTCGTTTAAATTGATATGGTTAATTAAGTTAAATTGACACCAGGTTATTGCTTACTTTTACATTAATCTGTAGTTTAAATTAAGTCAAAGTTTAGTTATATTAACCTAATCATTAGTACTTATATGAACATTAATTTATAGTTAAAATCGATGCATGGAGTAGTTATTATTGACCTTGATATGTAATACTTTTGACATTTCAGTACTGTTTATTATAACCTTATTTTGAAAGTGTATTAAAGTTATGTTTTGAACGACTATAATTATAATAGAATCAATAGTACAGTATTTATTGTTCAGAAGTTATTTAAATACAAACTGGCTCCTCATAGTAAAAACAATCTTTCTTATTTATAGCAACATGGTAAATTATTTGTTGTTAATGACAAAGTACAGGTAAAATCGGAGTATGATATTGCTTTGTATACCCAATATCATATAATAATGCAGTAGTCAATATTTACTGTCACATACTAACGAGAAATCGTCATTATTCATTCAAAAAAACATCCAAGCATACTGCAATAAATGCATGCACATATGGGTATGACAACCAAAAACATCCAAGCATATTATCATGACCAGAAATGTATTCAAGCACACTGCATGAAACCCAATAAGTACATCGTGTCTTGGGCTACCAAGCACAGTTCTGAATGTCCGTAGTAACAGTAAGGTAGGTAGCAGTTTTCTGGCGTTTCAGGCCAGATGTAGCAGGAAGCTTGAATATAAATTCTTGAATGAATAAAGCCACTTCTTTGACTTTAGCATCATACTCAAGATTGAAAACATAGTGCGCTATAAACCATAGCATCAACGCTTGAGAGAAAACGTGTGATGCACAGAACCTCTCTCTCGACATGGAAATACTGTGACTGCTCCTCTCCAGGAAAGCATACGATTCTTGGGGCAGATCTGATAGGTTCCCTTGTAGCTACAGCAAATGGCTCATCCGTCAGCTGCATGTATTGAAAGATATGTAGACTTCAGATTATAAGACCTTCACACCTTATACTATACTGGCATAAAAAGGTATTATTGCTGCAAGGGTGCTACACAGCATATCGAGCGTGTATGGGAATATGTACTTTTGCAAATGGCAGCCAAATTACTTATTACAGTAACATCAAATACGAAGTAGTAAATATAGTTATGTATACAGTGCTCCAGAGCCAGAGAGCAACTATGTCAATGGAATCTTTTGGTTTGCCATCTCATGATAGTTTGGAGTTAAGCATTCTAACCTGGGCCAAAAGTTGTCCCTCCATAACGGCTACACTGTGTATAAGTGTTTTTTCTTACCTCTTAGAAATAAGAGATTTCTATGCCTAAATGTTTTACGAAATTATACTGATAAATAAAGTCATATATCTTCAAAAGTCACCTGATAGTACCTTCTCCTTGGTGAAACACTACAAGTATTAAATCTTTGTGGTGTTAGAGTTTATCTAGATACTTTATACTTGGTTATACACTTAAAAAAGGCTTAAAATTGAAAAATTTGCTCTCTTGCTCTGGAGCACTACTAGCATATGCACATGCTTGGAGGTGAACGATACTAGTGCAGTCATTATGTGTTTATCAGGTAGCGAGAGACAGTGAGGCACATATAATATTACTGAAACTATGTCTTACCTTGCATTCTTCATAGACATGCAAAATTGCATTGTCAATTCCTTTCTTTGGGAGAACCTTGCATAGGATGGCAAGAGCAACCTTTTCATCGCCTAGATAAGATAGTGAAATGGGATTTTCTAACAGATTCTCAGAGCTATGACCATGTAACTATAGATACTTGTACACATAATAAGCTGTAAATGCATGCATGCGTGTATTTGTGTGTGTATGGGGGGGGGGGAGACATTTTAATATGTCAGAGTGCCTATCTGTTTAAGTATAACATAAATATGTACCTTCGTAATCCTTCTTCGCTTGAACAACTACTGCAGCAGTTTTCCCTGTCTGTGCTGACTCTCCATACTGGATGATGGCAGGGACCCATGAAGACGTCCAGTCCTGTAACGCTGATTTAAACACGTCTCTCTTCTCCAAAATAAGATCAATCTCTTGCTCAAGCTGTATAATCGATAAGTACCAAGTAATTACATACACCCTATTAAAACAGGAATCAATAGAAGAAATATTACGCAGGCCTACAATGAAACCACAATAAAAAGGCTGAAAGAGGTCATGATCAAATCTCACACCTGTACACACACATACATACCACATAAGGCTTTTTCAGCTCATTAAACTGCTCAAGAAGGCTGCAAAGAGTGACATCTGACTCGGATAGGATAGTTGCACGCCGGTCACTGTACGTTTGCCGAGCCAAAGAAAGCACAACTTCTTTCCTTGGTCTTTCTTTCTCCACCTCCTTGGCAAGCAGCTGTTTGTTTCTGTCAATTGTTATGTCATCATCCCCAGTGTCTTTCATTGGTGGATAGCGTGTCAGTACTTGTGACACCTTGGGCCTCCCACGCTTTGCTCTGGGTGTTAATTCTCCATCATGCGGCCTTTTCGTCCTGGCTCTTAAGTTATGCACTTTTTCAATTAGCTTCTTTTCCCAAGATCCCTAAGCATCAGAATGAGAGAATATATCATTACAGGTATACTATGTAAGGTAAAAACAAAACAAGAGATTCATTGTAAATTGAAAAGGCAGGCACACTTAATGCTAAGACTTTTAGGGCATACAGGAAATGATGTCAGTTTTCAGTACACCAGTTCGCTGCATACTTGAATATGCAAACATAAATGCGCCCATGCACATACCCATTATATCTACACACATAACACTTACATATCCCGAGACCTTTTCCCCTGTGTCCTTCATGAAGCAGTACCTTTTCACTAGCTTCTTGGCAACTGCAGTACAAAACTCTTTTTGCGGTTTCGGGTCGTAGCAAAACATCTGTGTGGCAAGTACTCGAACAATCTCGTTCCGTACTAATGGACCTAAAGCACGCCTTTGCTCTTCTTCTGTTGACTGCCGAATGCATGCCATAATAGAAGGGGGCCAAGAATCGGGAATAGAGAACTTGCTCTTGTCAACTGCCGACACTGATGATGCAACCGACATTGTGTCATCAGAATCAAGAGCGGACAGAGGAGTAAATGGGCTTAGAGGTGAGCGAGGGGTCACCGGATCTGGAGATCTGAGTTCCGGGTCACTATACTGTGGGCTGGACAAACGAACTCGGATGGGAGTGTGTGAAGTGTGTTTCTGTCCACTTTCACCAGTTGCAGGCAAATTGTCATTCGTTGCTTCAGTAGTAACAAGCTATATTGAGAAATAAAAAAGGTGAATTGTGAGAACAAGAATTTTTAAACATTGGCTGGGGTACTGTTTATTTCCAAGCTTCACTATGCATATATTATAGTTATAGAGGTTCCACACTGAAGCACACTGCATGGATTTTGCATATTCAGCTACAAAGGTCTTAGGGAAGCAAAATTTGGATTACATTTTGAACTTTCTGCCAGGCTGCCATCTTAATAACTAGTAGCAAAACTAAATGTGACAGTGCAAGATCAAAGCATTCCACAAACTGTCACACACTCTTCTGCGGATAGTATGCGACTTTACATTTCTTAGCTGCTGTAAGTTCAGTGGCAAGATCAGAGCATTCTACCAAATCATGCACACATCCATATAATGCACTTCACATAATAAAATCCCTTCCTCACTTTTTTATAATACATGCATGGGGGGAAACTATAGAGTCTACTTGCTGACCTTGCACCTCCATAAGCCATGTCCACATTAAGGTATCTTAAATGCAGGGTTCTGCCCACACTGGTCGGCAGTGGTAATGCCCGACCAGCTCTTTCGCTACCCGACCAGTACTCACCTCACACCGACCAGCTCTAGCTTAACCTGCCCGTTCTGTACGATGTGCATTATTTCGAGTAAACCAGCTCAGCGGTTTTACTGCACATGCGCAGTTTTCGTGGCTGCATGTGGCTAGCTTGATAGGCAATGTCGATCTTGAACTATTTTTCACCGCGAACGGCTGCTGACTGCGAGCCGTCACCGAAGCGAATGCGTACTATGGATGATGCTACCAGCGACAGCGACAGCTCCAGCAGTGAAGATGAACTTCAGCCAGCATCAAGTCCGAGCAGATCTACAACCTCAGCTACTACTAGTACAAGGAGTGAGGGCTCTTCTATAGCTAAACAATCCAGGTGATTCAATACTGCTTGGCTTGTGGGTAGAAGCCACTGGCTTCGGTATACAGGTATCGGTATATTCTGTCTGCTGTGTCAAAAGTACGATAAGCGTCCTTTTAACCATGATAACTGGAATAAACTGCCTTGCACTAGACTAAGACTACAAAGCATCACTGCACACGAGCATAGTGCTGCCCACAAGGATTGTATCAAGATGGAGGCTGCTGCTTCGGTAACAAAGAATATTTCTAGTGCTATCAATCCCGAAGTACCTGCTCGGGGAATGGAACAAGCTTTTTATTGCCTATATTTTTTGACTAAACAAAGAATTGCCCACACAACAAACTATGAACCTCTACTGGACTTAGTGGGATTTCTTGGTGTTGATGTAAAAGCGAAGATCAGTATAGCTAGGAATGCTACCTACACTAGTGATAAAACCATTCAAGAGATGGTTTTCATTATGTCAGAGATTATTGAAATGAATATTTTGAAGGAGATGAAGCAGTCTGATCATTTTGCTCTGATGTTTGATGAGACTACAGATTGTACCGTGACGGAGCAGCTGGCAATACGTGGACGTTTCATCCATCAATCTACTGGAGAGCTTAAATCACATCTTAAAGTAGTTGACGTACTGCAGCCAGAGGTAAAAAACACTGAATCTTCCACGGATATGGACACATGCATTAGTATTGGTGCAAGAACAATTACTAATCGTGTGTGTGAATTTACAACTGGGGCTGGGCTTGACATGAGAAAAATGAGAGGAATTGGAACTGATGGTGCTGCCACTATGGCTGGTTGCCGTAATGGTGTGGTTGCACGTCTCAAACGAATTACACCATCCGCAATTGGTGTACACTGTGCAGCACACAGGCTTAATTTGGCCTCATCACAAGCTGGAGATGCTATTCCGTATGTAAAAAAAATTCAATAACATTCTTCGCCAATTATTTGACTTTTTTGACAACAGTGCTGTACGTATGGCAGGGCTACAGGTCATACAGAGCCTAGTACAAGAAAAAGGAAGGCTGCTTGCACCTAGTTCAACTAGATGGCTAAGTGTGGAACGCAGTGTAAACAGACTAAAGGCATGTTTTTCATCTGTTGTTATAAGTCTACAGAGAGGAGAGGAGAGATCAGATGCTAAGGCTCTGGGATTAAACAGCTTGGTGTCTGAATACAGATTTGTGTGCACCATGCTACTGATGTGTGATGCATTACCACATGTGTCTCACTTGTCCAAATGTTTCCTGATTGTGATTACAGTATCATTCCCAGGATGCTTTCATCTACTATTCATTCCTTACAGCAACTTAAAACATCTGATGGTGTCAACCTCAAAAGCTTACAGACATTTCTGGACCAGCTTCAGCATGCAGGAATTGAGATCAAGAAGCCTGGTCACCTTGCAGAGAATTACTTTTGTAGTAGCATTCGAAAGCCTTTTCTGAGTTGTCTGATTAAGAACCTGGAAAAACAGATTTGAAGACAAGTCTGTTATGGCTGCCTTTGACATTTTTAATCCAGCAAAATTGCCTGCACTCTCGGACAACCCAAGCACAGATGAACTGGATGTCTTCATGGAGTATGGCAACCAGCAAATAGAAAATCTTGCCGGTCAGTTCCAGGGAGCTGTTGATAGTACCCAGGATTGTCTCGATGAGTGGAGTAGCTACCGACAATTTCTCAAAGAAAGTTGTAAGCAGTTAAAACATAGGGCTGTTATTAATGATTTATGCAGTAACCGTACTACTACTGCTATTTTCCCCAACATGAGTAGTCTGGGCAAGATTTGCAGTCGTACCTATACACACTGCAGATGTGGAAAGGACATTTTCACAACTTAAAGTCATCAAAACACGCACAAGAAATCGAATGAATGAAAAAACTCTTGATTCTCTTTTAAGGATAGCAATCGAAGGCCCTGATCTCGAGCACTTCCCTGTGAAGGAAGCCGTTATACTTTGGGCCAGCAAGAAAAACAGAAGGCTCTCGTAATTATTTCTCAATTGTAACTTTTTATTGTGTGTCAGTGTGTCATGACTGGAAAATTTATGAGCATGCAGTGGCTAAATGGGTATAACAATGTATCTAAACGTAATATTCAGCTGGCCATACATGATTGGTATGACCACCTCTCAGACAATGCTGGGCAGAACACTGTAAATGGATCACAACCTGTGAAGTTTTGATAGCCTCCACTTCTGAGGTTAAAGGTTTAAATCACTGTCTGAAAGGTCAATGAACGCTTAGCCATCATTTTCTTGTTAAACGCTGAGCACTTAGTCTTACCTTCGAACTTTTCGCAGATCTCTTCGGAAATCCCTTTCCCCTTCAGAAAGATCGCGACATCAGCGGGGTTCTTCGCAATGAAGTCCTCGACCGATTCAGCTGCCATGCGGCAATTGTAAATTCACGATCGAATTTCGATTTTTAATGGAGGCTCACGCGTAGATCTATCTCTTCTTTCTCGCTGTCCTCGAATTTCCGTCTCGTCTATATAACTACTGCCTGATCAGTATACAGTAAGCTGCATGCAGCACGCTCAAACTTGCTCAAACCCAAATTAAACCGCAGAATTGACCCGCCAAAAAGAGCATGACTGGCACGTGACAGAAGTCTGTCCTGATTTGGGAATGAGCCTTCACCGATGGCGACAAATGTTATGAACTGTCCCCTTTGTGGGTCCCCGTCTTTTACTTTCAAGTTATACGTTAGCCATCTTCGACTAGTGCACTCGAAGGATCCAGCCTTTAATATCATGTGTGGGGTTGACGGTTGTAGGGAGATTTTTGGAGCTTTTTCCGCATTCAACAGTCACGTCTACCGTCATCACCGACCAGTGATTGGTGTTGGCACTACTGAACCTCAACGACCTCCTTCAGATGAAGCTCCTGGACCTTCCTTCCTAGAAGGATCTGGGTGTGATATGCCAGAGGATCTTGGGATAGAATTGACAGTGCCATCGGATAGTGATGAAGATGAAGATTGTTCAACTAGAACTTGTGCTCAGTTAGCCCAAAGAGTAGAATCACGTGAGTATTTGAAGACAGTTACAGTTGCTAAGTTTATACTTCAACTTAGAGAAGGCCGTCAGATCTCTCAAGTTGCCATCTCTGATGTAACGATTGGCTGTAAGAGCTTATGTAAGCAGACAGCAGATAAAATAAAAGGTGTTAAAGCAGCATTGGCAAGTTCTGGGATAAATTGTGAAAACATTCCAGGATTAACAGACGTGTTGGACAATGATCCAGATCCATTTCAAAGTATAGACAGCAACTATCTCTTCGAAAAGTTTTGTTCTGAGCACCTGGGATACTTGGTGAGTTAACCCTCTCTCCTTTCTTTCACCTTCCCTCCCTGCATGTGTACATAGCCTATAAGACCCAATACTGTAAACTCCGTGTTTATATGCATATACTACCTGCCTTTTTTCATGCAGGAGGCCACAGAAGTTCCCTTTGGAGAGTCCTATTATGTAAATCAGTTTACTGGCCACAAACGGAGAAAGGTCAGCAAGACAGATAAATTTTATTATGTGCCGCTACTGCAAAGTCTAAAACGTCTCCTGGAGCTTGAAGACTTTCAAGCTGAAGTACTGAACCCACATACTCAAGGTTCTGATGAATATCTGGGAGACTTTTGTGACGGCACATTATTTAAATCCCATCCCTTGTTTAGTTCCGATCCATTTGCTTTGCAAGTGATTGCTTACTACGACGAACTGGAAGTTGTAAACCCAATAGGGTCGTATGTAAAAAAGCATAAACTAGGATGTATGTTTTTTTTTCTTGGAAATGTCAGGCCTCAGTTTCGATCTACATTTAAGGCAATTCATCTTGTTGCTGTTGCGAAGTATGTTGACATTGTGAAGTATGGTATAGACGCATTGTTGACTCCTTTTGTCGAAGACATTAAAACTCTCTATTGCAATGGAATCACTGTTTCGATCGGTGGAGTAGATCACACTTTTTTAAGGCAGTATGTCATTTGCCCTGCGGATATGTCGGACATGCGTGATAACCACTACTCTAAGGACTGCAGAAACACATTTTCAACAGTGTTGTCTCTTATCAGGTCCCCTTTGTGAACATCATTCCACGAATTATGGAATTAACCGACTATCGAAGCTTGAGGAAATCCCTGGTTTTTCTGTCATAGAGGGACTTCCTCATGATATCATGCATGACTTGTTTGAGGGTGTTGTCCCTTATGAACTAAAATTGTTGTTGTGTCACTGTGTTCATGCAAAGTATTTTACCATTGACAAACTGAATGAAAGGATTGAGGGATATGATTTTGGTAGCAATAAACCTGCACCTATTGACCAAAGAATAATAAGCAACCCTAATGCTAAGATTAGACAATCAGCTTCTCAAATGATCGCTCTTAGTCGAGAGTTACCACTCCTTATTGCCGACACTATACCACATGATGACCAACACTGGTATTCGTTCCTAGCAGTTTCTCCGTTGTGTACGCATGACACTATTCCATATCTCAGAGTACTAATCGAGGAAAACCTTTACATTTTTCAGCAGTTGTAGTATACTGCGTGGGCGGATCAAAGTAACCGCGAAGTAAATATCGCCGATATTCCCCTCTCTAAACGTATATTTCCTTTTCCCACAGGGCCAGAAGTACGGCAAAGCAGGCATGATTATTTTTGTCTTACGTCACGCGCATGATGCCTCCTCCACGCGTTGGAGTTTACTGAAAATGGCGTACTAAAAGTATCGGGTAGTATTTGGATGATACAGAGTATATTGCAGTACAGTAAATATAATACAGTTGCCGTTTATAAGTCGTCCAAGACTGCTTGGTTTCGTCAACTGTCAGTTCAAACGATTGAGCAGGTAGGACTTGTGGGGCAGGCTGAGGCTGCGTGTTTGTGGTTATGTTAATGACACACCCCTGCAGGTTCTGAAATTGGAAGCACCGGCAGTCAAAGTGGGTGGGGCTGGAGCGGTCCAAGGTGCAGCTGGCTGCCAAGAATGCTTGCTGTGTGATAGGATTGCCGACGCATTCCTGTACTGATGCTCAGATGTATTTTCATAGCGGCTATAAGAATGTCAGCCTTACTGTGGCAAAGAAACATCAATTCTGGCTTTGTCATCAGATTCAGTCTGATTCACATTTGCTAACCCCCAAATTCGAGTCAAGCCCAAAAGTTTTTACCTGTCCCTTGAGCAATGAGGAAAACTACATTCAGAATGAACTTACCCGACTCATTCCTCATCTTGTGCTGTATTCAGTTATTGGACATCCTAATTGGGTTCAATTACAAAGTTCACGCTTATGTAAGGGAGTGTATGTTTTACTTCATTATAATCTTGTGAAGCCAGTGTTTGGTAAATTGATTGATATAGTAGCTGTTGAACAAACAGTTGTCCTTTGTGTCCAAGAATACTATGGTCATGTCTTCCATGCTCACTATAATGCCTATGAAATTAATACTCATGGTGTTATTTTAGCAGTAAATGCACATTCACTAACTCATCACCGTCCTCTTCGTACCAGATCAAGTTTTGTATCATCAGACAAATCCCTGTATATTACATTAACATACATGTACTAAGGTGCGCTTGTATGCACCTGCAGTCATCTTAAAGGCACATCAGTTGTTTCATTGTAAAATGAGTGCATGCATGGATTATTCTTGTACAATAAAAATATATACGCATGCACTCCTTTTATAAAAGTCCTCATGCATATGGCATCTTATTCTTCTTTTCCTCGATCTGTAGAAGAGTAAAGCAGTTTGTATCAAGTATACGACTGTATAAAATTTATCGTGACCTTTAATTTCCAGTGAATTAATTACCAGTACATGCAATGAATGTATAGAGCGTATATGGGGTTAGTAACTTTATGACGATTGGATATACAATTCCCCTTCCCCCATCCCCCCCTCACCCCCACCCCCTCCCCTCCTCCATGCATGCACAGTACCTTCCCTGTCAATTTTAAATAACCGCAGTGTTTACAGACTGTTGGTCCAAGAATCTTATGTACACACCTGCATACGTCTTCAGGTTTGAGTTAAACCAACCTACATTAATTAAGAATGCCATAGTGTAATCTTTTCAATTCAACCTTAGTTGATTGCTTTGACACAATATGTACTGTAGGTTTTAACCTAATAATGTATGGGTTAATTTCTCTATTATGAGAGTTCATAATAATACTAAGTAATCTTTTATACAGCGTTTTTTAGGTTAAAACAATTATAATGGTTATTTTAATCATATAAAGCTACATCAACTTACATTAAGTAAAAATGCCATAGTTTAATCTTTTTAATACAAACTCAGTTGATAACTTTGACCCAATAGATACTGTACTTTTTAACCTAATAACAGGTGGGTAGTTTTCTCCATTTTGAGAGTTCAAATTAATATTAAGTTCTTTCATACAACCTCTTTAGGTTAAAACAATTCTAAAAGTTATTTTAATCATATAAAGTTACATCAACTTACATTAAATAAAAAAGGAAGAAATTGATTGTAAATTAATTACCTACCATGATGGGAAAATGTATCTATTCAGTATTTAACATACCTTGGATAATCATACTTACAAATAATAGTAACCTTTCTTAGGTTCACGAGATCTAGGACCATCACAGCGTCTTAGAAAGTTTGTTATAAAACCACACAAAATGGCTTTGCTGGACCCTAGAGTGTAAAGGTAGATCTAGATAATTCCTTAAGCTCATGCAGCATAATAATTAAAATTCATGGCCTGGCAAAGTTACTCACATGTTATAGCTACTGGAAATTCATAGCAGGTTACTATCACCATGGCATTGTCTACACACCTATAGTAAATCTTAGCTATATTATTTCCACTCACTTGCATGATGTAGTTCGCTGAATCTTTTCATCAACACCCAGACTAGTACTTTAGGAGACAGGATAAGGGTCTCCCACAATGACGATGCTAAAAGGTAACCCACAGCAGGCAGAGCAATCAGCGATTCATAGAGCCCTATAGTTGCCAATACCATACATGGTATAGATACCAAAACTGCTGACTTGTAAATACTGCAATCATCTGCAATACGTGGAAAGGGGTATTGCATAATGATCGAGTCTCGAGTTCGAGTTCGAGTTCCGCCGGTCGTTTCCGCCGTTTCCGACTAGACTGCGAACCGGACACGCACAATATTAATAGCGAGTAATAGGTTTGCAGTGAAGTAGAGGAATGCATTATGACTTGTACTGACTGGTGTGGGAAACACATCCTACACTCAGTCTGTTGCATGTGGTTAGTGATAAATGAAAGAAATAATACGTAAAGACAAAGAATAATAGCCGGGCGTGGAGATTGTTTTCTCTACAGGCTGACTGAGGTCTACTCTGAGGCCATTCTCAACAGCAGTGATAGCAAGTTAAGCATTCCCAAGCAGCCCAGCATTCCTCGCACGGTACAGACGCATGGAACGCACGCATAAGAAAGTTTATACTAAAAAAATGTTTCACACATTGATGAGTAGCTAGCTACTTGTTAATTTCCACCGCAGTGTCTTTCTACATCAGTGTTTTGGCATATCATATGTTCGGATCCTGACAAATGCACACATATAGCTAATATATGAACATCATAGCATACAGCAAGGCGGCTAAATAGTAATTATATGTATAACCATAAAACACAGTATTGATATGTAGGAACCGCTAGTAAAGGTATGATGTTCCAGCTAGTGCATGCATTCACTTACTCTATGGGAATACCTAGTTCTGTTGCATGCTGCACATGAGCTGGAGTAATATTGGCTTCAGAGTCCACTTGTACAGCTTGAGGAGGTGTGTACAAGTTGCTACCTAAAGGTTTGTTGTGAACGCAGCTCATGTTCACGCAAAAGTAATAAGTACGAGGAACACAGAAGTTTATATCTTTAGGGATGTACAGTGCTTTCACAGCAATATGCAACGATTTGTCATCAAGGGCGGCGGAAGCAGGGGGGCTACGGGGGCTTTAGCCCCCCCAATTGCGAAGGTTGGGGGGCTGAGTCCCCCCAAAATTGAAGTTAACGCCCCTCCTACGTACTTTGAACTTCGACATTGCTACGTGGAAATGGCAGGTAGTAGGGACGTTTGCAGTTGAATTCTTTCGATGCATTTGTTCATTGATACTGTGATTTCACTTGTACTCTGGACGAGCCAAGACTTCACAGCCAATCTGGCGCTACGTGCGCTGTATGCGCCGGGCAAGGAGATTTTCTGGGTGAGGTAGCGAGGTCTACGGCCATGGGCCTATTCCTGCATGCTCGACTTACCAAGAGCACTTCCAGTACTGATTTGCAGAGACCCCATGAGAGCGATTCTTGACCACTAAAGCGCCAAGTGAAAAAAAATTTCGCGCTGCGCGCGCTGGGCTGCTACGCAGCCCGACTCTATCAGCCCCCCCACTTGTTTCATGTTTCCGCCGCCACTGTTTGTCATCAATCGTATTTTTGCGGCATCCAGCACATACTGGTAATTTTCCTGAACGTTTCATAAAAATGGACAGTTTCCATACTTGAGGCTGCTGATACATTGGGTGTTTAGAGAATATGTCTTGTGTTGATACTGTGTCTTGTGAAGATTTGGTACTAGTCTGCTGAGGGCTTTCATTTTCTTGAGTGGTACTGTTGCATGTTGGGGCCTGTACTGTGGCACTAAAAACTGTTTTCACTTCCTCAGTTGTAAGACTAACTTGCTGAAGTACATTGCTCTCTTCTGGAACATTGAGAACATACAACATAACCCACAACCTGTGTTTGCAGACTGCCCTACTTTTGCTTGAGTACATACAAGAACATGTGGGATTGGTCCCTATCTTAACATGGTACTTTTCTGCCTCGTTTTCATAGGTATATCGTGGTCGAGTGATTGAATACACTTTTTCTATCTCGCTCAACTGAAGTGTTTGTGAAAGTTGGTACCGGTTTTTCATATCCTTTGCCTTCTGAATTCAAATGCTTTGCTACGCTGTGTTCGAAATCTTGCATGTCGTTTACCCTTCTGTCGTTGTCCTTGAAACTTTGGCTGAAGCTCTTCATCGGAAGAACTGGAGGTTAACTGCTCAATTTCACTATCTGGTACATGGCTACTTACCTTCTTTTTCTTTTTTCACTGTTTCTGAGAACACTCTGGTTTCCTCTTTGTTGGCCTGTGTGAACAGCGTGGGTCTGATGGAAAAGCTGCTTGTGCTTTCTCTCTTTCATCACGAGGACTGTCTGGATTAGTGTTTAGTAACTCTGCAGCATACTGCTCTGCTCTGTGTGATTGTGAATGGTAGTTGGTTTCTTGACGCGCATATGCACTGGGGCCTGTTCCTCCTGAGTATGTCCCAAGCTTATAGTGTTCCAGTTGTCTCTCAATACGTATTGCTTCCACTATGTCATGGTAAGCAGCATCTACTAGTGTGAGGTTGGTTGCCTGAGTTGTCTTCCAAGATGAGTGAACGCTTTCAGCAAGATTTGTTGTTGGCGCATTGTCTGTTGCCCGGAATGCCTTGAATACATGAAAGCGTCTTTCATGCCACCAATCTAACCATGAGGATAGAAAAGATCGCTTGTGGGGTTTCTGACTAATGAAATCTTTCATTTCTTCCATACATTTTCTGTACTTTGATGGGGTTACAGCTTACATAAGATTGTTTGCTAGCTTTTTGTAGATGGCCTGAGATTTGACACTGACTAATTGACGAGCATGTCTGTTGACACTTTGCTTGTAGTGGATTTGACAACCAACAGTTCGGTTTATCTGGTCCAAACACCTTTTTCAGTCCAGCCCAGTTGGCTCCTGCCTCATCTGCCATCCAGCCAATAGGGTTGAATATTTGATTGGGATTACGTAACATTTTCTGCAGCACCTCATTGAAAAGCTTCCAGAAGAGTGCAAGTGTATGTTGTTTCATCTTCACATTCCATTGTTGCAAGGGTTACCGTCCTCCTTAATATGGGATGATACACATGCGCCGACAGTGTCTTGAAACTAACACAGCGACGATGTTTGATGTCCATGAAACAGTATTCCTTACAGAGAATGTCATCAGTACTCCTGTCCATTGACAATGCAATCTGTACCTGAGTCCGACTTGTTTAACTCTTTACCGACCAATGACGGCGTTTGCCGTCATGACGTTACACCCCCTTTACCGACCAATGACGGCATTCACCGTCATGAGTATAAACGGCTCTGAGATCGACAGACTGCACTCAAGGGAGATCCCCCAAGTGACTGAAGACGTCATAATGAACATATTCTTTCATTTTAGCCTCGTTTACCGGGGCTCCCCCATGCAAAATCGTGACAAAATTAAAATGAATAATGTCTGCTAAATTGACACGCTAGCTATCGATCAACATTCTAGGCTTCAGAGCGGCATTGGCAGCCTTTCAAACAGCCAGCTGTACTCCAAACTGTTGCTGGAGGTCTGCAAACAGCCTAATCATCCCTCAGGACCATCTCTGACAGCCAGATCTGTGTGTAAGTGCCGGTGATACACACCGTTGCTCGTATCGATATAAAATTTTGTTGTTTTTCTGACAGGTATGGATGTCTTAGAGGGGTGAGAATGGCTGGAGAGGGAGAGAAAAGGGATCAACTGGAAAGAACGGCACCGCGATAATTATATTCATAAACAAGTGGGCGTGGCACCGGAAGTCACGTGGGGTATGTGGGCGTGGTCTGCGACCACACCTACCCAAGCTACCAAGTCGTATTGAGTTAGTGAGCGGGGCACGATCGAGCCACACCTACACTTCACATGGGTGCTAATGCGCATGCGCGCTCAAAACCGCAATGTCACGGGTGTGAGAAGAGGCAGAGACCGAAGCTCAGCAAACTGGAGACGTGGACCAAATGTAAGGGTTATGGTGCTATAGAACTTTTAATAGTGTGATAAATGACTAGTGTATAATATGCCTGCAAACGGATATCCCTATAGAATGAACACAAAATTATGCTGTAGCTAGCTAAAACTAAATCATGTGCAAATTAAACTGATGGGTACAGTGTAGGGGGATACTTGGCTTACACAGTGTACTATCTTACACAGGGTACTGTATGGCAATGTCCCGCATAATGTTGTTGAAAGCTACGCCAGCTGTTCTTCCATACCTCTCCCGCCACAAGAACTCATCTAAGTAGCTGGGAAGTTGATGGCTATGGCAACCCTTCATGCGTTTCAACTTAGTCTTCACACGATTCCAATATGACTCGATGTGCTGTGTGTGAACACCGGTTGCTGGGTCGACAAAATGGAGTGAATGATTTACTGTCTGGTGTGAGGCAATATTTCCAAGGCTTTGCACCCGACGGTAAGCAGCCCACTCATCTGAGTGTACTGTGGTGCCTGGAGCTGTATGGGCCTGTATTATAGGGAGAAGAGTTGTTGCATCACGTGCTGCCACCATCTCCATATAGCCCACGGGATCACTGGATGTGTCAACCATCCCGAAGACCCACGCTACCTGTCTTGGTGGCCGTCCTCGGTGATGTTGCAGGCAATGAATATGTGTCATTATTTATAAAGTCCTAATGGTTTATTTGTATATACCTTCGGTTTATGTTTGAATAGGGATTCATCTATCTCCACCACGGTCCCAGGCCCTCCAAGAATGATCTGGGGGTCTCGCAGAAGCCTTGTAGTGCCTACTTCCCTCAACCACTGGTAGAGATCAATTGCAGAGTGTTGATCTACTTCAGCCTCCTCTGCGACGTCCGTGACAGGGTACTCCCTAGACCACATATACATGATCAGGAGCCATTTCTGGAGGGTCAAGCGAGATTTAGAGAAGAAACTTCCTTCACGAATGGACTTCCTTCCTTTACACTGGGGGCACCACCAACTGACTCCATCACTAACATCCCGTCTAGGTCGCTCTTGCATGAGTACTCCACATCTGGCAGATTGATTTATGTAGTAGTTATTACTGGTATACCATTTGCATTTCATTAGCTTACCTTGCACAAGTCTTTGTGCATGCAAGCAAGTTGTGCACTCGGAGGTACGTTATGATACCCTCCGTACCACCGAAGATGACAGCGCCAAGCTGCAGCAAGGACATTTCCAAGTTTGCGCAGATTCCCGCTTGTAATTCCCGCCCGTCAAGTGCAGGTTCAAAGGACAAGCATTAAGCACGTGTTGCAAAATGTGGGTGGGGCTGTAACTGCACGCTACAATGTGGGCGGGGCTGAAGCGAAGTATAAGGTACATTGTAGCGTGACAACTAGCTTGGGTAGGTGTGGTCGCAGACTACGCCCACATACCCCACGTGACTTCCGGTGCCACGCCCACTTGTTTATGAATATAATTATCGCGGTGCCGTTCTTTCCAGTTGATCCGAGAAAAGTAGCTGAGACAATGGCAGAGCAACGGAGAGTGCCTGTACTACATTACCACAGCCATGGGAGCGGCCAGGACCATGCATTTCCTATGATGTCGCCGTGATCAATCCTTGTACTCGAAGGGCAAACTCGGCAAAGAATAGCCCCCTATAGTGATAGGAGGACATACTATTCAACCCCAGGCATTCTTTTTCAACTGTTTCTTGTATTTTCATAAACTGGTAAGCCTAAAACACACTTTTATCAACCCCACTAGCTAGTTTATCTGCCTATCATGCCTGTATTTTTACCTTGTGTATTTTGTCTGCTGTTGTTTATGGCTCTCTTGCAGTCCAGCGCCCTCGAACTTGCTATCATAGTAAAGCTTGGGAAGTCTTCTCTCTGATTCTGCAAAGTTTTCGGGACGAATCTTCTCCCTTTTTCAGCTAGAGGCGACTAACGCTATGCGTTACCATGCACGTGTACCGATTAAAATTCTTGTGGTCATTGCATTACGTAATACGCAAACGCAATGGTCGGTAAAGAGTTATTTAGCTTTCTGTCATTGACTCGGTAAATGTAGTAGGGATCTTTATGATCCATTTTGGCTTTCAGCTGTCCAACAGCCTCAAAGTTGAATCCAGATGGATGCATCTCTTTCCGAGCTCCCTGTTTAACGTTTCTCACCTTGGTGGTATTAATAAAAGAATCTGTAATGTCTATCACATCTCCCCAGAACTTTCCTGCCTTTAGAGCATTCACAGCAGCTTTACTACTTTTACTTAGTACTGCAGGTGGAGCTCTGCAGTCAAAGGTCTGATGACGAGCTCGATGCTCGAGCCTTGTATGCATGTAAGATTGTCCCAGAATACTTCCTGTGTACTACAATGACAAAGGTTTACGTGAGGTTAAAGGTCACTCATAAAACTCTGCAAGGAAGTTTATAATTTTGTTATCATTAGCTGCCATCATGACTATTCTCCATCCATCTCGTTCCGTCCCGCTTTGCACGGTACGCATCTTTACCCGCCCCTTCCGGTCACACGGAACTAAAATCAATTATTACTTTTTCGCGTAGCTTGTCCGACCTCCTCTGTACTGCTACATCGTCAGTAAAAAGTGTACTCCCAACAGAGCCTGCAGTACTGCTGAAGCGGTGACATTCCTCCTACTGTGGACATCGGATGGTGGTTCCATGCATGCCAAAATATTTTTAAAGAGGCATTTATTCTGGGGATGTATACATAGCGCAGGCAAAATAGGTCAGCAAACCTCTCCCATCAAGTCTCTGGAGTACTTGTACGTATGATGCTGAAACTGCAGTATAAATATCTCACCATAGTCTTTCAATTCGGGAGTTGTAAAAACTGCTGCTAGCTACATAAAAGTGTCGGTCCTGACCTCGTACTTCCAAAAAATGCCATACACCAACATTTCCCCCCCAAGGTCAGAGCGAATGTGTGATGCAACACCATATTACTGTGTAGCTGAAATTAAAACTCAGTAACGGTGTCTGGTCTGTTATTACTTGAGCATTGCAGGTAGGTTATCGAGAGAACCCGTCAATACCCCCATGAATCACTAGTCTCCAACAAATGAGCTTGTGGTTTCCATCTGCATGCCTCAGGGCATTAGGACCTGGAACAGAGTATGTTCTACGGTGTATGGGTGGATTGATACATCCCTCCTCCCCAGTGATTCTCCTAATAGCAGATCGGAGCCTCTCTCTCTGTACATGCACTGCAAGGGTCCCTTTAGCATAACCTCTCCTGTGCAAGGGAACTCAGCAATGATGCTAGACACAGTGTAATCAAGATCTGAGTCAGATATATGTGAAAATGAGGTAATATTCCACTCCTTCGCTATTCTCTGGACTGTCTTGGCATATGTACCCAGCATTGCTCCAATGTCTTCCCAGAGCCAGAGGTGTGAGCTGCTTCTGCCACCTTCTTGCACGCATGCGCATTTATGGCAGATTTAATTGCTAGCCGATTACGTATGACAGTGTGGTTGGTACTAGGCCCTAGTAGTAATGCTAGTGGTCTGCAGCTGTTATCCAGCTCACTAGGGGGTGGCACTTTCAGCACTGCACCTAAAAGGCGTTTTGAACCACCCACGCTCTTCGTTGGCAAGAAGAGGAAGGGCAAAAGTTCTGGCGGCAGAGTGACCCAATATGTGAGGGACATTGTATGCCTTCCAGATGAGTTTTGATCATCGGGCAATGTCAACATACCACGTTCTGGTCATCGTGCACTACTAGCCCGAGCAGGTTTGATTGGGTAAAGCCAGTTCAATGCTTACGTCACTGATGAAGCAATGCATTTGGAGATTTGTCGGATATTTGCACAGCCAATGGGTTTGTCCTCAGACAACCCCAAGATGGTAGGCTATTCCCGTTTGAGTACCTGCAACGTTCAACGTACAGGTACAGGGGTACATTCCATCTCTAGCCGATCTGTATCCGAAAATTTCCAAAATTCTAGCAGATCACTAAAAGCTTCCATGATCACTGTTTTCACCTGTGCAGCATTCATTTGGCGGTTCACGGTGATTTTATTGCATCTGTTGCTGGCTTTCAGTGACCTTCTCTGATTACCCTTTGGAATTCGGCCCTGAAAGTGCTTCATAAGGAAGACCTCCACACTTGCTAGTCAAGGGCATAATGCCTTCCGTTTAGCCTTCTGAGCAGATGCTTGAAGGGGTTGCTTGTTGATTGGAGTTGAAGCTGGAAATAGCTGAGCTAGCATTTTTGCTTCTACTTCTGTGGGCTTTTTTACTCTCGTAAAAATACTTTCAGCCTTGGCTGTAAGTTCTTTAACCTATATAGACCGAGGTACTTTATAAGATAGCAGCTATGTAAACTACAATGGTATATCATTACTTCATAACAGATTTCTTGGCATGCAATTAATCACCTTCGTTGCAGACTCCTTAGGCTTTCGAATAACCGTTAGCCTGTCCCCTTCTTTTAATTCCTTTGTAGTCGTCACATCAATGAACATTCCCCATCTTTCCGACCATCGCTGCAGGAGATAAATGGGCAGCTGCTCACCACTGCGATTGGCAGCACTACATGCTTCTGGAAATCCCAAGGTAATATTGCCATTCCACCCAGTCTTCTTTAACTCTCTTTCAACCAGCTCACATATCGAATCACGATCATTCACTTGCAATTGCCGTCGTGAAGACTTGTACTCCAGTAGGACTTCCATATTTTGCTGAACGTACAATGCCACGTGGATGAAATAGTTTTGCGCATGCTTGTGCGTATGCTAAGTTACTTCGCACAGTGACATTCTCATTACGCGAGTGTCAATAGTATTACACGCAGTGACATTCTCATTACAGTATTGCGCGCAGACAGTCGTCACAGTCGTATTTTTAATTTTGGTACGGATGGCGTGCCATATCTGATCCCCCTTCTGATCCTGGTGTCACAGAGTATAATCCTGAAGTGTATCAATTTGATATTGAAAGCAACTAACTGGCATCAGATAATACAGTTTGAGTTAATACTATAGTTATCCAGACAGTGGTAGACTTTGATATCGAGACTGACAAATAAGCTCACTACATAATATTATATAGGCAATGATATACTGATATACATTGTATCATGCACCGAAACACCATCATGTATTGCTTTCTGAATCAATCTACCGTGAGTTACTATGATCTACTAATAGTTACCCAAAGAGGGCATCTATATTTGCACTAAGAGGAGTTTGGGCCTGCTTTTCCCCTTTACAGTTGAGACCACTCCCCTTTACAGTTGAGACCACTGGCAAATACACCCTCGAACTTGTGACAGGGTTGACTTTCACTCTCGTTTTCATCGATATCATACCCCTGTGTGTAGTCTTCATCACTAGTGATAGCTGGTGTGTCATTCTATGAGAAAATAAAAACACATTGAAATATTATGCATGCATGCAGCTAGTGCTTGTATCTATGCTTACACTGTCTCCTCCAGTGGGGCTGGCATTCAGAGCAAGTTTTGGTACCATAAGTATAATTATATATATATAAGTAATTTTTTTTTAGTTTAGACAGTGTCAGAGCGCTTCTGAGGCCATTTCTGAGTGAAATTTGTACTAGTATCATTAAAATTTCAGATATAATTATATAGACCTTGTAAATATCATTCAACTTACCTCGACGTCGAGCCGCTCGAGATTGATTTGTAGTAGTACTCAATTCAAGTACTAATTAAACCACACCTACTAATTATTATGCACACGTCACGTGTTTGAACTCTCTGAACTCGGTTTTGCATTAGTATGCTTGCGCGATCGTGAAAGTGTGTAATTGAACACACAAGTCTGTAGTGTAACTGTTGGCAGTTGCTGAGAAAGATATCGCTTGAATCACCGTTTTACCAAGGCCATCGACATCTCTAGAGACTATAAACATCTTTTAGAAAAGTAAGAAGTCATTAAAATAATGTAACTCAGTTAAAAAAGGGGGTGCAATTGCCCCCCTAGCACCCCCCTGGCTACGCCACTGGCTGTACATAATTGGATCAAACAGGACTGATACAGGATGATGCAGCTTGAGGCTTATTAGTTTTAATACCTGCAGTCGTCTGCATGTCGGAATTCATAGGACGGATTCGGAGTCTTTGTTGAACTCGGAGAAGTCTGAATGAATTGTATTAAAAAGCTTGAGCTTTTATATGGACGCTTTGTATTTTGTCAGCTCCTCCCCCTTTTTGGCGGTTGGGTAGGCATGCGTGTATGTGTGGGCGTGGGGGAAGCTGTGACAGAGTATGCAGATGATTTTACAGGCTATGTTGCTGTGTTTATGCCAACAGTCCTTTTTGGAGGGTTTGTAGAGCTCCACCTTTAAGTTTTTTCGTGGAATCGTATGTAGTCAAGGTACACGGATGATTTCACAGTGTGGGCAGTTAGTGATTGAGTGGAGGAAGCTGTGGGAATAGCATCTAGGCTGACTGGAATGATTTCATTTCCTGTGCGAGGGCAGTAGCCTTTCACAGGAAGTTGTGGGCTGACTGTGAAAGTACGTAGAGAATGATTTCACGCCATGAACTAGCTGTTTACAGTAGCCTTTTATTAGAGGAAGTCGTGGGTTGACCATGTGAAAGGCATACAGGGAATGATTTCACAGGCCCTTTAGGACTGGCTGGAAGCAGGTATCCTTTGGAGGAAGTGACTATGAGCACACAGAGAATGATTTCACTACTGTGTTTAGGACAGTAACCTTTCATTGGAGGAAGCTGTGGGCTGACTATGTGAAAGCCCCCACAGAATGATTTCACCGGGCTATGTAGTAGTACTTGGGTGAGAGGTGGGCTCAGATGGAGTACATTACTGGTTGAGTGCACCCTCTGGACACAGGGCAGGACCTTCCATCCATCAGATTGAAGTATAGGTGGTCATGCATGTGATTGTGGCTGCATGGGCTGGTCACGTCTCTGTCCCCCTTTTTATGAGAATCTGTGGTGATCCATCACAATAAGTATAGGAAGGAGTAAGGTATTGAGCTACATCTTAGTTGTCTTTCACAACTTCAACATTTAGATGCAATTAACAGGTAAAATTGCAGATATTAATGAGGTTAGTAAGTATTCGGGTTCTGCAGCAGGGTTGGACGGTTTGAGGTTGCTTCTCTGCTCTATTCTAGACTACTATAATGTAAGTACATGCACACTGTAGAAGTTAAGAGTTGTAGTTACAAGGGTATTGTAAGTAACAAAGATACAGTACAGAATTGGAGCGAGGGCATTTGTAAGAACCATTACTGTTATTTGAACACTACTTAGCTAGCTCTGAACTCACAGGAATAGCTATTAAAGGTATAGGCAAAAGAGTGTCCATTTGCAGCAGTCTTGAGCTCCCTCTAGTAGGTTGTGAGACTGAGGTCAGGAGATTTACTGGATTTGTTGGAGCTAGGTAGATATGGTGCTGACGGCCTACAACTGACTTGTACATGTGTGCAACTGTTTTTATAGGGTGCGTAAGGTTGAGTGGAAGCCAGTGTAGGTTGTGCCTAAGACCGGATGAATTGTACTATAGTAGTGGCATTGTACATATTTGTGGTTAAGTCCATATTTGCGGTTAAGACCGGATGGAACTGATAGTGCTACATGTACATGTACATGCAGGACAAGATGTTGCATGGGGAGTTGTAATATTAGGAGTGTTCTGCGTAGTGTATAGGAGCAGTGGTAGAGTAACTGCGGTGCTTTGGTGTGGCTATTTTTGTTTTTTAGAATTGTAGGGTGAAATAAAAGGACGAAAGTACCACAGCAACAACTGCATGGTGGAAAAAGCAACTATGAGGAAGCAAAATCATTGGATAAGTAATAGTTTGTTCAGAGATTGCTGGTACAGTATTAGTTTCCTGTTTCATAAGAGGCAGGTGAAAGTTCAAAGGAATCCTCATAAGCACCCATGAAGGGAAGTGGTTTCATATACTTGTCTGTCAGAGTGAGAGAGTATAAAATAGGTACTGGTACTGCTTAGACATTCACAGTTGTATTTGAGTCACAAGTTTGTTTTAGTGCGTTACAGAGAGAGATGATTCCCAGTAATCCTAGAAAGCGGCCAAAACCTGTCTGGGAGTCAGAAGCCCAAAGGCAATTGGCTCTCTGGAGACAGCGGTCAGGGGAGGCAAAGACAGCAGTTAATGCACACTTTCTTGTGGAGGCTGCTAAAAAGCATGGTATAAGTTTAGAAAGTCTAAAACAATGAAAATCGTTCATCGGAAGGCCTCCGTTTATTTCAGAAGGCTATGAAAGAGGGGAGAATGAAAATGGACGAAGGGGAGAAGCTAAAAGTTGCTGAGAAGATTGCTGATGCAGTTTTTTTGGTTGAAGCTGCACAAAAGTGTGGTGTTATCATTCAACAGATTGCAGATGATCCCCTGAATGCTTATATGGCGAAGCGACCCAAACGTGCAGATGTGGGAGTGATGGCAGAAGGGGAGTGCCCCTTTTGCACGAGTATTATTGAAGATGTAGATGTGAGTTACCTCTTATATTAGTCATGTGCAGTGTATAACTAGGTATTGACTCAACATACAATTTGCTCTTTGCAATTGAAAGGATGATGTCAGTGAGCAAGAGTTGGAGAAGTTACAGTCTGCAGAGGATAAGGATGATGCATTGTCACCACCAATTCTTTAATGAACCTTCTGCCTTTAATTTGGTTTCCATAGACTGGTTATTGTATTTTTCCGTATTGTTGTGATTCATGGTTGTAATTCATTTTATTTATGTTCTAAATTTCATGAGACTATCCTTTTTTGAATTTAATACACAATAAGAGAACGCATATCTAAAGAACTGGGGCCTATAAAGAAAAAGTGGGAGACAGTAGATTGAGAGACGTAGATCTAATTACTAGGAACAATGCTGTGTCTCCCACTTTCTTTAAGCCCGAGTATGATGCCCTGTTTAGAATGTGTGGCTGTTGTTGTGTATTCACAACCTTCTAAGTGTCTATCCACTTTAGGTAATGGCAGTGCTAATCCAATTACCAGAAGTGGAATATGCCCTGTGGGTGTAGTGTCCCAAGCCAGTGCATGGTGCAGTGTAGGATGCTTGTTTGTGGTCACTATGGTGGCTGGGAGGTGCATATTTCCGAGTAAGGGTAGGGAGCATGTTGCAGAGATATCATGGAGGAGAGTAAGTTGTGCGTGTTCCATAGGGAATTTTGGTGTGGTGTTTGATGAGAGAGGACGATGGATGTAAAAGTTGTATGAATTGTACTCCAGTCAGCATCAGGAAGGCCTTCGCCTATATACAGGGGAAGGTTTACTGATCCCAGGCTGCGGGACGAGGACCCCGGAGTACGTTGCAGCCCGCCCTTGCGCTTACGTTAAATCTACTGCGTGATTGCTTGCTGGTCAAATGGGAGGTCAAGGTATATGTATGATGTTGTCACAGCCGCACTTTTGCTGTCACCAGACACGGTGAGCATAACTCTTATTACCAAAACTGAGGGCAAGGTGTAGATGTATGCTTCTGTCAAAGAAGCAGTTTTGCTCATCACCAGACACAGTGAGCATGGCTCTATACCAAAAGGGGAGCCATAACAGACAGAGAACGAACAAGACGATTGCACCACTGTAGACTGGAAAGGCTGTGTGTGTGTTTTGGGGGTGGAATACACAAAAAGTGTAAGTATTGGCAGGGAACTTGTCCATTACCTTATGAACAATAAGAAGCAATGTACACTTGTTAATTTGTTATTTTTGTCTAATATTGCATAATTGATGGCCTATACCTTTGGTATTTACACATGCATACATTTCTTTGGAGTCCAGCGTATAATTTAGTAGACAGAAGTGCCTTAGAAAAATTGGTGTCCAGTGTGTGATTCAGTGAGAACCAAACTTTGTATGATTACTTTGATTATAGGTAAGCTGCTTTATACCTGTGGTTACTATACCTTATTTTGGTTAGTATAGGATGTTCCATACATGCTTCTTATTGATTTTAGGTGTTTTGTATAATATAAGGATATCATATAACTGGTTCCTCTTTGTCTGCCATGCTGTAATCTTTTTGTTACATGTCTTCTCTTTTGTGGCTAATTTGGTGAGTAGAAGTAGGTACTGCCATTATTTCTACATGGGTATACCATTCTAGTATCTTACTTTACAAATGGGGAGTGGATAGACTCACCTGTTATCTTTTCCTGCGTAAGCTATATGGCAGCTACCAAATACAGCACGTGTTTTCAGCCTAAGTTTCAAACTTATGTCATACTGAAGTCCTATATGTATTCTGTGGTCCTGGGGTTGTAATTAGTAGGCTTGGTCTGTCTGCATGTAGGTGTTCTGTGAGGTTTGTCCATATACTCCCATGTCTTAGACCTGGCTTTGTGTACTTATTCTTGTTTTAGGTAGTTTACACTAACTTAGTGAGGGAGCTGGAGCATATAATGTGTGTGTGTGTGTGTATGGAGAGAGAAAAAAACGTGGGGGGAGGGCATGGCGGTCCCCCACCCCACGGGGTGATGGCCGCCATACCCCCCAAGAGGGCTTCTTAACTATTATGGGAACTTACTACTATTCAGTATGAGCTTATATATCACTTGTTAAATTATCATGTGCTAGCCGAATATTTGTTGTTTACAAGCAATAATTTAGGCCATTTGGTTTTATAGTCTTTAAAGTGAGGATCCAATATTTTTCTAGTTCTCTCAGACTTTGATACGATTGTTCTGGTATATAGACAATTGGCTGTACTGATAAATGTTGAATGGAATGATCTGGAAAATTGAAATGATTGCATAAGTAGATATTCTTATGTTGTAATATGTTTGTTCTGTGGTGATTGATCCTGCAGTTGAGTTGTTTTGTGGTGAGTCCTACATACTGCTTCTTGCATTTGGTACATGTAATCAAGTATATCAAATTCATTGATGTACATGTAAAGTTGTGTCGAATGGGGTATTCAATACCGGTTTTCGTACTCTTAAATGAGGGGTTGTAATTCAGGTGTTTACACGTGACACATCTGGGATGTTTACAGATGCAGGTTTTTCTGGTTTTGTTAAGTTGAAGGGTTGGTAATTTAGCTGGGGTATTGTGGTGTTGTGTTTGGGGTGTTTCACGTCCCAGTTGGATTAGGATGTCTATAAACTGTTCATCTGTGGGTGTGAGCTTTGCTCTGATCAGTTGCTTTCCGATTGTTTTATGTCATAGAGGAATACATAACGGAGAGGGTACTAGGGATTGAATTTTACGAAAGTCTTGTAGAATTTGAAGATTGGCTTGAAGATGTGTCGATTTGGTTGGGTGCTTCGTAGGTATTGCTGTCTTCGACTGAAGTTGACTTTGTTGATATATTTGGTGATAAATTGTGTCGGATATTGTCTCTTCAGGAGACGTGCTGTGAATAACTTTAGAATTGCTTCGTAGTTTACTCTCTCGGTGTTTGTTCTTGCATATCGAATGCATTCGCCTATTATAAGTCCTTTGTGTACAGATTTGGGATGAAACGAGTTGTAGTGGAGATACTGGTATAGATTTTGAGTATGTCTTGGTTGCTAGGTGTGTGTGACTTGTATACTGTACTGCTCAGAGGTGAGAGAGCAGTTGTAAGTGAATTTTACGGTTGGGTGGTGATTATTCAGTGTTCCCATAAAGTTATGTACATCTAGATTTGCTGGCCATATCATAAAAATGTCATCAATATATCGTTTTAGTAGAATAGGTTGATTGGGTTGTGTGCTAAAGAACTTTCTAAGGAGAACGGACATAAAGATATTGCCGATAGTTGGGGAGAACGAGGCCCCCATGGCAGTTCCTTGAATTTGAAGGAATGTGAGGTTTGCAAAGTTGAAATAGTTGCTGTTGATACTGATGTGCAGTAGCTTGATTATGAGGTTTGGATCAAATAAGACTAACTCACGATGTGAGTGCATTTGTTCACACACAATTCGGAGACATTCGTCTTGTGGAATGGAGGGGTAGAGACCGATAACATCTATAGTTACTAGGAGTGCATTTGATGGAATTATAAAGTCTTGAAGGTGAAGAATCAGGGATGTGGAGTTCTGGACATAGTCTGTATATGACTGTGCTAACGGTTGTAAGACATGATCAATTAGACGGGCAGCGGGTGCCAGCAACGATTGAGTGTGTGAAACAATGGGTCGCATGGGTGGTAACATTTCAAATTGCTTATGTATTTTTGGAATGCCATAAAACTGCGGGATTCTGGAGCGTTTGGTGTTAGGCTGCAGGAAAAAGTAGAGTGGCTTGCTGTAACCGTGAATTTGTGACTTGTGTGCAATTATAACTTCGCTAATGTTGTGTGCTATGACTTCGGTAGGAAAGTTGTCCACTTGGCGGTAGATCTCAGGGTTGGCTAAGTGTGTTATACATTGTGTAATATAATCACCCGTGTCCATTACTACCAGTCCAAGGTTCTTGTCTGCTGGTTTAATAGTAATTAAATCTTGTTTGTTTTTTAATAATTTCAAGGCTTGTTTTTGTGTTTTTGATATGTTGTATTCACTGGCTTTGCAGATGCTAGCTAGCTGTTGATCAAGTTTATCTTTAGTTTCACATATAATTTTTCTATCATTGGATTGCCCGAGAATCGTAATCTATGGGATTCAACTGTGGGTTTAGGTACAAATTTCATTTTTCTATAAACATTCGAGGTTTCAGTCCGTTCAATGGGTCTTAAATGAGGTTTCTGTGTGGGATTTTCTGCATAAAATAATGACTTGCCATATTGTGCACGAATAGATTTACTAAAGTCATTAAATCTGTGTAGTGTATCTACATGAAAGATGTTTATGGGGATTTGGGGTGTAGGTGAGAATGATAATCCTTTAATAAGTACTTGTGTATCTTGTGTGGTGAGGGTGTATGAGCTGAAATTGTGTATTATTTGTGATGAATCTTGTGCCGTACGCTTTGGTCTAAAAAACGATGGAGTTTAATCTGCTTTTTCGCTGGAGGTTGTGGTGTGGTGTTTGGCCTTTTTCTGTGACGGTTAGGCTTTGGTGCTGCTGCTGTGATAGTACCTTGTGCAGATGTGGTTGCGTCAGGTGTGGTCTCTGCTTGGGCTGGGGTACTCGGACTATGGTTTAAGGTCTTTGGGGGGTGATCTGATTCATCTGGGGTATGTGTTGTGTGAACTGGGGCACCACCGATCAACCTTCTCTTTAGCTGGGGCAGTGTTGAGTGGTCCCAAAGCCCATTCTGTGTCTGGAATCTCTTGTACTCTTGCGCAATGACTTCAGTGGGTAGGATCGATTCAGCTAGATGTGACTGTTTGGGTGATGATCTTTTGTAGCTTTTGGGTACAGATTTCTTGTGCCGCTGTGTTGTGCGCTATGACTTTGTCTAAATGTTCTAAGAAGAGTCTGCTGTAGTTTTCTTGGAAGCTGTCCTGTAATTCTGAGTTGTCTGCTGCAAAGACCTTTGGTAGATTTGGTGGTCGATATAGCTTTGGAATTGTTTGGTGGTGCTTGATCTTGTGTTGCCTTTCTAGTGTCTTGACAATAGCAGTGTTTGTTGCAGTGGTGTTTTGATATAATCGGGACTGTACCGTGATGTATTCTTGGAGTTTCTGTGGTGTATCCATGGCTGTTGGAGAATCATTACTAATTATGCTCTGTTGTGAAATGTTAATATTATAAATATGTAATGCATACTTTACAACATAGTAATGCAGAAAAGGAACAGGCCATCATATTTATTGTGTGCTCAGGCGTGTGTCCATTGTGGCCACTGGGTTGACACTTGGTGTGGGCACAGTATTTTACCTATACTCATAAATAACCCCATCCCGGGGGGGGGGGGGGGGGGGGCTGCTGTCGCTGGGTTGACAGCTGGGACATATCCCACACCCCACATGGGACTGCCGCCGCTGGGTTGACAGCTGGGGAGGCCCTCTCCAGACCATATGGTCCCGACTAAAGGATCGGTCCACGTTCGGTGAACGTGTGTGTTTTGGCGGTGGAATACACAAAAAGTGTAAGTATTGGCAGGGAACTTGTCCATTACCTTATGAGCAATAAGAAGCAATGTACACTTGTTAATTTGTTGTTATTTTTGTTAATATTGCATAATTGATGGCCTATACCTTTGGTATTTACACATGCATACATTTCTTTAGAGTCTCTAGCAGCATTGTTATTGCAGCTGGTCATCAGGGGAGTTCCCTAACTGATCATCGAGCGAACCACAGGTTTCGGCCCCTTTAAGCTCCCGACCTGTGGCTGCCTACAAAAAGGGCGGGGCCACTCCCAAAGTGGAGTCAAGCGTATAATTTAGTAGACAGGAAGTCCGGCACGTGGCTTAATAACGACGGTAGTTCAACACGTGGCTTAGAAAAATTGGTGTCCAGTGTGTGATTTAGTGAGAACCAAACTTTGTATGATTACTTTGATTATAGGTAAGCTGCTTTATACCTGTGGTTACTACGCCCTGCGTAGGGTCAAGAGCTATCTAAGGAGCACAATGACACAGCAAAGGTTGAACAATCTGATGGTATTACGTGTTCATAAGGAGCGTACAGACTCTCTAAATCATATCGGCATTGCTAATGAACTTGTTGGAGACTCAGAGCCTAGACTAAGGATGTTTGGCAGATTTCAGTGATATGATTGTCCTACAGTTTGTCATTCTTTTAAAGTAGTCACAGTTCAAGTTTCTGTATTGTACCCCTATACTATTATAATATACTAAGTACTTTAATTATTTCCACAAAAGAATAATATTGTAAACTGTTGACTAGTAAAGTCTGGTTCCAGTTTTGGGCCCAGAATGGCCTGAGAAGTAATTTCAGAGCATAGAATTTTCCTGGGGGGGGGGGCATATCCCCAGACCCCCCAAGCATTTACGTGCTTACGCACGTTTTGAGCTCAGATGATGCTTGGCCCTACCACTCCATTCTAGCTTGCTCCGGGCCTGCTGCTTGTAGGCGTAGTTTAGTGCTGTACCCGTATATAAACTTACGGTGTACATTATTTGCTAACAATAAACAGCTACCCCAGCATTTAGTTAGGCCAGTATACACAGTCCAGATATCTTTATAGGTCAGTTAGGTCTTTGCTTGCAGGTCACTAAGGACACGCACATTATTCGGGAATTTCTTTGGGAATAATAGGTAGTTTGTTTTGAGTGAGAATAATAGGTGATTGTTTTGAGAAGCATGTCTGTAGGGCCTCCCTGGGTCAGAGGACTCACTAATTAGTCTGCAGTAACATGTAGGTGGCTGTGAATTTCATCAATAATCCAAAATCCAGTGGTGAAGTAGAGGAATGCACTATGACTTGTACTGTGATAGTAAATGAGAGGTGATTGGTGTGGGAAATACATCCTAAAATCAGCCCGTCACGTATGGCTCAGTGATAAATGGAAGGAATAATAGGGAGGAAATGAGAATAATGGGAAAGAATAATAGGGTAAAATAAAAGAATTGAGGAGTAGAATAATGGGAAAATTAAAAAGAATAATGTGCCTGTCCCTACAGGTCACTTATGCTTCTACTTGCTGAAGATGCCAAAGCAAGAAGCAGTCATTGGGTTCTCCGGTGTGGCAAAGCCACTGTCCACACTCCTTGCAGAACCAGCAAGTGTCCTTACGGGTGTGGCTTGACTGATCTTCATTGGGAAGTGTCGCATACGGAGGGAACGAATGGTGGATCCGCCACGCCCAGCTCTGCGTCGACTGCAGTAGTCTGCAATAAGCTCCTTTGCCAGCTGCAGTCTGAAGTACTTGATGGGCTGCTTGGAGGTGTGTGGGCTGTAGTGTTGCTGTGCATTGGTGATGGTAACATCAAAGAGGAAGTGAAAGATGTATTTGTAAAACTTCCTGCTTTTTGTTCTGCAGCTATAGTAGCCGCGCAGCTGGTCACCTCTGTCTACACCTCCCATGTAGGCATTATAGGAGATGGGACAAGTACCGGTGAGCCATCTTTCTGCCTCCTAAGTACAGTACCGGTCGCAGTTGGCTGGGTGTTGGTAGACATGATCATTACCACCTTTCTGTCCTTCCAGGCACTAGCAGACACCTTCCCCTTCTGCAGTCTTGAATCTCCCCTGTAGGATATAGTTAGTAAGTTTATCTAATGCGGTACTATTGTGTAACAAGTTGAATGTCTCATGTACATGTGTAATAGCAAGACAGAAATAGATTTCAGTCCCTCCCCAAGCAACTTTCCCCATGTACTCAAGCAGATGTAGGGACTATTATGCCAATATGAAGACAGGTAGTTTATCCCGCTCTCCCGCTCCCAACACACACACACACACACCACAGGTCATGCAGGAGGAGGGGACTGCAGAGGGAAAAGGTACTATTTTTCTTACCTCTCTTGAAGTTTTGCTTTCTTCAGTTCAGGTGGGAAACCTACACGATTTACCCTTGCCGTCCCACAGGCATATATCCTATCCTTCTCTAGATCTGCCAGAAGTCGCTCCGAGGTAAAGAAATTGTCGAAGAACACATGATGGTTCTTGCCCATGAGCTCTGCTGTGAGTGACTTCACCACCCGTTCTCCAAGACCCTTCTCGGGTGATCCTGATTCTTGTTTACCCGTGTAACTTTGCAGAAGTAACCACTGTGGCTGTCAGATACGATCAGCTACTGGTGCATAGTGGAGAAATGGATCGCGTTTCCAGTAGTCTTCCAGTGCTGGCAGATGGTTGATGCCCATGAGAATGTGAAACCCCAGGTATGCCTTCAGATTATTCAGTGTCATCTCATTCCATGTATCACTCCTCTCACCCATCACCTGCCTAGCGTACCTGTTACTCTCTTCTACAATCCTCTGCTATAGGTCAGTGGTGAAGAAGACTTCAAAAGCTTCCAGCGGCGATGCTGGGATGTCAACTGTAGGACCTACTGGTGATGTGAACTCTCGGATGTTCACTTGCTTCAAGCTGGACGACCAAGAGATAGGTAGTGTTGATGTAGCAGGACTGGAGAGTACACTGGAAATAGAAGAACAGAGGGATGATGCAAGCTCATCGTCATCTTCGTCCTCTTCCATTTCTAGGTCACTAAACACGCCATCGCTACCCTCCAACATGGGCTCATTGGGATCATCGAAGTCCTCATCCTCCAGTACTGCCTCCAGTACATCCTCTGCCGTCCAAGCTCTCCTTGCCATCCTTGATCCAGCTATATAGTTTTAGCAAGAATAGGCTAAATACATATCTGGTGTGATTGTTCATTCACTGGTGTAACAGCCAAAGTTCAACAGGAAATTCTCAACAATAATCATACTACACTACTACTGAAAGCCATACGAATACTTATGTGAGGAAGTGTAAAGAACCCACAGTAGTGCACGTAGGACCGCAGATTCACCTCTTCCGCGAGAGAGTAGGATGCACAATGGGTGTAACTCCACGGGCAAGGCACACTATCATCAAGGCAAAGCAATAATTAATCGTACTGGACACAGTGCTACCATAAATGCGCACCCGCTTCAAGAACTTTCGCCAGTAAAGGTACTGGAATAGGAATGGAACCTTTCCAGTAGGCGCAGTGCATTCAGTTCTGTCGTTAACCCTTTAATTTGTATAGTAACCCCTTTTCTACTAAATCGTTCTCATGGCCCAGGATCCAGGATGGCTTACTATTGCCGTTTACAGCTTCCATCTTTCAAACTAACACAGCGTGGTACTTTAGGGATATGCGAGAGACGAGATGTACACAGAGGAATGAATTTTCCACTGAAAGATGTCGTTTCAGGGAATTAAAGTGAGGATGTGCCTGGGGATGTTCATGCTAGTGCCAGTACTGACACTGCTTTAGGTAGTACTGATGAGAATTCAAGCATGCTAAACTCTTTTGGAATTGGGCAGTGAATGTACTAGTGCAACGGAGCCAACAGAGCATGAAATTCAGAGCAGAGCTACAGCAGCAGCATGGGAAGGTCTGAGGGAGAGACTACTGGCAGTAGTAACTGAATGCAGTGCCATGCCTGATAATCAGACCTGTGTATTACCACAGTGCCCTAACCCAGCAGTTTTTCGATGCCAGCGGTGCGGTCCCATTGCATTCTTTTGCTTTTGTAAGTGTCATGAAACATTAAACCTCTTCCATGTTGCTGAAAAGTGGAAGGTATGTCATGCAAGCATGGTCATCAATCCTTCATGTAGCTAGCTGTGTTCTGTGCTGTATGTAGGGTGACCGTTACATTCCTTGTGCCTTTGAACAACGGAAAGTGAATGTAAGACCATCTCACACATGTTCAACTATGAAGGAAATTTCCCTCTGTCGCATAGATGAGTATGGTGAGTCATACTAGTGTGCAGCCTTTTTTAACTTACATGCTGATATTGATACCTTTGTTACAGGTGTTCAGCACAACTTTTTGTACAATAGTACTCACAATGGCACGAGCTCGTCTCTGGCCAGCAACTCATCAATATCCAAGATTTGCCTTTACGTTTGACTTGCTTGATTGGGCTGAGTCACTAATGCTCAAGTTGCCCTCAAAGATTTTTGTTCTGCCTTGTATTTCAAGTATCCCTATCTCACCAAGAAGGTGTGGGAGAATAGTCGGAGGCTCCTAGCTATGTTTTATGGCTCAGTGTAAATAAGTTATTTATTCTCCGTTTAGAGAAGGGACATATATTCCTGCCTCATGGATTCATTTGAAGAATACAGGTAAGTTGAATTTGAGTTTTATTTTGACGGAATTTATGTGAACCCTTGAATTTTTTTATGCTTCTTAGATTCCTGAAACATGAGATGAGACATCTCACTTTTCTCTCAAGAAATCTTGATGCCGGCAATGTCTGTCCTGCTTGCCCAAAGGTGAATGTAGCAGATAATCCTGCCAAACCCATGCATGACAGCTGCAGCAAATATATACAAGAGGGGGCTTCTCAGTTGTAAGGCTCTCTGAATACCAACTTTTATTCGGAACGAAACTGTCGACGTTTCAACTAGATACTCTAGACTTTTTGTATAGGGTTTTACATGTAGCTGCTCTTTATGGGAGCCCATTTGTAACAAACAGAGCGCTAAAACAATGTCATCACCAAAAAGTACCAGGTTCTCTAGTAGCAAAGTGGAATGTGCACGAGAGCTAGCCTGGGGACGAGTCCTTACATATGTATGTATAATCATTTGTTTGTGTAGCCTCGTCCCAGGCACCCCCCCCCCCCCCCCCCCTTATTCGTTTTTTGGGGGTGCGGCCTGGAGATGAGGATATTTCTTGTGGTGCCTGGAGATCATGCTTAAGACACAAACTTACGCAATGCACTCGTGTCTATGCCACTATATTTAATAATAATACACTATACCTGTTATACATAGGACCTCCTGCATAATGTATAAGTATAATGTGTTGCACGTGTTGTTGCTACTAAGCCAACGTTTCAGTGACCACACTGCAGAACCCCGCATGATACTATAGTCCAGATGTACAGTATGCACTTGAGGCCCCCACCCCCATCCTTTATGTAATTTGTGAACACTGGAACGGACTGTGGTCATTTAAACATCTTTTTTTTTGCATATGCAGGTGGATACAGAAGAAGAGCTTCAAAAGGAGGCATGCAGCTACCCCAGTTTCCGAGGAACTTCCTGTGAAGAGGATGAAGCTAACATCATGGCAGCACTTCTTGAAGGAGTTTGGTGATACTGATGGTAAGTGCTTCACTGGTTTGGTGCATTAGAATATGCTAAACTGCCATTTGTTTATCATTCACTTAGCTGGTAAAACTGCTATGAGAGAAAGTGCTGGTGCTTTTAACAAAGCAGCCAGTGCTGCATATGCAGTACTATCTACAGAAGAGAAGGATAAGCTGCAAGAATCCAGTGTTGCTTCAGCACAGAGCCATCCATTAACTGTCAGAGACGTAAAGCAGAGAGGGGCTCGGATGTTCAAAAGGATTCAAAAACTGTTGTGTTATGTAAAATCTGGCTGTTGGAGTAGAAAGTGTATCACTGATACTAGTGTACTTTCAGTATGGTTTGGGTTCCAATCCTCCAGTATATTGTTAGTGGTTTGGGTTCCTTAGTCCTACTAGTACTACTGTGGTTTTGGTTCCAATTCTCCAGGATATGTTTAGTGGCTTTGAGTTCCTTATAGTAGTATATAGTGTGGTTTGGGTTCTAATTTATCTCCCATGCAGTGGTTGCAGTGGCTTTCAGGTTCCTTATAGTTGTACTAATACTCTGTAGTTTGGGTTCCAATCTCCCGGTATAGTGGTAGTGTCTTTTGGGCTCTTTGTTCGTGTGCAGTATAGGTGTGATAATGTTTCCACATTTCCAGTTTCATGAACTAGAGGGCATTGGATTCTCTGGTTTTGCATTTGGATTTTTCCGGGACGATGTGCAGCTGGTGCGGACCAAAAACACCTTAAGGTGTTTTAATTCAACCCTAATGGAGTACCTCCATGCTGTAATTGTCTCAGGTATGTACACTTTGCATGCATTTGAACTTGCTATAATATGACCTGTCCAGTATATAGCTTAGGATCATGAGTGGTGTGCATAATATGTACCTGTCCGATATAGGGTATAATACATACATGTATATAGCCATGTACATGACACTAGTAAACCTCAGATCATCACTGTATTATGTATACATACAGGAAATCCACCACTGGTGAATGTAAATGCAGCTGATCCTGATCCCCTGGCTTCCACTTCCTCTGTCACCAAATCTACCACATTCAACACCTCCACCACCACCACCACCAGTATCACCACTTATATAGTAGTAGTAAAATTTCATCCAATCAAATTACCGTAAATCAGGTCCCTAATATAGCATACAGCACGCGTGGGCACAACGTGCCTATATACGCGCGTTGCTATGTGACAGCGTTCAGTTGTTCTTGCTTTCTTGATAAGACTAGCATGCAGAGTGCTAGTGAAGAGCCTGTTGCTTTTGATATCTTAGCACTAGCCCTAGCACCTCTGGAACTTCCGGAAGGTGTCATAGGTATAGATGACGCGGAAGACTTTGAACTAACGGAGAAAGAGAGTGAGCAGCAGTTTGGCCAGGCATGCAGTAGTAGCGACGTCACCGCTGCCATTGCGAACAGAATCCCCAAGAATACCAAGTTATCCACATGTTGGGCCCACAGTGTTTGGAAGTCGTGGAGCAATATTCGTGGAATTACGCAGCCGCTTCAAGAAATACCAGCGAAGGAACTAAATGAATTCCTCTCTCGTTTCGTTCTCGAGGCTCGTCGCCAAGATGGTAGCCCTTACCCAGCTACATCTCTCTACCAGCTAGTTTGTGGGCTCCAGCGCTACTTGAGAGACAATGGTCGCCCGGAGGTTGTGTTTTTCGATGAAAAGCAGCCAAATTTTGACCGAGCGAGAAAAGCACTGGACGCTAGAATGAAAGAATTAACCTCTCAGGGAGTAGGCATGGCCAAAAAATGTGCTCAACCTCTAACTTCCGAACAAGAAAACGAGCTATGGGAGAAGGGGATTTTCAGCATCCACACGGCAGAGGGACTTCTCAAAGCGGTATTTTGGTATGCATGTAAGTGCTTTGGACTCAGGGGAGGTGATGAGCACCGCAGCCTTATGCGAGAGCATGAGCACTTCTCCATTGACATTGACTCTGTTGGCAGACACCTTCGGTTTATTGGGAGAAGCAGCAAAAATGTGCAAGGGGGACTAAAACAGCGACAAGTGCAAACAAAGGATTTATAAATTTATGCAAAGCCTAGTCTTGGAGAGAGGTGTGTTGTTGATGTATTTTCAACATATATGGCTTTGATTCCAGCAAGTGGACCCTTCTACCGGCGTCCAATCAAAGGTTCATCTGCTCCTCGTTTTTCCCTCCAAGTTGTTGGCAAGAACAAACTCAAGACAATTGTGAAGCGATTCTGTGCGCAGGCAGGGTTTACTGGTAATTTTACCAATCACAGTGGAAAGGTCACCTGCGCTACGAACTTGTTCAGCCAGAACTTTGACGAGCAACTGATCCAGCGACAGACTGGACACAGGTCAGATGCAGTTCGAGCATACAAACGTCCGAGCACCTCTCACAATATCGCTGTGTCAGATGCACTACAACCTCCTCCCAGCAAGCGGGATCCTGTAGAGACCAAGGAAAACATTCCTTCTGCTAGCAATCTACAATATCAGCTCAGTGAGCCCAGTAGCATCAGCGGATCTTCAATGCCTGTCTTCAACTTCAACATCTCATTCTCAAACCTAGCAGCTAAGCATTAACTGGCCCATGTATTACAAGTTATACAGCAGTATGATATTATGCAAGTGCTGGACACATCTGTTACTACGTACTGTACATGTACGAATGTATTTATTCACTTCATGACATTGTACATATATAACTTGTACTATTATTGCTTACTGGTATTATGCAGAAACAATGGAACTATGATATAAGTCAGTTATAGCCTCCCAAACCTCGGGCTAACCCCACATTATTGACCTTGGGAAGTTGGTTACCCTTGAAAGGTCTCGGGCAACCAACTTCCCATGGTCAATAATGTGGGTTATAGCCCTTGTTGGGATGCTATAACTTATACTAGTACCACCATCAGTACATGTACTACTACATCCACTACTCCTACTCCTACCTTTACCATCCCTGCTGCTACCGCTATCATCATACCCGTTGCTGCTGCCACAACCAGTACCTCCAGAACTCCCACCACAATCACTCCCGCTGCCACTGCTACCACCACTACCTCCAGAGCTCCTACCACCATCACCACCATACCCACTGCTATCTCCACCTCCATCGCTTCAGTGACTACCGGTACATCCACTCCTCCATTAGCAACTGCCCCTAACAGCATCGCTGCCAGCACTGTCGCAACCTCCACAGCTACTTCCACCTCCAAAGCTACTATCCTCCTATCTTTACTTAACAGCACTAGTTCCAGTAACAGCACTAGAAATGACACATGTAATGTGGCTGAAAGTCAGCAAACAGCTGAAAAAGAGGATGCAATCATCAACTCTACAACCCCTGTAAAAGTATCATATTGGATAAACAGCTAGTACTCACCCCACAAGACAAGAAAATCCTCCAGTCTCCTTCAGAGTGGCTTAACGAAAATCTCATCAATGCTTGTCAGACTCTGCTTAAGAGGGCATGTGAATCCAAGCTTGTGGCAGGGTTTCAGAGCACGCTCTACGGAAACAATCTTGCATTCAAGCCAATTGTAGAGTAAGAGTTTGTGCAGATATTGCATGTTGATAAGAGTAACAGTATCAAACATTGGATGTGAGGAAAGCACGTGTGCATGCGTCAATGTTACGACAGCTTATATTCCAGTATATCTCCACACACCCAAAAACAGATTTGTTCATTGTTACGACCTAATGGGAACATTCAGTTCCGAATGGCTAATGTGCAGCGTCCGCAGATTGTGGACTCTATACAATAGCATTTGCCACTGACCTTTGCAGTGGTAGAGACCCCACATCAAGCCACTATTGTGGTGACTTACGTGACCACACAATAAGGTGCCTTGAAGGATGGCAAATGAAGCCATTTCCAAATGGACCGAGAACGGAGGATTCCTGCTGGCAGAAAGTACAAGAACATTACCTCTGAGAAGGTATACTGCGTTTGCAGAATGGTGAACGACCCCACTCAGCCCATGGTCGAGTGTGAGGGGTGCCAGAAGTGGTACCACAAAAACTGCATGCACCTTTTGACTGAGGATGAACAATCACAGTGACAAACAAATGGCCTAGATATCTTCATCAGAGTCAGTCTTCTGAGTCACTAAATTCTTCAAAACGACAACAATCCAGATTAGAAAACAACTGCCTCGATTCTTGAAGGGCTTTTCCATGCATAGGTAAAGGCCATGGAGAAGGGCAGTGGCACCTTTAGAGAACAGATCATTAATGCACGTACGTATGCGCACAATAGTGCAAGGCTGTAAGCTCGAGTAGGTGTGTCGCTGACCACGCCCACCCATCCCACGTGACTTCAGGTGCCCCGCCCACTCATGTATGAATATAATTATCGAGGTGCCGTTTATCCCACTTGATCCCACTTTCCCATCTTAAACACTCAATCTCAGATTTAATTGTTTCACTTCCATTGAAGTACAGTTCAGTGTTCTGCATTTCTCTCTGCAAAAGAGTGAGTTCTTTGCTGCGGCACATCATTAAATATGCATTGATTATATCCTGTTTTACTCCACTATCTAGTGCACTGGTGGAAGTGGGATGGCTCAAGTTCACCTTAGTACTCAGTGAAGATGCATCAAGGGCCTCTTCCCAGCTAAGGTAATTACATGCATTGAGGGCTGACTGACAAGCATTAAACTCCTCATGTAGGGTCTTGACTCTTAGTTTCTTTTGAAATCTGCTTAGACAGCTTTTGCGCGATTTTGTGTCCATCTTGTACAAGACTAAAAGTGCACACTACATGTATACCTGCGTATTTCAACTTCAATTTCAACAACTGCCTTCTAACTGCAGCTTCCCACAACGCTGCCACCAGTTGTTTCTCCTTTTCAACAGCAAAGGCCAACATTACATCCTGATATTCTTTATCAGTAGGAGACCAACGATTTTGGATGTTCTGCTTCTCAATCTCATACAGCTTCTTCTCCAATCTATAATGTACATGTATAGTGGTGGACATTAATAATAATGTACATGCAATTATGACGAAAGTACATGTAGCAATATCACCTCAGAAGCTTTCCACAGTAGCCTGACTGATTTTTGTCCATGTCAATACCTGCCATAAGATTCTCTCTGCATTGTGAAAAAGGCTGACGTATACATTACACATGCCTTGTGTCGTGTCTTATGTACATACATGCACACTGTGAGTTGTCAAAGAATAATTATGACAATGTTGTCTATTACATGTACACAAGTACCTCATAAAGTAGTAGACCAGGGCATGAGTGAGAACATCTTCCCGATGTACCGGCCTCATTTCCTTAGTCATACGAGAAAAACGCCTCAGTCTACCAGGGAGCGGAGTGGGCGAGAAACGAAGCAGTTGTGGTTGAGACAGCCTTATGCACCTACACAACTCGTGAGAAACTGAAACTATCGCGTCTTCTACAGGTTCCAGATCCTTTTAGTATACTTCCGGTTGTAGCTCTCTGTGGTTTTCGTGCTTACGTGATCAGAAGCCATGTAAAGACAGGGGATGCCCCCTAGCGTGCGTAGAGCTACATAGAGGCTGGTTTATCTAGCGTACTGTGATTATACTGTTGATTTCAGTAGACTTTTTGTTTTAATTTTAGCCAATTAACAAATCTAATATTATGTGTGTACAGAAGACAAGGAAGACAATGAAGATTAAACAAAATCAAGGCTAAGCCTTAGAGAGTTAATAACAGAGTCAATAAAACTTAGAGTTCACTCCACAGCAGAGGGAACACATCCCTCTGATGTAGCTAGTGCAATGTTTAGTTCATGGACTGGGCGGTGGCAAGAGGATCTGCTTCCACGAATGCATAGGATAGCAGAGCGGAGGATTGCGAAGGAGAGACGACAACGAATCCATCCCATGATGACAGAATATTCTTTGTGCTCCTTCCTGGAGATTCCATCTGCCAATCTCTTGTAAAAAGTTGCAGCTTCACGGCCCATTCCACCCGTTGCTGAGAGAAGAAGGGGTGTGAAAACACCATGCTCCACTTCACGAACACGTTGGGCATACTCTCTCTTTTTTGCTGATTCATGCTTGCGATATGCAGCAGCAGTGGTCATGGAGCGATTGCTGGACGCGTTTGGGTAGAAAACCCTAACATCAAAAAATCCTGGCCTTTGTTCCAAAAACCTCTTGCACGGATACCAAGGCGAGCATTTGGTTCTGTGTTGGATGAGCGATGAGTGAATGACTCATTAGTAAGAGGCTGGAGGAGTGGCTCAGTTGCAATGTTATGGTAAATTTCTGTAAGCAGAGTTGCCGTGATGTCACGTATCTCGTTATGGCGGATAGTTGGAATGCTGCCCATGTGGCAGGTCATGGCATGATCCACCGAAAAGGAGGTGCCACAATTGCAATTGACTTTGAACGCGCATAGCTGCGTATTGCGTTGCGTAGTTACTTAAAGTTGCGTATTGCGTAGTTTCAACTTGCACGTGAGGGTGGTGGTCAGTCACATGTTCTATACTAGCAGTACCAGCTTTTTACTTGCTATAGTGGCTGTGTGTGTGTGCATAATTTTGATGTCACATCCTGCTTGTAGCCATGTCACTTTCTGTCAGTTTCACCCATAGTTGCCTCTCATGCGTAGGTGTCTAGAATAGTAGCTCCTACAGCGATCTCTGAGGAAAACAAAAGTAGTTTGAAACTTTCAGTATATCATCTGTCGTGAAAACGTCAGGCTTGAAGAATTAATTTAGTAAATCTGCCGTCTGCAGCGTGGATTCTAAAACAACTGGTACTTGCACATATGGCCACAGTTGCTATAGCTAGATGCAGGTGACATAAATGCACGGCCTCTATTGGCATATTAATGCCCACTCTATTACTATTACAGTTCAACACTGCTAAACTCAGTGTAGAAGTATGGATATTACTGGCGTAGAAACTGCATTAATTTTGATTTTGCTATGTAGTATTTTACATGGCACAAAATAAATAGTGATTATTACTTGTAAATATTCTGTTCATACTGGATTTTAATCTGTAGGGAGTGTTACTTCAAGAAAATGAACCGGATATTAGTATTGTTGGAGTTAGTAAGCCTAAAGCATCGTATTGTGTCAAGATAATTAATCCCAAGAGCAAAGGAGGCCATGAGGTGCACCAGTGGGATACCACTATGGTGTTTAATCATGTCAGTGAAATTCGAAGTCACCTCTTAAAGAAGTTTCAAGAATTTATTGCTTCTGAGGAAAGTGCTTAAATTGGATATATCACACCAGGGCACGGGATGAAGGGAAAGCAGGTGATACTAACAACAGAGCAAGAGCTTTCAGAAATGTATGAAAAGTGCAAAGGACGAAAATCGATTATGCTTTGGGTGAAGAACATTGCAACAACTATACAAAGAAAGCGCCTTAAATCTCAGGATGACGAAGGTCCAGCTCCAAAGGCCAGCAAATCAAGATACGATGGACACCTTAGTAAAATGTCTGAAGTGGACACTATTGTGAATCAGCTAGAAACTAAACATGCAGAGAAATATACACCACAACAATTACGTGCATGGGGACATATGCTCCAGATGAAAAAGCATACATCATTTGATTCACCTCCGGATAAACCTTTCTTTAGAAGCCGAAAACATCTAAAGGATTCTCCTAAGGTCTCCTAGTAAGAGGATAAATCTTAGATCTGAGTGTAATAACCAACTCGATCGCTGGCACACTCTTCTGGAAAAAGGTGCCATATCCCCCCCAGGAGTATAAAGCTCTTCAGGAAACCATCATGAATAAGTTTTAAAGGACCTGGGGTTACTGACATAGAGAACAAAATATAGTCACAGTGCATAATGTTACAGTAATAATAATTATTATGCAGTCACAAAGTTTGTTGATTCATTCATAACCACTATTTGTTATCCAGGCATTACAATGCTCACTGGTTATACTCTCGAATGCATACTTAGAATAGTTTTGTGTTCTTTATATACTTGCAAAAGTTCATGTTGTTTTAAGTAATATTTTATGTAGCTAAAAGTTTCCTCTATGGGATTGTAATCAGGGTTGTAGGGTGGTAAAAAAATGACAAGAATTCCAGCATCTTCAAAGAGCTGCACAACCTCAGGAACATGGTGAATGGAGCAGTTATCCAGAATTGCAATGGATTTGCTGCTTGTACCATCAAATGGGTGCATATCAGGAATTAAGCTTCCCCTCACAAAATCAGCATTGACAGTACCAAAATCGGCATAAATCGGCATTGCAAAATCGGCATTGACAGTACCAGTAGTTAGTTCATACTCCAATAGACCATCGCTACAAATTGCTGCAATTGCTGAAATCCTGGTTCCTCGCAGAATCCATCGGTGATACACTGGAGCCTCCCCTCTGATTGCATAACCGAACTTACGAACATAATCTCTCTTGTCTGATCCTGATTCGTCTATTCACGCAAACAAGTCCCTTCTGTACTTTAACACTTGTGCCATATAGGCTGCTCTGTATTCCGTACATCTCTGCTTAGCAACTTGTACAATTTTTTTCCGAGTAAAGCTCATGCAAGTCATCCAGCTTTCGTATATGTGGCCTAGAGGATCTTTCCTTTGCTGCTACTTCACCAGTTTCTTCAAACCGCTTCAAAAGGTTATGCACAGTTCCAAGGGAGATTCGTAGCCTGGAAGAAATATCTCGCAACAAAAGACCCATACTCAGCTTCTGCCACACTACTCTCCAACCAATATCGGAAGAGTATGGAGCTGTTCGTCGGGGTTCTGCAGACCTGCAAGTAGTATTCGCCATTTCTTGCAAACGCCTTTTGAATTTGGCACCTATAGCCTAGCTGGGGAGTACGTACGCATGTATGCACGCACGCACGCATCGACGCAGCTACGCAAGCACGCACGTTCAAAGTCAATGGAAATCAACAGTAATACTCGGGAAGTACCGGATGCGTGTTTTCCTGCACTTTGCGTAGACTAACATAATAATGCGTGCATGTTTTCCTGCACTTCGCGTGCAAAGAGTTAACACTTCACTCATCCCAGATACCTACATGTACATCAACTTCATTCTGTGGGTGTGTTTCAATGATGTCCTGCACTATCCACTCTGCATATGCCAAGCTGTGGTGAATGAATATTAGTAACAGTGGCAGATGCAGGCAGGGAATAATTATCATAGGACATGTTTTACCGTTCTCCATGTTTCAAGTTTACAAATGCTTGGGGAAACTCATGACGACAGGCATAGCCAAACAGTGCTGCTATGGTGAATTTGGATATTATTATTATGCTAACTTAATTATTAGCAATGCTCTAATAAACTAAAATTTGCAGAACCTGAGCCCAGTCTTTCCTGACACTAGAGTAATGGGTGGGTGAATGATTAGGCCAGCTTGATAATCATGCATTCCATATAAGGAAGGCACGGCCTCCAGTGTGGCAAAGAGCCTGCAAATTCCTCTAAGTTACACTCTGAATGGGATTAGTTCCAATGGTCTTAGAGGCATAACAGTTTTACATTACTAGACAGATAGATAGAAGACAACACCTTTTTAATGTAAGTAGTGGTAGTTGGTAGGACATACTATTGGAAGCTTGGGGACAGGGGGAGGTACTACTGCCTTTTTGGACCCAATCATATAATAATTCTTGTGGAAAAAGACGACAGTGCATCGATGCCAAAAGTGTGGATTGTGTGTACCTGCTACTGAATTGCCGAGTCGTGTGCGAAGATGCAGCAATGTTGTTCACCTTGATAGTGACTCTGATTCTGATCTCAAGCATATTGATCTTACAGTCAAGGAGAGGTATGCATCGGCGCCTGCAGGCCCGGGCATACCCGGGCATTGCCCGGGCTATTTTAATATTGCGTAATTACGAGAGCGCGAAGATCACGTGGTCACCACGCTGCAAAAACATGGCGGTCGAGCCAGAGGTGAGGAGATCAAAGCGAGGTTCAGGACAGCTTAGTCTGTTTGCCTTTATGAGTAAGAGAAGCCGAATCAGCGGCGAAACTCCGGGTGAGTTGAAACCACTAAAGTATTGTGGCCCAGTAGCATGCTTATACATATGTGCGTGCGTGATAATCTATGGTGCGGATAAGCCTGGGCTGGGCCTAATGAATGTGTCTATCACTATCCCGGTAGATCGTAGCGACACAGCGGAGACTGGATTGCTTGGAGAAGGATCCATGCATGGAGGCATCTGACTCCGATACAGGCTCTGAGTTCCCTGCAAACTCAATGTCTAGTGGAATTAGTAGATCTGATGAATCATGTCTGAGTAGTACTGGTTCTGCTACTACTTCACGATCCTCTGTCCCTGAAGTTCCTAGTGATCTATCCCAAGACAAGATGGGGAAGCCTATGCAACTGAAGATTTGCTTTCCAAATAGATCTTATGGTAGCACTGCTAGGTCATTTCAAGCCAGCTGGTATAATGATTACTCCTGGATAGAGTACTCACAAGAGAAAAATGCTGCATTTTGTTTTTGTTGCCGCTTCTTCAATGTTACCGGAATTCCTGCAGATCCAGCATTCACACAGGTAGGGTTTCGAGATTGGAAACATGTTTGTGGCAGGAAGGGCAGCTTTGCTTCCCATGCCTCCTCACATGCGCATAAATCTGCAATGCTCAACTGGCAGCAGTTCAAGCTGAATGTGGTTAGAGGAACAACAGTTGGAGCCAGGTTAGATCAAGAGGGCAGGAAAGTGATTAACAGTAATCGTCACTATGTGAAGGCCCTTACTGAAGCTATCCTTGTGTGTGCACAGCAGGGAATAGCACTGAGGGGACATGGTGACAGTATGGATGACTCCTCAAAGAACCCTGGTAATTTCAGGGTGTTAGTCAAGCTACTCTCCAAGCATGATGAAGTAGTAAAGAAGCGTCTGGAGGAAGGTCCTCGAAATGCTACATTTCTGGGACATGATATTCAGAATGAACTCGTGGCAGTCATGGGAAGAAAGGTAATGGAGAAAATTCAAGCTGAGGTTTGTGAGGCACAATATTACACAATAATTGCTGATGAGAGCAAGGATATCTCGAAGAAGGAGCAATTGTCTACTGTCCTGCGGTACGTCTATCGTGGCCGTATACATGAAAGATTTGTTGGGTACACCCATGCAACCCAACTCAATGCAACAGCACTTTCTGAATACATTTTACAGGTTATCTCTGAGATGCAACTAGACATCAAAGGTTGTGTTAGCCAGTGTTATGATGGAGCCTCTGTGATGAGTGGCGAGTGTGCAGGTGTCAGTGCAAAGATACTTGAACGGAATACCAAGGCTGTGTACATTCATTGTTGTGCTCATCGCTTGAATTTGGCACTAGTAGATACAGTTAAAGCAATTCCAGCAGCTGAAGACTTTTTTAGTTTGCTACAAATGTTGTATGTCTTCATGTCTTCCTCTAAGGCCCATGAAATCTTCCTTGAGCAGCAGAAAGTTTTACAATTTCGCCAGGAGATTCGCCTGAAGAAGCTGAGTGACACTCGATGGGCCTGCCGGCATACATCCATCAAGGCTATTGCTGCTACTATTAAAGCAATCATTGCATCCCTGGAGATAATTATAGATGGTGAGGACAGAGAGAAGGCAGTTGAAGCAAATGGTTTACTTGTCCAAGTAAAAACCCAGTTCCTTTTGTCTCTTTTGGCATTTCAGCAATTGTTTGGGATAACTGAAGTTGTCCGATGTTCTGCAAGCAGAAAAACTAGATTTTGCAGGTGCAGCAAATTATATTGAAGCTACCATTGCCACTCTACAAAGTAAGAGAACAGAAAGTGAATGGAAGAACATCGGGAGGAAGCAACCTCAATGGCTACATCACTGCACATTCCAATGGAATAGATCATTGAGGAAGGATCGGAGGCTACCCAGCCGACTCAGAGACATGCTTGTCACTGCTGCGACGGTTGGAAACAGAAGTACACCAGTTGATGAGTATCGTGTTCAGCTTTACTATGCTGCCCTAGATCAAATGGTAGGAGAAATGCATAAAAGATTTGATAAGCTGAACTTGTCTCTCATGAAGGCCATGCAAGCTCTCAGTCCTCGATCGACAGTATTTTTAGACCACAGTACTTTGATACCACTTCTTGGTCACTATGATATTCCATCTGAAGAAGTAAAGGTTGAAATGTTAACTGCAGAGAAGATGCTAGAGAGCTGCAGACTAGATGGGCAGTATTGAAAAACCTCCATGATGTTTATCAGCAACTTTCCACTGTGCCACAAGGATTTCCAGAACTGCTTAGATGCCTCAAGATAGCCATGACTTTTGGCATTACCTCCGCTACAGCTGAGCGTTCCTTTTCTTCCTTAAGGAGAGTAAAAACTTACCTTCGCTCTACAATGACTCAGGAGAGGCTCTCCAATCTAGCACTTCTTTACATTGAAAGAGACCTCTCTAGCACCCTGTGGGATTCCTTGGATGAAGTAGTACTATCATTTGCAGCTCAGCATAAAAATTCCCGTATTGTTCTGTTGTAATAAATCTGTAATATGTGCATTGTGTGAGTTTCCTACCATTTTGTGGTGAAAAGAAACACTGTATAGCTTGTACTAAGGCGGATCGTTTTCGCGGTGAAGGGTCGTTGATCCGGAGCGGATTAGCAGGATTCCGCTAGCGGATGCGATCCGCCCGGATCGCGGATCGGATTTTCTGTGACATCGATGCCGAAAAGCGTCACTGGATAGAAGGAGAAAACTGCTAATAATTGTTAGTTGAAAGTTGAACGAAAATGCACCGAGATGCTACGAGAGGGCTTCCCACCTTCCAGAAAAGGAAGGTTGAAAATTTTTTGCAGCCTCTATTGCCCGGGTACCTTAACAGCTCTGCAGGCACCTATGGAGGTATGATTGTACCATGTTCACTGCCCAGGGCTCTTAAAGAATCATTGCAACACTGCAAACAGTGCAAAGCCTCAGAGCGCAGATCTTTCCTTATATGGAGGCACTAATTTGAGAGGGCCTTCAGAGGCTAATTAATCACTCACCCACCAATTTGTCTAGTGGTCTTACTTGGTGTGTGCATTGTTGCAAATATTCTGCAAACTTTTGCATATATGGCCTTAATACCCTCACAGTAGTAGTGAATGCTCAACCCATTTCCAAATGCATGTAGTCACATCGGCAATGAACTGACTGCCCAGCCAAGACTGTCACCTCCATCTTCTCTCATTGCACCTCCATACTCACCTATAACGCCTCTTGCGGAATGATCGACTGAAGCAAAACAGGTTCGAAGTAGGAATACTTACTTTAAACTGAATATAAGCCGCCTAATCAAGTGACAGTTACTGCCAATATATATTAGATTTAGCCTATCATCTATTTTTTTGACTGTGCATGTACTGCTGTGTGCTGGATTTACTGTCTGCACGTAATGGCGTACTATAATAGCACACTACAGATCAACTTCGGCTTCTGGAAGCATGTGCTACATTTCTGCTATAACCAAGGGAACTAGTAGGTTGTCTAGTTTATGCAAGCTTATAACTACAACACTAATGTCTCTGGGTGGCCTATTTCTTTGAGTGGAATATCAGGAAATTATAATGGTACTAAGAGCATTATGCACATAATATTCATCATATATGTGCAGTAGTGCATGCACAGTCAAAAGATGTGTTATGTAGGATAGGCTGAATACAGCAGACAGTAAGTGTGCAGTCTCATCTATACACAACTGATTATGTAATGGCAGACATCAATAATGCAATTTCTTACAAATTGCTTGTGAAGCCAGCCTGCAGTGTTACTATTTGTGAAGTTATCTCATTTTTAATTTAAGCCCACTCACACTTGAAAACAACCAGAAGAGAGATTTCTAAGATCATGCAGCAATTTTCGCCACGGGGGAACAAGTTGGAGTGGCAGCGTCGACTGCAGACCCACAGGCAACAGCCAGCAGAACCGTTGGTACAATATGCTGGAGCCCTGAGGGTGTTGGCGGACAAAGCGTATCGAAACTGGACATCGCAGCAACGGGGTGAAGTGCTCAGAAATCATTTCATTCAAGGAGTGTCGTCACCATCCGTACAACTCCGACTAATGCGCGAGATGCCTGCTACGCTTGACGCCGCTCTTAGCCTCGCAGTCCAGCAGCAGTCTGTGGAGACAGCACAGCAGCACCTGTTCAAGGAAATGCACCGTGGAGAAGCCGGGGCAATGGCTCTGCAGCAACGGGCTGATGAAGAAGGAACACAAACCGAATCTAATCCAGCGGCCTCAAATACAATGTCACATCAGCAGTATACGGCTCGTGGAACCTACGATCCCAAACTTGAGGAGATGTCAAGAGAACTGCGCCGCCTTTCCTCCGAACTAACGCAGCTTCGGAGTGACCGTTGCCAAAGAGGATTGCAGCGGCAGCAACGTCAGCAAGGGCAAAGAGGGAGAGGTCGGCCAACATGCTGGAACTGTGGAGAGCGTGGCCACATTCGTCGGAATTGCTCCCGACCTCAACGCCCTGAAGAGGGCCGGCGTAGTTACAGGTCAATCACTGCAACCAATAACTCTGCCCTCGTAGTTGATGGTCTCGTCGAAGGACGACCTACCAAGATGTTAATTGACTCTGGATCGGCTGTGACTATACTACGAGAGGATGTGTGGAAAGCAGTCTGCACTAAACCCTGTAGCTTGGACCTCCCTGGCCCACCAGTAGTTGTTGCAAATGGGGGACCTCTAAACCTTCTGGGGCGAGCCAATGTCTCCTTGCAGGTTGCTGGCGTGAAGGCTGACTACCCCTGTCTGGTGACAAGCGAACTAACCCAAGAGTGTATAATTGGAGCTGACTTTCTGCTGGAAAATGAATGTATCATTGACCTACACCACCGGACCCTTCTAGCTGGCGGAATGACTACTCGATTCTTGATCCAGGAGAGCTCCATTACTCATTCAGTCTGTCATGTCTTCTTCTCAGAAACTACTGTGCTCCCAGGAAACTCAGAGATGCAACTTCCCCTCTCCCTATCAAATGCAACTGACCAGGGTACGGCCATCTTGGAACCCGCTCCAAAATTTCTCGAGAAATATGGTGTCCTGGTCGCACACTCCTTGACCCAGACAGGTGGTCAAGAGACCTTGGTGCGCATACTCAACCCTTCGCCGGCCCCTGTTGTGATCCACCAGAATGAGAAAGTTGGCAAACTCCTACCCATGGACTGCCCTGACTCCTTGTGTACCCTGGATCAATTGTCTGCACAGAGGCAACAACAACCACAGTCAATAGACATGGAGAGAGTCATTGGACAATTGATCAATGCGGAAGGGTTACATCGCACAGAAAGACAGGCACTGGAGGAACTGCTTCACGACTTTCCTGATGTGCTATCCATCAGCGATGATGACCTAGGGCGTACTACCATCATCCAACACCAGATTGATGTAGGCACTGCCGTGCCTGTGCGCCAGCCACCAAGAAGACTACCATTCCATCAAAGAGAACTTGTCCAACAGCACGTGGACAAGATGCTGAAGAATGGCATCATTGAACCGTCTACAGGGCCCTGGTCCTCACCAATCGTCATGGTCAAGAAAAGAGATGGGTCCATGAGGTTTTGCATTGACTTCAGGAAAGTAAATGACCTCACCAAGAAGGATGCCCACCCCCTGCCAAGGATTGATGACACATTGGATACCTTGGGTGAAGCCCAGTGGTTCTTGACACTTGACCTTGCGAGTGGATACTGGCAGGTGGAAATGGACCCAGCTGACAGAGAGAAAACAGCCTTTGCCACTCCGGATGGTCTCTACCAATTCTGTGTCATGCCCTTTGGGCTATGTAATGCACCCGGAACATTTCAACGTTTGATGGAACGTGTCCTACGTGGCCTCCACTGGCGTACATGCCTGGTCTACCTGGATGACATCATCATCTTTAGTAAGACCATTCAAGACCACTTGCTGAGACTTGCTGAGGTGTTCACAAGGCTGCGGAATGCCGGGTTAAAATTGAAACCCAGCAAGTGTCATTTGCTAAGGAAGAGTGTGCATTATTTGGGGCATGTGGTGTCGAACAGAGGAGTTGAGACAGATCCAGCCAAGATCAAGTGCATTGCAGAGTGGCCGACTCCCTCTAATGCAAAGGAATTGCGGCAGTTCTTAGGCTTGGCTTCATATTACCGAAAAGTACACACATCGCGCTCTCGATTCGTGGTAGCAGTACCCCGATTGGACGAGAACAGGATCAAGTAGCACGGCAAACAGCCCGTGCTGGGAAGGATGGCACGGTAAGTAGTAAGTTGGATGTTTGTTCAGAGTACAGTTACCTACTATAAGCTACAACAGAGTCAAAAAGCATACAGAGTATCATAAAGGGCAGTCAGTAAGCATACAGAGTTATTATAAAGGGCAGCTACTTATAAAACTAACTAATAAAAGCATTCTCTCTGTGAGGCTTGTAGCTATCAAGGAAGGACTTCTTCAGGGACTTGATGACAGGTCTCACCTTTGCCAGGCGGTCATATTCCGGCTCACCTCGGGATGCGATGGTACTATTGTCCACAAAGTGCAGGAATCTCTGGATCTCCAAAAATCGATTCCTTGAGATGCGTGAGGCTATCGGAAAGTAGTGGAAGAAGCTGTTTGTCGACCAATAGTCACGCACCTCTGGAAGCGGGTTGAAGCCCATCAGGATGTGAAATCCAAAATAGGCCTTCAGTTCATCAGCATTTGTCTCCCAAGTGGGTATAGGACCGTCACCCGTGTGTGTCGCTGAAAGGCAGATCGAAGCAAAACGGTTTGTCTCCACCACAATGTGCTCAATCAGCTGAGGGGTGAAAATGGACAGAAACAGCTCTGTGGGGTCAGCGCTGATTGCAACTGTGGGCCCAGTATCCTCTACAAATGGCTCAACAGTGATGGTAGAGAGACTGCTTGACCACTGCTCTTCCTCTCCACCTGCAGGTGTCTCCATACCACGATTCTGGGCTCGCCCACGGCTCCGTCCTCTTCCACGACTCTGGGACCGCCCACGGCTCTGCCCTCGCCCACGACTCTGGGACCGCCCACGGCTCTGTCCTCTACGACCACGTCCTCTACGACCACATCCACTCTGTCTGACACTCTGAAAGTCAGGAGACGGCTCAGGTGATGATGTGGAGAAAGCTCCAGGTGATGGAATGGGTGATGGTCCAAGTGACGGTGTTGGTGAAACTTCAGGTGACCGTGTGGGTGACGCATCAGGTGATGATAGTGGTAGGAGATCCCCTAATATTTAAAGGTATTATTTTGTATTTGTGAAATATTATTTTGCATTTATAAAGTGAAATAATAGTTTCTGTTATAGCTGGCTTGCCTTGTTCCCTATCCAGTGGATCACACTCGTAGTCCGACTCGCCCACATCGAAATCATCATCACTACCTGGGAATATGAGCTCGTGATCTCCACCCACCCCTGTCACCATGTCACAGACCTCATCAGCAGTGAAATGATGTGCAGTAGAAGCCATACTATACCGCCCACAGCTAGCTCTACAAGTCCTCAGTGCACGCGCTTGGCTTCAGTTTACATAGGAAATTGGCAGACAATATTCATTGTTTATTCAAAAAATTCATATTGCATCATATAATTTTTGGCGCATGGGGTGAAAGTACATTCATACAGGAATGTGATTAGTACTGTAGGGGAAGCCCCAAGGTAAGTTGCGCGCATCTACGGTAGGCAGTATAGCCATGACGCATATATGCGTCATTGGGCGTTTACCGTACATATACGCGATGACGCATTTATGTGGCATCGCGCGTTAATGGGTTAAATCACACATTAAGCATTATTTAGATATACAATAATTTTGTTTTGTTCTCATTTTTGTATTTCAATAGGTTGGATTGCTTTTTGGACTTTTGTTTTGGTATGGTGTTGTATTTTGTTGTTGCTTTGTTGGTTATTTCGTTTTTATCTTTTTTTATCTTTTTTTTTGGTTTGCTTCTTTTTTTTTCTTCTTTTTTTGGACTCCCTTAATATTAGCCAGAGCACTGTTGGGTTGTCCTTTGTTGTACAGCTTGTCTGTCCATCATTAACACTATAAAAAAAAAAATTAAATTTAAATTCTAAAAATTGAAGGTTGTGTTCAGCAACAGATTAGTCTTAGCTTAATGCAGCTGTAGAATGGATCAGAAAGTCTCATCATGTGCTGCCAGCGAAAGTGCTGACACAGCAATTTCGTAGTGTGCTTCCAGTTAGCAATCAGAGACAGAACTATCATCGCTACCTACCACTCTTTCGCCGTCTAGGCAACACAAAACTAACCTAGCTTGACATACCTTGGCCTATTGAGCCTGCAAACATTCAGTAGCTTCCACTGCACTCATGGCTATAGTGGCATAGTAACAGAATGATGTAAGCTTAACTTAGCGCATGTGATATTTGTGGACGAACACACACAAACGGAAAACATGAAAGCAATCTTAGGACCAGCCGGGCGCGCGCTTTGCGCGTGCCCAGCTGGTAAAAAGAACTGTACACAAAACCAGCTTATCATGATCACTCATGCATATGCAGACTGTAGTAGCGTAATTGACCGATTATCGGCATACACCACTTTTCAGCACCCCACTGTACCTATTATCGGCAGCTTTACGTACACAGGTATAATAATATTATGCTGAAATATACAGAAATATACGGAAAAGCTACCTCATGTTTTACCTGCGCCCTTCCTGCACCCTGACTAACTTCTCTTCCTGCCTTTGCCTTAACCTAGCAGTCCCATATTTTACTCTTTGAGCCAGGTATTGCATTTTTCCAGTTAAGATCGAAGTCGGCCCCAGCAGCTGTACGTCTAGAGAAGAATACAGCAAGTAAGCAGAAACAATGGGCAGAAGAGAACACGATAGCAGCAATGGAGTCCATAAAGGGTGGAGTGAGTGTAAAATGGGCAGCAGAACTGCATGGTGTCCCGAGAACCATACTCCAAGACCGTGTGAAGGGAAACGTGTTGCATGGAGTTAACCCTGGGCCCAAGCCAGCTGAAGAGAAGGAACTTTTGTGTTTCTTTACAGAGGTTGCAACAGTGGGGTATGGTAGAACGAAGAAGCAGGTGAAACTTCTAGCACAGATGGTGGCCAAGGACAAAGGGGTTCTACGAATGGGATCTAAGAATCAGGGTAAAGTCTCTGATGGGTGTTTCCAGTGATTCATGCTGAGGCAGAAGACGATTACCTTGCTGGATCTATATATTAACAATACCCATTCTGTGGAAAAAACTATCCTATCCTGAACAACACGGCAGCCGAAGGAAGCAGATCAATTTCTGCTTCTGAAGTTAGTTCTGGAACGCCCAGGTATTTATCTACAAGATCTGAGGCATGAGCTACTCCAAACTACGGGTACAGAAGCAAGTACAGTTACTATTTGTCGATTACTTCATTCATGTGGATTTTCCTAGACCAAGATCAGAAGCGTCGCTCTTCAGAGAAGTGACGAACAGAGAGCTAGATATGTTGCAGAAGGCCATTGTTCTAAAGAATCTGAAAGCACTGCAGTAACAATATTACTCTTCAGCGTTTTATACATTATAGCCACTGTCAGAAACCATCCCTTACAATTTTCTGGGCTAATATTAGCCTTCACGGTATTTGTACTCAACTGTACTGCTACTTCCTGCTGATGCTGGTATCTAAAAACCAAAAAATATAGCGTTATACAGTGAGACTACAAAACTTGCACTAGCTATGCTTGCACGAGAAATAGGTTGTTAACCTGTCTTGCCCTTAAATATTAGTATAGGCAATCCTATGCATTCTTGTACAATTTGGGAATAATTTCACTTGCAATAGGCAATATAATTGTACAGTGCATAGGATTGCCTATTAATCATTAATTTATTGCCCCGTATTCTATATCATAAATAAAGAAACCATGCTTGTGTCACAATGTCTTGCTTTGCATAATACATGTAAACACACACTTACAAATACCAAAACAATGCCGTGTACATATACATCCTACATGATGAATACAGCATAAGCTGAGATGGGCTATCTTTAGTCAGAGTCAGTGTCTGATGAAATAAAGGCTCTTTTCCTATGGGGAGAGAGATAGAGTGGGCCACAATTTCGTAGTTCAGTTGGACGTTTGGAGATGAGAAGCTCATAGAAAGTCACAGGGCAGTGAGGTCCTCCAATACGAAAACGTTTCTGAGTCTGCCTTGGTCTCTTGTTCAGCCCTCCTTGCCGAGTTTTGTGGGACCTTCTGTCCACTCAATGTAAGCTGTCTGTCCGGTCTTGGCATCCTGGATGATTTTGAGATCTTCTACTCTAAGCTGCCGATGTTCCTGGCGCCCAGGTACTGGCTAAACAAGAAGAAAATTGTATTGGTCAGGCTAGATGGATTTCCTCCTCCGAGAACTCCAGAACTCCAAAGAAGCTCCTCTTCTTCAGCTGTGAGGGGGTCAGCTCTTCTCAATCTTTTACCCTTGCCTTTCTCTTGAAGCTCTATCGCTTTCCCATTGAGTTCGTGAGGTCTTGAAGGCTTGGTCTTGTAGAATACTGTATCCACACCCCTTTTCTAGTAAGTAACGATTCAGTGATGTTTGCATCACTTTTAGTGAGTCTGGCTCGTAGTCACTTCCATTTTCTTTCTTTAGTTCTGAGTAAAATCTTTGTAGCACGCCGTCTAGCTTATCTTTCTGAATGGTGGCCAAGTCTGTCGGCTCTCCTCGGTGTGCAGCCCACTTCTCAAATCGGTTTACCCATGTATTTGTAGAACGTTTTGTGTTTGTATTCTCGTTTTTTCCTATTAGTCTCTGTATATCTTCTTCGTTAGCCACCCCAAACTCACTTGCTCGCTCACTCGAACCGATGGTTCCCTGGCCGGTTGCATTCTCGCTAGGGTCTGTTACTTCACTAAACAGCTCGTCAATTTCAATGGAACTAAGAGCACAACCAACCAGTACTAGAAAAACTGTCTGAATCATCTTCCAGAAAGCTCATAATACTAGCATCAAAAAAGTCGCACACAGCCATAGCACTGCACTGACTACTGAAGCTATGGCAGGTTACTATGGGCGTGGCCAATTCTGATTGGTTAAAATAAAGCGTACAATTACTCACTGCGTGCGCACAATTACAGAATAATTGTATCTATTCGTATAGGATATTTCTATAGTATCTAAACAAGTATATGATTAACACTAGTACAAACTAGGTACAGTACTTATTTGTTTGCAAGGTAAGTATATGCCCAGATTTTAATACCGTACAGATAGAGTTCCAATTAAAGAGCATATCCCCATTAAGAATTCATGTACTGATCGACAAGATCATTCCCGTCAAGACTATCTTGAATCTATGTTAATGCTGCAATACAACAGGCGTTAATTATCATGTAGTATTTATGTATCCATGCCTGACTGATCTGAGTGTATGACATGCAGTTATGCAAGACTGTACATGTATTATATGATGTCAGTATGTATGTGGCTAAGTATTTATGTATGAATGAAATATTGGTTTGACTTCTATACAGTATAGATTAGCAGCATAATCATCACACTGTTTGAGCATAATCACCACAATGTTTGAGCATAAAAGCATAGAATAATATTACAGAGCATGCACTAATATTGTAGTATTCTTGTTCATGTGCAACTTGTTTGAAATGTTTTTAGCATGAATTACAAGTATGATATAATCATACACTCGGTAATACTGAAATCATGTGTACTAAAGATACGGTCAAGTGACAAGGAGTGGCTAAGTTTCTTAGTGCCGATAATAGAAAATAGGAATCACTACGTGTGTTGATAATCGATTTGCGGTGATGATTCATACAAAAGCGACCTCGATACTTCCGCTACTGTTGCGGAGGCAAACGGAGCGAACTTCAGTAAACTGGATGCAGTAGTTTCACAATCTAAGGCCTCTCGATTGGTGCAATTCCCAGATTCCAGAACCATTCCTGAGTGGAGATACGGAGGTGGGAACAAAAGAGGGTCGATAATCAGTCAACTACGCTAGCCTTGTGTATATTGGAACTGTATATATTTTGAGCCACAACAAATCAACTGTACTCACAGGGATGCTAAGCAAGAGTCGTCGCCAAGTCCTCCGCATTGCCACCATTTTACACATGCTCTTCAGCATAGATGGGTTAATGTGGTGTCGGAGAGAGCTATGCAAGCAGCTGTAATCTTCGTTAAGACAGCATGCCAGCAAACAGCCTTTGTTGCAGGGAAGGGGCTTCTTCAAGAGGAAGTACAATAATCTCAACCACACTATGTGAAGCACAGAGGGTATTAGTTAGTATATTGTTATTAAGCTGTGTGGACTATACCTCATATAAATACCATTTGTCGTCAGTTGGTGTTACCGAGGCAACGTCTGCTTCCAAAGAAGACGAAACGGCAGGATTCTGTCTCACTCTGCCAGGAAGAACCCTATACCTGACTCCCCTTCCGGCTTTGAAAAAATCCAGGAAGAAGGGAAACAAAGATGGTGCAGTGAGGGCCTTCTACCGTTTGAAGGAGGAAAGCCTGGGAAATGTGCTGGAGGTGGCAGGAACTAAAGGAACATCCTCTGTCAGTGGATGATGCATTAGCAAGCAATTCCATGTGACCAAAGACACAAAAATACTAATCATAGTAAGTCTACCAGCATAATTATTAACTTGTGCTTTGCATAGTAATTATCAGGGCCGGCGCAAGCGGTCCGGCTGGTCCGGTTTTGGCTGGACCAATTTTTCACCGACTGAGGGGCGTGTTCAGCCACACCCCTAGTTGCTAACTGCATATAATGTCTTGTGCGCACGCGGGAGGCGTGCGCGTAGGTCTGGCCGGGCACGCGAGATCGACACACGTGGTTGCAGCGACAATGAACGAGTTACGAACGGCTGCTCCAGCCATTATCTATGCTCTAGCGATCGTCACTAGCACTATAGCTAACGTTAGTATGCTGAGTTGCATCTCAAATCTACCTGACATTCCAGATTCTCCACATCAACCTGGCCCAGGATTTGAGTTTCCAAAGCGTTCTTTCGGTAAGGCAACAGTCGTCTTGCGATCGTTTCAGTCAACCTGGTTTAGACAGTGGCCCTTTCTTCACTACGATAAAGCTAACGACTTAGCCTACTGTCACACGTGTGAAGGGGTTCAAAGAGCAAAAGATGAGAGCTGCTAAAGCTGATGCAGCATTTTTAAGTGGTGTCTATTGTATTATTAAATGTCTATTTTAAATTAGCTAGCAGCCGTACGGCTTTAAACTAAAGTAATAACAATGTGCGATTGAAATATTAATATTTTAGGTTACTGAAGGGTACTCTAACTGGAAAGATGCCACTGTGGCCCGAATTGCGCATGCGTAATTATTGCGTAATGCCTAAATTTCCCTCGAGGTATGGTAACGCGGTAGGTAGCTGCGTGAAAGTAGCGCCCTAACAGGCGTGAAAATAGCAACAGACAGGTATTGCTACGTGAAAAAGTATCTACAAAGAATGTACTTCTCACTGGGTGACGAGACTTGAACCAGCAGTAACCGTATTGGCAGGAGAGGAGTGAGACATCACCCGGTTCGAAAAAGGTACTTTTTACTGCATACTGAAGTTTATTTATGACTACCAAGAGTTATAGTTGGGCAGTGAGTCAAATAAAGCATGGAGAACAGCTTATACACATTGCTAGCAATGCTAGACTGTGTCTGAACTGTGAAAAAGGCAATAGATTGGGGTTATTCTGCCTCTGGCTGTTGTCTTGGTCCCTCCTTGTTCCTTTCCAATTTCCCATCTGACTTGCCAGCACTTCTAGGTTAGTCTGCCTTTCAAATAAACCCGTAGAGGGGTCCCAAACATTATAAAACTAATGACAAGAAGGGTCAAGGGGCTGTAGGACCCTTCAAACAATCAGGTGTTGATAGGACTTATTGTGGGGCTAAAAATGTTTACGCTGGTGCTCGGCACTAATTGGCACAATTCCCAGTAAACATGTTAGCCATATATGGGGTCTTTTGATCATGCTACAAGTTCAGTAGCAGTGTGTTAGCAGTGCATATTGACCTGTAAATCTGATTGTGCTAACAGTACAAAATGTAGTATGTACTACTACTCTTGAAATCTACCTGTATGATAATTATGTGATGCTCTTTCAAATAGGTCCGAAGCAGACGTCACATTGCCTCCAGTGTCTCTATTATTTACTAGCAAGCACTTTCATTGCTTATTTGAGTTCATAGTAAAACATTTAGTGCTCAGTTATGTGCATAAGCTTACCTGTCATCACTGAATCCCAGATGTTGATGCCGATCCTCCGATCCTTCGCTCATCAGTCATCATACATATAAGGAGCTCCTCTCATCCAATGATTCATCAATTCCTTGTATAGAGATATCTTCCACTGTACTCTTCACTGGTAAATGGCAGAATAAACTTGTATTTCACTTGTCTAGCTGTCTAAGTACTTCAGAAATCCTATTCTGTTCACCTTCATTAGACCGTGTGGATGGCAGCTGCAAACACCCCCACAAAATGCCAGATTGCCACGGTGACTGATCGATCGCGGCACTAATTAGCAATGGAATGTCATTATTAATGATGACTATGAATACTGTAATCGCTTAGAAGTGCATGCGCATGCTGTACAGACTGAATAGGGTAAGTCCCTTCGATGACGCGGATATATCCGCTATTGTCATTACCGTACAGCGATTATTGCGCGGATATATCCGCTGTGGGCCCTAAAGAGGCATTTAAGCAGCATGAAGGAAGTCATTGCCACCGGGAGGCAGTTGAAGTGATAATCACTCTACCAGCCACCACTATGCATATTGGTGCACAACTTTCACAGCAGTATGCGAGAGAGATGGAAAACAACCGTAAAATGTTATTGAGAGTTTTGTCCTGCATTCAATTTTTAACTTGACAAGGCTTAGAGGAGATGGTGATGAGAGTGACGTAAACTTTCTTCAGTTGTTGAAGTTTCAGGGTCAGGATGACGATATGATGCTTGAATGGTTGCAGAGAAAATGCAACAAATACACTTCTCACGAAATCCAAAACGATCTCATCAAGATAATGGCTCTTCATGTGCTGAGACGTATTGCTGATCACCTTCAAAAGTCTCCTTTTTTAACTGTAATGATCGACGAAACAACTGATATCTCCAACCAAGAGCAAGTTACTGTTGTTATTCGAAGGGTAGATGAAGATCTCGGTGTTTATGAGGAGTTACTTGGATTATATCATGTTGATTCGATCACTACTGATTTCCTCACTGCAGTAAGACGTCATGATGCGGTTGAACCTGTCTATGAGAAAACTACGTGGACAGCGTTATGATGGCTGTAGCACCATGAGTGGAACCAGAACAGGTGTAGCCAAGAGGATTACAGATGAAGAACCAAGAGCTGTGTTCACCCATTGTTATGGACATTCCTTAAATCTTGCTGCCAGTAACAGTGAAGAAGACAACTCATGAAGGATGCTCTAGACGCAATTCATGAGATCACAAAACTGATAAAGTTTTCGCCGCGACGTGATGCAATCACACATGCTGTCAAGGCAGAGAATGAGTTAGCATCTAATAGCCACACTGCCGGTGTGCGAGTCCTCTGTCCTACCCGATGGACAGTCCGTGGGGACTCCCTTTCCAGCATAATTATCCTGTACTTATGAGTACTTGGGATGAGGCTATAGAAGTAGTCAAGGACACTGAGAGCAAAGCACAAATACAAGGGGTGCGTGGTCAGATGAAGACCTTTAACTTCCTGTTTAGCACTGTCCTAGGGGAGATGGTATTTCGTCACAGACAATCTTAGCAGGACTTTACAGGCCAAGGCTCTCTCTGCAGCTGAAGGGCAGCAAATAGCTGATAAGGTGGTTCGCACTCTCCAGACACTGAGAAGTGTTGAATCATTTGACCTGTTCTGGTTGAAGGTGACAAATAGTGCAGATTCCTTCGATGTTGGAGAGCCTCAGCTGCCTCGTCAGCGCAAGATACCGAAAAGGTATGATGATGGGTTGGCTGACAGTGACTTTCATGCTGACCCAAAGGCTTATTATCGTCAGCAATACTTTGAAGCCTTGTTGTCAATTGCATAAAGGATCGATTTCAACAGCCTGGATACGAAATTTATTGCAACCTGGAGCAACTCCTCTTGAAGGCTTGCCAAAGGGAAGATATCACCTCAAAGCTTGACTATGTATGTTCATTCTACAAAGATGATTTTCACCCGGAATTTTTACGTACTCAGTTGCTTACTTTTGGACTTGATTTTCAGTGTATACCCGAGAAGCATATGGTGATAATGACAAAAAGCCTACTATTTTTGACATTAAGGAATATTTACTTCCCTAACAAGTGCTCAGAAATCTCTACTCTCTCAAGTTTGTCTCGTCATCAAACTTGTATTGGTTATGCCAGCGACTAATGCTAAAACCGAGAGATCTTTTAGTGCACTCCGTAGAGTAAAAAGCTATTTACGAAGTACTATGAGTCAACAAAGGTTAAACAACCTCATGTTATTGCATGTACATAAAGGCATCACTGACATCAACATGAAGGACATTGCAAATGAATTTATTGGTGATTCAGAGCATAGGCTGAAGATCTTTGGCAAGTTTTAGTAATTTTATTAGTTGCAAAGTATTTCGTGTAGCTATTGTTTTGTTTTTACTTTTGATGCAAAATGTCATTAAAAATGTGTTTTAAAGGGTGTACATTTCTAAATTTTCTTGGAGGGGGGAATCCCCCAGACCCCCTAGATCGTGTGTGTGCCTTGCACACACACTACTGGACGATATAGTATGGCCTGACCAATCAAAATTTGCTTGCTCCGGGCCTGATTATGGTATTACACGTGCACCAATGTTATATATTAGCTCCTCGTTTTGTGTTGCAGCAGTTTGGGTTCACAAAGGCACCCATTCCCAGTTCCAAGGAAAAGAGTCCAGTGTGCCAAGAAGCTGTCCAAGTACAGCATCACATTGTCACAGTATGAGAGCACACTCACAATTGAAGCTCTAAGTTACCTTGTAACAACAATGGAGGGAACACTTTTTTCTAGCATTCTCACATTTGCCCAAAACTGTGCTGGATAATGCCAAGCTTTCAGCCAGCAAACACACCTTCGTGCAGAAAGGGGGCCTTCATATATCACTAGAGGAAAACAAATCAATTTCACCTTTCACTAAGCGCCGCCATGGTCACGGCTGTTTTTGCATAATCCACGCGTTGACAAAAGGACACACCCCTGACATTTTTTCGGATGTACTAGCAATGCGTTTCCGGTAAACTTCCGCTTGTTTTTCAAACGGTTCTCGTGACTACCATGTGCATATTACTGCCACGAGTGTGCAATAGACGGTTTTTATGATAAGCCAGCACTTGACTGGTAAAAATGCAGGTAAAATCGGACTACCAACATCAGAGTTATGACTCTGAATGCTCAGTCGCCCTTGCCTGAATTGGTGATGCTGCTGTCGAACCAGATGCGCTTCTACTATTGCCAAGTATCTTTTTGAAAGGATAAACGTAAGTACTTGAGTTATATATATATATATAAAAGGTAACAAACGTTGCTCAGGCATGAGTACGTGCTGACATGGGGAGGCCGGTCCGTAGGCCAATCTGGTGTGTGCTCCCGTGTGTTATCCTTGTTTGTTACTTTTTAGTAATTTTTTAATTTTTTTATCTACTCAAGTACTTACGTCCCCCCCCCCCCCCGTGCTACTGTTTTTAGCTCACTTTCTTACAACTTGGGTCAGTTCATAGGAAAACATAAGTGTACCTTGAGACTGCATGTGGCTAATTATTTGGCTGGTTCTATGAGCATGCTAGTTTGATGTGGGTGTTGTTGGTTGAAGTACTTCACCGACTGGGGCTAGGTAAGGTGTGTGTCATAGACAGGTATACATGTATGTGTGAGTGTATACTAGCTTGCATGACTATGATTCTTAGGTTGAAGATGATCTAAGAGATCTAAAACCTCGCAGCGGAGCATCCGTGTATGAGTTAGCTACTGTACTTTGTAATAGTGTGAAATAGGATGTGTCATGAGTATAGATTGTGTAGTTTTAAGTAAGGTGAAATAGTTTGCCATGTTTATGCAGTGTAACAAGAATTTCATGCCTCTGGCATTAGTCTAGCTCAGCTAACCCCTTAGATATATTATACAAGTCGCAAAGAACATAGCTAGCTAGTTATAGGGACAGCATCCCAAAAAACCAAGCAATGCCGGGTCACACTGGAGCACACACCAGATCAGCCTACGGACCAGCCTTCCCTTGTCAGCATGTGCTCACACCCGAGCAATGCAAGGGCGCGAGCATGTGTACATTACTCTTTAGTAACTAATGCCTATAGCTATTTGTGAAGATAATTAGTGACGTCTGACGAGAAATGTTTGTCTAGCTAGGTAGCTAGCTATGTGAATAGACATCACTCCGCACTAACCCTACCTTTAATGATATACATTTCAACTAACCCTGCTCTTACCTAGCTACACTGTTGCTTCAGACTATAGGTAAACCTAGCTATAACACTGTGCTTGGCTATAGCTAACCACGCCTAAATTATGCTTCTAGCTAGCCTTAGTCTACCTCAGTAACCCCTTAGATAGCTAATAGTAAAGTAGTAGTAATTGTACTAGTACTATCTATGCCCTAACTGGCCCTACCACCAATAGGCTTACCTGAACTGTTCAGTGCAAGCTGCAACTTCGTGTAGCTATTCTATATAGAGCCCAACCAGCACACATATAATCATATATAGCTGGACATAACCAGTCTCTCAATAGAAAAAATAATAATAACTATTTAAATAGTATAGATAAAAGGGAATATTGAAGAAACAACTAAATATATAGAGAAAAGGCTGCAAAGAAAAAAAGTGAATGTTAAAAAAGAGTGAACTGGTTATCATTACTTGGAATCGAACCAGGTACACTAGGTACGGTAGATCGTGCGCTATCCACTAAGCCATTCTGCCACTGCTGTACAGATGCGTCAAACAATGGCTTATATTTATCTATCACGCTCAATGTTATTACAGTAACGGTGCTACCAACGTTACACCATTACAAACCCAACATAGTACTCTTCGCGGAGCGGCCTTCGGCCGCTCCGCTGAAAGTAAAAAACAATCAGAAGTATACTTATTTTTTGTACATGGTACAAGCTGCTAAAAATGGCGCATTAATTTACATAAGCTTGTATCCGTGGATGTGTGGTATGGATGTATAGAGGAGTAAACCTAGTCTTCATCCCTGGATCTCTTTCTGTACTTTCTACCTCTGGCTGTAGAGTATTTAGTCCAGGAGAAGACTCAAGGTTATACTCTGACACTACGTATCTAGTGGGTTCACAATTCCACAAAACTGAGTCTCCACCCGATGAATGTGCGTGTGAATGGACTCAGCACCCTGCTCCCCCATAAGCCCAGATGCTAAATGCCAGCGCCTCATCCATGGGACTACATGGTCCTCCAATATGTGCAGTTTTGGCAGGATAGTAGCCAGAGGAAATGTTGTCCTGTATTGGTGCATAAACGAAGCTATGTCTTTCTCTGCAAATGGAAAAGAATTTCGTTATTTTCATGACGATGAGTTGGTCGATGGCTGCTTCATCCATGACCCCACAATTGTAGGCATTGTGGCACTTACTAAAAAGGTTAAGCGCCTGTTTGAAGCGCTCAGCAACTTGGCTAGCCTTCTGTAGCAAGTTGGGATTGATTTCTGCTATCCCAACAATTTTCTGGCAGATTGTTGTGACTGATTTCTCCTATAATAATAGTGATAATTATAATGAACACTTCACAATGCCCCTACACTATGTATAGGTTATTGTACCTTTTAAAGCTTGTGGACGTGATTGCCCACAAATGTCCCTCCATGGTAGGCCTGACGTTCTACATGGAGGCTGGCCAAGGTACTCTTGAGGCCTTGAAAGAATGGGCCATCCCTCTTGCTGAACCTCTTCCCTAGGACACTTTCAGTCTTTGTAATCTCTGCATTCTATTATGCTATATGAGCTGTGTTGTAATGTGTCTGCTTACGATGGCAATAAGCTCGCTCATTCTGCACAGTTGATGCCAGCTGTCCCAGTTGCTGGAGAGTATTATTATGCTGAGGGTCTTGCAGGGTCAGAGAGAAGTGCGTTGTCAGCTGTGACATCAGGGAAACGTTCTGCTCTTGCATTTGCTTCTTTTCTCTGAGAGCAGAGAGCTCCCTAAAAGTGGCAATGTACTGCTGAAACGACACACCTCCTGACGTTGTACTCCTCTGCACACTTTACGTTCCCTCCTGCATCTAGAAACCTTTGGTGGTCTTCTCGAAGTGATTCCAGAGAGCGCAGAGGTTGGCGGCCTCGCTTACTGAGAGGGATCTTCAGCTTGTTACTACTAGTAGTGCACCACAAGCAACAGCGGTGGCCTAGCTGGTGAGTATGTGTGTGTGTGTGTATGCATGTATGATGGTCCAGCCCTAATCGGAGTGAGCCTGAGCAATTACTAATATTATACCTGATGCCTCTGACAGTCCATACATCACTGTAAGGAACTCATAGTCTCCAGAGAAGAATAGCTGTATCACCCAGTCTCTGTGATTATAAGACACAAAATAGCATGGTATCAATATTTATATTCGTTCATGCTCCATATGCACCTGTATAGCATCCCTTGTAGTTCCTGAAATTGTTGTTGATAGTGGTCTAAGATTGTGAGTGCTGTCTCCTGCCTTGAAAACAGCCAAAAGGTTGGTGTTTCTGATTGAATTTGGGTGAGGAGTATTGACTACTTGCATGGTTAGCTTGAAACTCCGATGGCATTTATCTCCTCCTAGTTTCACCCAGATCTCTTTCAGTGGAATGGAGTTTATGCCATGTCAAGCCAATTGAGGATCTGTTTTTAAGAACAGACGCAGTACTATCATGTAAAATCTGGGAACATACTTATAATATTCCTTACTTGAGGTGAGAGGTGATGGTGTCAGCTACTCTAGCAATCAGGTTTGGAACAAAGACGAAAGGTGCCTCACGTATTTCTGTCTTGTCTACCAAAAAAAGAGAAGGGCACCATCTCAGCCGAAATGTTGTCTCCCAGATTCTCCTTTGCCAAGGTGCATTGTTTCTGCTCACTTGCGAGAGATACATTAAACATCTTGAGCCACCTATGATGTATTAAGTTGTTGCTTATGGGGTTATGATTTTAGTACAAGTAGTCTAGTACCTACCGTCGCAGGGTACGTAACTTGTTCCAAGAAATGGAGAGATTGCTCTTTATTGCCAGGGTGTGACCTGCTGGTATCTCTACCGGTAGGGCTATCTCCTTTAGCATTGCTTGCCTCTCTTCTTTAGGCAGGGCCCTCACTTCATCCTCCAGACTGACACCTAGTGTGTCCCTTAACCTCTGGACTTGAAGCACACGATGGTGCATGGTCCGCGGGGATGCTTATGCTGCAGAGACACTACAGAAGACACTGGCATTAGGCTGATGGGCTAAACGAAATGACACAAAGATGACAAGGTGCTTTAGTAATATGGTGGCCACATGTCTCACACTTAATTAGACTTGCGCACTATAAAATCCACTTTTTGTATTTAACAAATAATTATTTAAACATTTACGGGGTGTTCCACTAGGCAGCTGTGCATGCATGTACTTACCAGTCCTCTAGTGGGTATCTTCACAATACTTCCCTCAGTTTCTGTCATCATTCGCCATACAAGATGTTCAGCCACTCGTCTCTCAACTGGCAGAGTTGGTGCGGATGTTGGCCGCCGCAGAATGTCCCTTGCACTTATGCGGGAGGGTGATGCTATCTTATTATGATGACGCTGACAATGACTATCCTTGTGTAGTTTGTACTGCTGAGCGGTGGTGATGTGCTGGCAACTGCTACACTGTAGCTGAAGACCACCGAGGAGGTCGTACATGATAGGCGATGGTGTCGTCCAGATGATGGTAGTAACAGCAGGGACACGACACCTAGCAAGCGGTTTTTAATATGCTCATTATGTACTTCTACAGAGATTAGTGTTTATTTGCAGACCTGACCGGATTCCTCTACCCACTTGCAGCAGCAAGAGGCACACACAAGGTTGCCACATGCTAACTCCACTGGCTGGTTCACCACACCACACCACACCAAGCACTGGAGCGATGCTGGCTGGTCCGATAGGTATGCCACCTTGCCCTCCTTTGTGGGGTCCACAAACGAAGGTGTACCTTTCACTAATTTTATTGGGCTGTCTCCAGCTGGGCGTCCCATCCTCTTCTTTGCTTTCTTGTTTTGGCCTCCACCTCTCAGTATTATCTCCAGGTTCTCGCACACCTTCAGAGAGTGGTATCTGTAATAATACATTTCTACCCCTTACAAGATAGTATTGTGCTACAGTACTGCTTATCACGCATGCACTCTATTCATGCTCTTCCCAACAGAAAACATCAATCCAGTGGTGGTATGGAAGACCCTTCAATGCTGCTCTAGACCATCTCTTGCATGCAGCATAGTAGCTGTTGCAAAAAGTCTGTGGATGAACATCTGGGGTATCGACACACACATCAACACCAAATGTTGCCAGCTAAGCATCGTTGTGATCCAAGCATGTGTATACTACTTGAGTCTTTCCCTTTGCTCTTTGCAACCTCCCCCCACACACCCGACAGTGCTTGTCAAGGGCGTGATATTCAGCCATGGCCATGATACCTACGTGTCACATGATCAATTTTGTCCTGTTTTAAATTCTATGTAACTTGCTTTAAAAATAAGTTTACATTTCTGATGCTTCTGCCTAAGTAGTACTGTCCTCACCGCAGATAAATAGTAAAAGTATTCATAAGGAAGTGCTTCCTGTTTCCTCCTATGGCTTCGCCAAGTTGACTTTGAACTGGTCCCGCGCGTACGTCTCGATACAACAGCTGCGCAGTCTGTGTGCGCTCAAGTGGCAGCTACGCAGATATCTCCATGGTTATCTTTTCATATGTAAAGACTTCCAAAAGGTTTTAATAACTGCATAACGGGCATACTTTGGATGCCAGAGTACTTTGAAGTCCACTTATAGTATTCCAAATATTTTGGGGGTGTGTCCAGTACATACCGTAAATACGCGCACGCGATTTTATTTATCGCCGTAAAAACAGCCGTGTGGTAGTGTATATGATTACATCATCACATAGTAGTAATAGCCTACCTCACGTGTACCACTAATTACTAGCTTCCAACCTCACTGTAAGCACCTTGGAGTGCGATTTAGACTTGATAGAAAGGAAAATAATAGCACACTGATTATAAGTTGCATAGAATGACTGGAGTGAAACAAGGCTTTCCAGCTGCTTCATTGGGAGATAGCGCTAGCATGACAAAGTCCCCTCAATGCACTCCTCTCTCCAAGTCACCCCAGCACTCACTGCAAAAGTCTCCCAGGCGTTCACCCCTGACCTTCAAGCCAATGAAGTGATAAGATTATTATCTTGTTATAAGCAGTAACCTTACCCCAAGTGGGAAGCAAGTGGTGAATCGAATACAGGAGGACGATCAAAGTCATCCTGCTCATAACGGAACTTGAAGTGTAGTGTGAGGTCTGGCTGATTATGGATGAATTATGGCATGGCTTAATCTAAGTTGTTTACTCATACCCCTACTAGCTTCATGTAAAGCTTTGTCCGTTGCATAAAGCATTTCAGCAATAGTATACACTGTGCTCTGCTGCAGTACAAACAGCTGTATCACAACTTTCAACAGTTTGTGGAATGGGGTGTAGCCAGTAAGACTACACAGCTGCACTTTACTTCTGCAAAAAGGCATTATCATAATACTGCTTCACTCTCTGTGTAGTAGCAAGACAGCCCTTACCTACTTCACATGCCTTTACATTCAGAAGCCAATTGGTAAAGGAATTATCAGGATGTGTAACGTTGCCAAGCTCCTGTATGTAGTAGCAGCGTAGTAGTAGTAGCAGCATAGCACCTGCACATAGCATTTGTATAGACATATTGCATCATTGGATGTCACGTAAGTGGGAAAATCCCTTCTGTAGTCACTAAGGGGTATAGCTGTTGAAGGGAGTGTTCATTCAATTGGCCACTTATATCATTTTCCTTTCAACACGTGAGCTATCTACTGGGGTAGTTATTTCATTCGCAGAGCCATCTAGCACGCCAGGAATTAGATTTTGTGTCTTGGTAAGGTAATAATGAATTATTTTTTGGTGTTTTGCATGCTTTTTACCACACTGTACATGTTAGCCATGGAACATCAATTTCATAATTTCTGTCTCTTCATAGTATAAATACATACAATAATACAAACTCAGAGAAACTACCTAAATAGTTCAAGCTAAGCAGAGTAGCGTCAGCTTGGCTTGAGTCAGCTTCGCCTTGGCTTGGCTTGGTCCTGCTTCGCTTCTGATGTGACGTCATTGCTGGTTACGCGGAGTAGTCGACATCCGGTGGGTGGAGTTCCAGATTGCAGACCAACAATCGGAGATGGCAACGCCTTCATCTCAATTTAACAGCTTCTGTGTCAGCGAGGTGGATGTGGATCGCTTCTTTGATGAGTAGGGTGGTGTTAGTCTATGGACAACTTATTACAAGTTCCATGGATCGTATTCTCAAATAATACAAATTACTGTTTACAGTTATCGCAAAATAATTTATCCGGCTCAGATTGAAGTCCTACACATACAAAGTGAAACCATACATCACAGGAGTCACATGCTATCCACAGTTCTTGTTCATCAGTATAGTCGTGATAATGATCATGGCAAACACCACAAAAGTAGACAGTTTTATTGGAGTGAATCTCAGCTTTTCGTCGCCTTGTTTCAGCAGCTTTCAATGCTCCTCGTCTACGATTGTCAGCAATGGTAGCCAGATGTTGGATCCACATCTCTACTTCATGTGGAGGGAGTAACGTCTTTTTGGCACAATCTTCAAAATAATCTGAGGAAGTGGCTTTCCTTTTAAACTCTGAAAAGCTTCTTTCAGTATTGCAAATGGCGGTTTCGCCATTGGCTGGAGAGGGGACTCTATAGCTTGGAGTGGTTTCATGAAGTGACCATAACATCTGTCTGCACATTCGGGACAGTCTGCTCTGCCCCATGGTTTTTCTGGGTCTGGGATGGGTAATTGTAAATAGCTTACATTCGGCCCACCTTCATATCAACACGGTAATGCCATGGGAGACCGGCAAACTGGGTG